>OZ018335.1:81540622-82070153 GCA_963969495.1 Ceratothoa steindachneri
TCCATGCTTGTTAGATCCCTTTGAAGAAGAGATCCTGATTTCGATTATCCTTGTTTCCTGGTGCTGAATTCCAGTTCCGGGTCTCCACTTTCTAAATTGGACGTGTTTCCTTGATTTCCGGTGGTCGATTCAGGATGACCTTTCTGGGAGTGATCACTTCCTGATAGTCCTGTCAGCTGCCCTTTCCCTCCTTATTGGGATCTGCGGCAAGCAAATTGGGTTGGGTTCCAGGAGGCTTCCTTTATTGGTGCCTCCCCGGTTTCCTTTGATACGGTAGATTCAGTGGTCTTATATTTTAGAGGCTGCTGAGCATTTCGTTCCGCGGAGGTGCTCTGTTGCGGGGCGATCCACCATTCCCTGGTCATCGAAGGATTGCGTGTCGGCTATTTCTGCCTATCAGTTGTTCCATTCTTGTTATAGGCGGAACCCAACCATCTTGAATAGTGTCAATCGGAACCAGGCTCGTGCCATCCACCAAAGGACCCTCCGTCGTGCCTGCCGTGAGTCTTGGCGCCAGTACATATCTTCCATTTCTTCGTCCACGCCACTGACTCAGGTTTGGAAGCGGTTCAATAAGATCCATGGTCTCTACGCTGGGCATTGGAGGCTTGCTTGTGTCCAATGGCGGGTTGGTCAGTTAAGCTCTGGCTGACCATTTTGCTTTGGTGAGTAGCACTTGTAGCTATCCTCAACGGTTTTTCAATCATAAGGTCGCCATAAAATCTTGCCTTTTAGATTTTACCACATGCGCCACCTACTCTTATAATGCTCTCTTTTCTGTCTATGAGCTGTGGGATGCTTTGTCTCACTGTGGCTCCACCTCTCCCGGTGATAATCGCATCCACTACGACTTTCTCTGTCATCTCCATCCCCACTCAGAGTTATTTTTGGTTGACCTCTACAACCTGCTTTGGGTCAAAGGAATCTATCCATCCTCCCTGCATGTAGGGGTTGTTCTACCCTTTCTCAAGCCCGATAGGGACAGTTTGGACCCCAGTCACTATCGCCCGATTGCTCTTACTAGCTGCCTCAGTAAGTTGTTTGAGAAGATGGTCCAAGTTCGCCTCATTTAGTTTTTGGAGTCAAACTTGCTCCTCTCTCCATTTCAGTACGGTTTTCGCAGCAGTCATTGTACTCTTGACCACCTCATTCATTTGGAAGACTCCGTTTTACGGGCCTTTTCCTCCAGGCATCAGGTGTTAGCGGTGTTCTTCAACATTCAGAAGGTCTACGATACCACCTGGAGATATGGTGTTTTACGTTAGTTATATGATTGGGGTATGAGTGGCCTTTTACCAGTTTTTATTCAAGAATTTTTATCGTCCCCTAATTTTAAGGTCCGTATTGGGGATGCCTTCTCAGGCTTGTAGATTTAAGAGGAGGGTGTTCCTCAAGGGTGTTTTGAGTGTGACATGTTTCGCCATTGCCATTAATAGTCTGGTGTCCACTCTTCCGGAGGGGGTTTTGACTTCCCTCTTTGTGGATGACTTAGCATTGTTTTGTTCATCTCCCCGCTTGCCTTCTTCTGCCCGTCGATTAAATCCGGCAATTGATGCCGTGTTGGGTCAGGCTGTCTCAAAGAGTTTCTATTTTTCGCTTTCCAAAATGAAGGCCATGTATTTTTATCAGGGTCGTGGTGTCCTTGGTCCCCTTCCCCTCTTCTTGGATGGCACGGCTATTGAATGTCCCCGTTTTTAAGTTCTTGGGTTTAACGCTTGATAGCAAGCTCACTTGGTACCCCATTTGTGTCGCTTGAGGGTGTCCTTTTCGAAGGCTATGGATTTGCTTAGGGTTTTATCCCACACCACTTGGGGTGGTGATAGGCGCACCTTGTTGTCCCTTTATTTGGCACTGGTCCAATCCTGGCGAGACTATGGTTGCCAGTGTATTCTTCAGCGTCTTCTTCAGCCTTAAAGATACTTTACCCTGTTCATTCGCTTCGGCCGGTCAGAAATACCTCCCGTTACAGGTTGGCATTCTGTTGGGGTCCCGGGCAACGAGGCGGCTGATCAGTTGGCCCTCGAGGTGCCCGGATGCAGCCCCTCTGTCCTTTAGGGATTCCTACCCTGTAATCAGGGCGTATGTCTTTTGTTTGTGGCAGAGAGAATGTGATTCATTCCCCTCTTCTAAGCTGTTCCTTATTAAACTCTGTCCATTCCTGGTCCTCTAGCTCTCAGCGACTCCGGTCTTGGGAGGTTGCGAATTGGGCACATGCTGTAGAGGGCCGAAAATCTAGACTCTAACCCCACTCGATCCAACCCGCTTCTTACACTAATTCGGATGTGAGAAATTGAGGGAGAAATAAAATGGATTGTATGTACAGTCCTTTAATTACAAAAATATGGGGTAAATATGCACACAAAAATATAGAGAGCTAATTTTCCTATATACACAATTAATATCTGATGAATACCAATTAAAATTTCTAAAAAAACCCCATTCAATTAGACTATATATACAAAAGGAAGATACGCTGAGTCAAACAACAACAAAAATATCTGCCATAGTAAACAAAGAAGTCAATAACAAGAGGCCTAAAGCAAACAAGAGGCCTAAAGCAAACAAGTGGCCTAAAGCAAACAAGCGGACGAATAAAAGAAGAAGAAAGGGCTCACGTGTTACCCAGGTGGGTATTGGCATCTCAAGCGTTTTACGAACAAAACTGGTGCCTCCGAGCTTGTATAATATTGCAATCTGGTCACGTCTTGAGGCTATCAAAGCCCTCTGTTTCCTGGTGGGACTTACAATAATTTAAACTACGTTATTTCCAAACTCTACAGTCTACGCCACTCTTTACAAATTGTAGGATTTTCTTGGAATTTAAAAGAGTAACCTTTTCCCCAAATATTTAACATTTAGCTGAAGAAGAGAAAAAACATTTTATACAAAACATGAAAATCAATTTCTATATATAAAGAGAAAAAAAAAATTATACCCATTCATACACAAATTCTTACAAAGGGAGGTAGAAGGTATTGGGAAAGGGGTGGAAGAATGGCCCTTCACACACACACTCACATTTGCTCCACCACAACATGACTCACCAATGGCTATTTAGTTTCGAGTGGAGGTCGAGTTGCCCCTGGTTGTCCCTTTTGCTGTGGCGAGGTGTCTGTGGCTCACGTTTTAGTAGTTTGTCCCCGCCTTGCTTTGAAATTCTTGCTTCCCTGCCTTTTCTGGCGTCGCCTTCCCTACTCGACTTCACTTTATATAAACAGAGGACTCCCTTCGGTTTTCCTCCCTCCTTACATTTCTATCACGAAGTGGCATTTTATCCCTTTTATAAATTCTTTCCTCATTTTTTGTGTTTAGGTTTATTGTTTTATCTTTTATCCTGTGCCCTTCCCTGCAGCTGGTGCATGTCATTTGTTTATTGCCCCAACCACCCTTGTTTTTAGAATGTGTGCTGTATGCCTGTAATTTAAGTGTGCGTCTCTGTGTGTTGTACTGTTTTTTCCAATCCTTTGCTTTTCATCATTTTTATTAAGTGTCTCCCACGCCTCTTCTGACTTTTTGGAGGCAATCCAATTTTAACATGCTGACATTAAGCATCCATTAGTATCGGGCAACTGCCACCTTGCTTTCCCTTAAACTAAACCCTCAAATTTTGTGGGCACTTTGTTATAAATATCTCTATTTTAAAAAAAAAAATATGCAAATGCTATATAATGTATATTGTTGATATACTCTATATAGTTTCTTCACTACTTAATGTGGGCAAATTTCTAATTAGATAATCTTATGGCGAAAAATAGATTGGCGACTATCTTGGGAGACACATTGTGAATTTTGAAGCACATTATAGTATATTATATATAATTTTGAAGTGAATTTTTTTCCAAAATTAAAATATGAGATGGACATTTCATATTAATCAATTTTAAAGAAAATATAAAATTGCTGGGGGGGGTATAGGGGGGGGGGCGAATATACAAAAGAAGGCCGATATTTAGCTAAGTTCTGGTCCCAAGCTGGGGCATTGAAGATTCAGGTGGCAAGTCTTAGGGAGGATAGTTTCTGGCTGTTTATGTATGTTGATTGAAGTTCTGCATTGAGAGATCATAAACGACTTGAACCATTTGAAGCCTTTGACAATCAGAATCACATAAAATAATAGAGGTATTCTCTACTAGCATTTCTTTGGTGATTGATGTGTGATGTGTTGTAATGTGGCACTTGATAGCCCCATCCTGGAGGTGCATCATCAACCTGTGCAACAAAGTTGTGGAAATCATACCTATGTACTTTGAGTTGCGATGAATACAGTCACTGACATTGCATTGGTATTTGTACAATAGGTTGGCCTCTTGGAGGGACCTCCTGTTGGCGAGAAAACTGTTCTTCATAAAGATGGCTCATGTTTTTCTGTAATTGTAATACATGACTTAAGTTTATTTTGGGGTTGAGGTTGGCTGGGGAAACATTGTGGTGGATGAGGGCTTTGATAATATTGTCTTTATTGTTGCTTGGTAAAATATTTCTATCAGTATAGGGTTTTCTGGTTTTCCCTTCAGAATGAGGACAGAGTTCATCTTACACCTAATGGTTAAGTCAATTAAAATTTGTGAGTATCCCTTGTTCATGAGGAGCTGGTTCAGTTGCCTATATATATATTATCATAAGAAATAAATTTTGAAAATCAAATACTCATACTGTTTAGAAGAATCTTATTTCAGAGAATCCTCTTATGAGCATTATGACATATTTCCATTTTAACATTAAAAGTAATGATGCCAACATTGATGTCATCGCAATTTGATGCCAACAGCAGCATTGCTGTGTGGAAGATGTTAAGCAGTGATTTGGCTGCACTTTATGAGGGGAGTCTTGGCTCAGATGACCTCTGATAGGACCTTGCCATTTTTGTAATTCATTGAATTATGTTATAAACCTCAAAAGGTTAGTTCTTTATCTTGAAGTATAAAAGAACAACTTTTACAGCATATTGACCAAGATCAAGTGATTCCTTTAAACTTCATTACTTGTGCAAATGTACCTTTCATTGATTGTTGAATTAGTTGAAAAAATTATGTAAGTTCATTCATATACAAAAATATTATTGAAATGATCCTGCTATAATATATATATTTTTTGCCCTGCCATTCCTTTATGTAACATGTGCTAATGAAAATCAGTCATATAAAGGCATCTAAATGTGTTTAGACAACTGTTCCTTTTTCTTAAGCGAATAAGTTTCCTTAGATATTTAATAGTTATTCAGCAGGAATACTAATGCTGGACATTGTGATTCATTTTTTATATATAAATTAACCATTGCAGACATTTTCAGAATAGTTGCAATAGGTACAATAAAATGGGACCAAAATTAGAAGATTTTGAAGTTATTGATACAATTGGTCAAGGTTCCTATGGTATTATAAAAAAAGTTAAAAGGAAAAGTGATGGTCTGATACTTGTCTGGAAGGAACTTCATTATGCCTCAATGAATGAAGCAGAAAAGCAGGTAAAATTGAATCTTATATTCTCTCTTCCATTATTATTCTTTTAATTTATGTTAATGATTTTAGGGTAGGAATTAAAACCAAAATGTAATTAATTGCTGATGATTCAATGTACTGGTATAAAGAAGGTGCATGGAAATTAATATGAAATTTTGTGGGCATACAAGTGGCATATGATATTTAAGCTTCAAAATGTAAATTTATTCAAATGAGTAAGTTAATTGAAAATTCACTTGAAGATGAGAGGGGCTTGGGAGTGTTAATTGAGTGTGAGTAAACTGGAAACAAGAGAGATAGATTATTAGGTTTTATTATTAAGAATGTTGAGTAAAGTAAATTATATTCAAGTTATATAATTTACATGTTAGGCCAAATTTAGAATATTGTATTTAGGCAGATCCCCATATTATCAATAAGATATCTAAATTCTAACTTCAAGAGGGAGTTCAAAGGAGAGGAACAAAGTAATACTTTCTTAGAGGTACTTTGACTATGTAGATAAGATAAAGGCACTAAATATGTTTGCAATTGAAAAAGGATTCTTAAATGAAGAGATTCTTATATTGCCCCTGACTAAGCACCATCCTTTAGTCTGACAGCCTCAATGAACTCCACTGATAGCATAAGGGTTCTCCCATAGATCCCACACTGTGTATCTGGAGGTTTTGTCTCAGCCTTGCTTGTGTTGGGCATGTTGTAAATAGGGGTTGAACTGTCTGTTTGCATCAATGGCAATGTTGGTATTGGCCATGCAAGTGTGGTATTTGTGTGCTTAATTTTGGGTAGTGACTGCATGGGAGGGATATATTTTTACGAGTTGATATTTGGTTGATTTGAAGTCAGTAATTGAATGCTCTGGTGTTTTGTATGGGAGGGTGGGCTTACTTGAGGTATCTGTATATAATATGTTCTTGGAGTATTGTGCATATTGCTAGGGGTCAAGCATGTAATGGCCTGGGTTTCACATAGCATGGGGAAATGCATTCTATGCTGCTATAGATAGTATTTTATGGTCATTGTTTATTGGAGTGTTGTGGGTGGGTGCATCCTGTGGCATGGCAGTGGTTTGCTTTGTGTTTTCTGTAGTGTGGTGTGGTGTGGAGATGCAAGATTGGATATGCTAGTTATAGAGCAATAGGCAAGTGAAGGATATACTGGGTGTTTAAAAAAAATTGATATCATTTTACAAACTACTAACTTTGCCAGTTCCCGTTCCAATGACTTCAAATTTTAACAGCATGTGTAGAAATAGGTCAAAACTTTGTTTAATGTTTGATACTTTTATCTTTACAAGTATAGAAATTCCATTCACTGGAAGTGAAAAGGTGTTTTGTGTGTTGGAGTATGCTCGAACACAGTCGAACAAGACTGTGCAGCGTGCATTTGTGAGAGAGTTCTCTAAACAGTCACCAACGGCAATGCAGATATGGACATGGCACAAAAAATTGATTTAGGCTGTCTGTGCAGGGCAAAAGGATCCTCGATGACCAATAGCATCGGAAGAGACTGCTGAGCGTGTTCGCCAAAAACCTTTGTGAAGCTCCAAGAAGTCCATAAGAAGAACAAGTCTGAAAACCCAGATTCCTTCCACGACAATTTGGCGCATCCTGAGGAAATGCTTACTAATGAAACCCTACAAGCTGCAGCTAGTTCAGGCCATAACGGCAGATGACAAGCAAAAATGCAAACAATTGTGTTGATATGCAACAGAAACTCGAAGAAGGTGAGTTCAAGGAACCTCTTGTTTTCAGTGTTGAGGCTACATTTCATACAAATGGCAAAGTCAATAAGCATAATGTTCACATTTGGGGCGAAGAAAATCCCCATGCCACAGTTGAGCACATGAGGGACTCACCGAAAGTGAATGTGTTCTGCGCCATCTCCAAGAACCATCTTCATGGCCCATTTTTCTTTGAGGGAAATGTGACCAGCCATGTTTATCTGCAAATGCTTCAGAACTGGCTAATGGATGAGCTCATTGCAGATGAACAAGAAGACTTCATTTTTCAACAGGACGGGGCTCCACCTCACTGGAAGTTCACTGTGCGGGCTTATCTCAATGACAAACTGCGAGGGAGATGGATCTGGCGTGCTGGTAAAAGGCAATGTGCTGTTGAAATGGCCGCCACATTTACCTGACCTGACACCTTGCAATTTTTTTTTCTATGGCTATGTGAAGGCACTGGTCTATGTCCCCCCTCTTCCTGCAAACCTAGAGGAACTCAAGCACAGAATCACTACTGTACTGGAGACTTACCAAAGACATGCTGCAGCGTGTTTGGGAAGAGCTGGACTACCGACTTGATGTGTGCCGTGTCTCAGGCGGTGTGCATATTGAACATTTGTGAAATCATTCATGGAATCCACATACCTTTGATTTTCTCATTCAAATTTGGAGGAATAAATCTTATGTTGCTTAACATTAAGCCTGTTTAGTTTCATTTGCCTTGACTATGTATGTAGAGGAATGGCAACATGAAGCCTCCCGGAGGGCCAGGCAGACATATACCTTAAAGTCCACCCCCTTTGTAGAGAAAGCTGGAGAAGCCAGTCCCATGAGGAGACTCGTGAGAACGGTAGCTGGCAAATAGCAGTAACTGCCTACCCTGTTTGATCCCCCCGCTGTATTCTCTTTTCAGAGATTATACCGCCGCATAGGTAGTTTGAGCGACCATCTGTGTTAAGGCAACCACCAAAGGCCCTTAAACGACGCTCTAAAGATCCAATTACCTACGAGATCCGTAGGCCCGTGGTTGTGTCACCAAAAAGCGGTGGCAGTTGAGGGTCTCGCTAATTTACAAGCTGACTTTGGCACCTTAGTGCCAACCTCTGCACTTCTCGCTCTCCCAGATGTGAACTCACCATTCGCACTTTCCTCTGCGGCCTCGCCCTTTTTCCCTTAGATGGGGCAGTGGTCTGCCTATAAATAAGCTCCTGAAAGAAAGAGAAAAGATGATTATTCAGTGAGAATGATGTAGGATCAGTTCGTGAAGATCAATCTTTCATCCAGTCAGGATTATTCGGTGAGGATGATGGAGGATCAGTTTGTGAAGATTGATCCTTCAGTCAGTCAAGATTATTATTTGGTGAGAACTAAGTAGGATCAGTTCGTGAAGATCGATCCTTCAGCCAGCCAAGATTATTCAGTGAGAAACGATAAAGGATCAGATTGAGAATATCGATCTCTCTCATTCCACCAGGGCCGAATTAACATAAATCATCAAGTTTTGTATCAGTGCCATACCGAAGAATCCTTTACAGACTTAGAAGAAGTCTGACTGGAGAAAAAAAAACCGCTCACACTCGAGTGACTCACAGCTCAAGCTCCGTAAGAGTGAGAGGAGAAGAACCAAGCCCCAATGAGGTTCCATTCGTTAATTATGGTAAAAATCCCCCCATATACCCAAAATCTAGTTGGGCACTTGGCATTAAAGAATAAGACGCCAAGAGGCTTCAAGATTATTTAGAAGAGGACTCTTGGAGCGAAGAGCACCATAACTCTCTCCGTCTTTTAACTTAACCAGAGGCAAATTTGCAATAAGAGGTTGACATCACCCAACCTCGCTTTCTTCATCCCATCTTGACGAAATTCTAACATCGGCCACTCCAAATCTCTGAAGCGTGAGATAAACCCTCCAATGACATCCGGCAATTCCTAATCACTCCTGTCATGTAAGTGGTAAAGAGCATTTATATTCATAGTGTGATAGTATGAGTTTAGTATGTTTCACGATTTAATGGAAGTAGAAACAATTGTGCGTGAACCCGTCTCATACTTGCTAGTAGAAGAGAGTACTTTAATTTAATGTTTAACGCTAATCAAAAAGCGTCACGATAAAAATACTAAGCGTCAATTGGTGTGTTTACGTGTAGCTTATTTGTTTATTTTTGTCATTAAAAATATTGTAATAAGCCCAGTTGCCCACCGGGTTTGGTCTCGATTAGCGTAAGAGAAGGATATAAAGGTGTTTACTGTTTTGTGTCATATTTAATTGTTAAATTTAAAATATATGCTTATTTTTGGGATAATTCCTGTGCATTTCTTTATATCCTTGCGTGTTGAAGCGGCTCTTCCTTAAAACAATAAAATTAGCACTCTTAGATCAAAGCATACTTCAACAAAGAAATATTACTCGACACAAGTTATCCTGCGCAATGTAGTTTCTGTGATATTTATATCTCAAATGATATCAATCTTTTTTAAACACCCTGTATATTGCTTGAAGGTGCAGACTTTGGATTCCTTGAATTGCTCAAATGTGGTTCCCACGTTGTAGCGGGCCGAAAATAGATCTCTAATCCCAATCGATAATCGATCCAACCCGCTTCCTACACTGTCCGGACGTGAGAAATCGAGGGAGAATAAAACGGATTGTATATACAGTCCCTTTACTTACAAAAAAAATATACAATGATAGCTACAGTTTATATTTACAAAAATTTTATATTTTACTAGGGAAGTGTGCACACTTCAAAATGAGGCTAAATTCCCAAATAAAAATAATGATACCAAACGAGAATCTTATAACGGGCGGATACAACAATTTACGTAAATTCTAGACAAAACAAAAAACACAACCACAACCGAACGAAAAGGGGACACGCGCTATGTCTTGCTGGAGGTGGGTGGTAGTTGGTTAACTAGAAGGAGGCAGGTATAGCAGTTCAGGTGGATAGAGACACGAAAGCCCTCCTCTCAGGGCTGGGTGGAGCACTCTTCTACAGAACCCCTCTTGCTTCCAGTCCACACTTCCACTCTCTGAAGAAGAGATATATCCTCCTTCAGTGACCCATTTATTTATACATGGATGGCGAAACTAATAAGTGGGCATTACCCGAAAATACATTGACTAGCTTACCTCTTTCCAGAATAACGCTTCGTTAAATTTTCGTAATACAAAGTAATATCTTATTAGAGTGATATCTTAAAATTAGCTATTATCTTTCCAGAATAACGCCTGGAAAGAAAGAAAAACATTGTAATCATTTTATACATGAATTAAACAAAAATAAAACAAACCCATTCCCATTCACACACATTCTTACAGAGGGAGGGAGAGGGTACTGAGAAAAGGGGTGGGAGAATGGCCCTTTTACACACACTCACATTCGCCCCACCACACCCCTCCTTCCTTAAGCCATTCGACCAGCCACTCACTAAACCCTTTCAATCACTCTTCACGGTACCACTTGTGCTCAATCGCACCCTTCTGCACCCATTCATACTCGTCTACTGGTCCCTGGCTACGCGTAGCAATTAGTCGGGGTTGTTCGTCAGTCGTCCTGTCAGTCTCATCGTCACTATTTATCATCTCATCAACCATACTCTTAGCCCTCATTACCAGTTCTCCCATCTCACGACAGAATTCTTTCATACTCTTCCGTTCAGAACCCTCACTCTTCATACCCCCATTCATCAGCTCCTCACTCACAGCTCTCATTCAACTCAAGGTACATTCTTGCGAAACAGACAGGTCACTCACATCCCCTGTATTCTCAACAGGCATACCAGAAACCCCTTCGACTGGTTCCCACCAGAAACCTGAAAAATCAGCCACTTCATCATTCACTACATCAAACTCACCCCTACTATTACCATTCATAAAACCCGAAAAATCAGCCACACTAGGTTCATTCTGCCCAAACACACTATCATTCATACTGTTCCCAAAACCAGAAAAATCAGGCACAGGCAGCTCACTCACTCGTCTACTTATACCAGCCAAATCACTCACCTGTTTACGCAAAAACTCAATCTCCCTTTCAAGATCCCCCATACCAGAAACACTCTGCTCAGACTTACTTTCATTCGTACTTGCATTCTTCCTTTCACCCTTCTTTGTACGCTTTCTACTCCTCGAGACTAAGACTAGCTCTTTCCCAGACAGATCCATACTATCACATTAAATCTCATCATCATGCACTTTACCTCTCTCTCTACACAGTCCATACACCGGATGGCTCACCAGGTAGTCAGGAGGTTCTCTCCATCTCCTTAACTGACTCTGATGAGCCCGCACTCTCTCAGTTATGCCGTCATTCAAACTCTCCAAAACATACGTTACCCCATTTTCCCAAACTCTCACAACTCTATAAGGTCCATCAAACTTCTCACTCATCTTTGATACATTCAACCTACCCTTCACTTCTTTCACCTTCAATACTTTTGTACCTAATTCAAATGAACGGAACCTTTCATGCGCCTCACGCCATACACTCTGCTCACTTTCACTCAAACGAAACCTATCTTTCACTCGCCTTTCAAAATTCATCACAAACTGACATGGGGACATTCCAGTTGCACTATGCACAGTTGAATTATATGCCCACAACACTCTCCCCAGACACACATCCCAGTCATTCACTGTCGTACTCATCATTCTCAACATCTCACACAAGGTTCTTATAGTCCGTTCAGCCAATCCATTTGAAGACGGTACATACGGAGTTGTTCTCACATGCTCCACACCATTCTCTCTCAACATTTGCTCAAACACTTCCCCTACAAATTCAGGCCCATTATCACTCAGACATCTTCTAGGCTTCCATACACACATAGGAAAGAACAACTGCTCAACCACACGCGCAACAGTCACACTCCTTTTATCTCTCACAGGCGCTGCATACACAAACTTACTTTTATGATCAACCATAACAACCATACCAACATTCCCAGCACTCGTACGCGGCAAAGACACACAATCAATCACTACCAATTCAAACGGTTCTTTCGCATCAACTTTCAACATCGGTGGTTTCACTTGCACACCTTGCACCTTTCGCTTCTGACACCTTTCACACGTAGTTGAAACATCATTCACAACAGTTCTCAGAAACGGGTGGAACACATGCTCCTTCATACACTCCCACAGCTTAAACTTACCCATATGCCCATAATTATCATGCACAACCTTCACCAGACCAATCATACGAACTAAGGACATCACAGGTACATACATATCATCACCACCCTTCACATGCCTCACAAAATATACAACATCCATACAAACAACAAAATCCTTAGCATACCTTTTAAAATCACTTAAACACTCTGGCCATTCATTCAAATCAACACGCATCATTACACACCTCTTCAACTCACTAACAAAAGGACACATCTCTTGCATCTCTAGAATATCATCATCACTAAAAATCTCATTCTCATCATCCATGACCAACTCAATCATACCGCAAAACTTGACAACATTCTTTGCACACTCATTCAACTTCATCACCTCACATTCACCTTTCATAAGACAATCCTTATCAGCATCCAAAGACAAATCATTTAATCTCATAAAGTCTACACCAAGCAAGAAACAACAAGGCATTTGCTCACCTTTCAGAATCACAAAGTCATGCTTCACATTCACACCATTACCCAAACTCACTTTCAGACTAACCTGTTCCCATGCCACTATCATGCCATTCCCTAATCCACTTATCCGTAACTTCACAGGTTTATGCTCGCAACATCTAAACTCTTCATACTTACTCAGAATATTCTCATTCACTAAAGACACTTGCGCTCCAGTATCAATCAAACCACTGAACAACTTTTCACTAACTTTCACTCTCGCTTCCACCATATCAGGTCCACCATGTTCGCAATACACAGAAGGAACAAGCACACCAACATCAGCACTGATATCCACACTGTCATTAACTCCCATATCATCACTCAACACACACTCATCTTCATCCAGACAATCATTCTTCTCTCTTATATATGAACACTTTTCAATTACCCAATTGTAGTGCACACCGCTCAAACATTGCAGATGTACCACATTAGGATTCAAACCCTTCATCTTCTCATCCTTGTACACAATCGGCCTCTCACCACCAAAGTGCACATAAACAATCACTCCATACAAACGACTCACTACAATCAACACTTCCTGAAATGGCGGGACCCCTTGCATACACATCGCTCTCAATTCTTTCATGAAGTTCCGCACCTTTGCCATACCAATGCTTTCAGGCTTACTACACACTTCATTCATTACCTCCTTCCTTAAATCATCTACACTATCAGGCACTCTCACATCTACTCCATCACTCTTCAAATCTTGCAAACCATTCCATACACTCTCAAACAAGGAATCACCACCACCCTTACTCTCTTTTCCATTCATAATTCCTTTCGGCAAATACTCAGGATCACTCACTCCACACACATTTTCATCATTCGTACCAGGATACCTTGACATCAAATCAGCCACTCCATTCCGTTCACCAGGCACATACTCAATCACATAGTCAAAGTCACTCAAATCTTCCAAAGTCCTTGCAATCCTACTATCAGCCCACTTCATACGCTGCAGATACACAAGAGGTTGATGATCGGTTTTTATCACAAACCTCACACCATACAAAAATGGACGCAACACTTTCAAACAATATCTTATCTCAGCCAGCTCTCGTTCCACAGTCGAATACTTTCGTTCTGCAACATTCATAGCCTTGGATACATACCCAATTATTCGCCTGACATTCTCTCCATTCAAACGCTGCTCTTGCATCAGAAAGCCTCCCATACAATACCCACTCGCATCTGTATACAATTCAAGCATTTTAGCATTTACACTATAATCTGGGTAAGCTAATTCAACATCTTCAGCCGCTGCCTCCTTCAGTCTCTCATACGCCTCATTCATCTTATCATTCCACTTGACAACCGTACTACCTTTCTTGCCCATCCACTCAGTCAGAGGCTTACTCACACCAGAACAATCACGTATAAACTTTCGCTGGAACTCAATCAAACCCAAAAATGACTTCAGTTGCTTCACAGTCACCGGTTTAGGAAACATTCGCACCTTCTCAACATACTTCGATGATTTACGCAATCCATTCTCACTCACCATATGCCCAAGGAATTCCACTTCTTTCGCAAACCATTCACACTTCGCCACTTTCACCTTCACACCAACACTCTCCAACGTTCTCAACACATCATTCACCAATCTCATATGCTCCTCAAAAGTCTCAGTCATAATCAAAATATCATCTATAAACGCAATCACATTCTTACTCGCAAACTTACTCAACACAACATTCATTGCCCGCTGGAAAGCTCCGGGAGCATTAGCCAACCCAAAGCTGAGGTTCCGGAACTGGTAATGCCTCTTTGAGGAAGAGAAGGCAGTTACTGGCCGGCTCTCCTCAGCAATGGGCATCTGGTAATACCCCCGTACCAGATCCAGCTTCGTAAACCACTCCATCCCATGCATACTATACACACACTCAGATACCACACACATCGGAAACCTTTCTTTCACAGTCCTTTCATTCACCTTTCGATAATCCACACACAGACGCAATCTTCCATCCGGCTTACGTACAGGTACAATTGGACTATTCCATGCACTCTCACTCTCCTCAATCACCCCCAATTGCTCCAATTCCAAACACTGCTCCTCAATCTCTTCAGCAACCGGACGTGGGAAATGCCTCGGCCGCTGATAGATTGGGGAGTCCTCCTGCAGGACAATCTTGAATTCCGGGAGCTTTGCAACCCCGAAATCCAGATCACCGTTACTGAGGGCTCCCTTTCGCTCAAATATCATTCGATACACATCCTCCCTTTCATACTCAGTCAAACATCCATCCAATTTCACCATGTCTTTCACCTCATTATACATCCATTCACATGTCTTTTCATTCGCAACATTCACCCTGATATCCGTACTATCATCCATACCTACCTCATTGACAGTGGAGAGGTGGCCCAGTACATCTCCGACTTGGATTCCCCTCACCTGCCCTTTCACACTGGGGTCTGCCTGCACACATACAAAAGGATCATTCATTCTCATCAAGCCATCAAACACACAAGCAACACGCCTTACCTTATAACACGCATCCTTTCCATCCAATATCACAGTGTTCTCACTCACATTCAAACTAACATCCTTACTCCAACTCACTCTAACAGACACCCTTTCACCCTTCACAAGCCTTACATTCTCCATAGCAGTCACCTCAATACCAGTAAACACACTCCTCAAAACGCTACCATCTTTCCCTACATACAACTTATACACCCCATTTTTACCAATCTTTCTCTCAATCTGATCACTCGCAGGATGCACAACCATACGATTCATTTTCATAAAATCATAGCCCAAAATCACACCATACTCACTACTCACCTTATCAATCACAGAAAATTCACATTCATTCATCATCATACCATGCATTCGAACAGGTGACCTTATCATTCCAATCACAGGCACTCTCCTATTACCAATACCTACTAAACTACCCTTGCACTCAGACAGGAGGGCTTTCTCGCTAAACTTGTCATACACATCTTTATATACCAAGCTCGCCTTGCATCCAGAATCTATTAAAGCCAAACACTCAATTCCATTCAACTCCACCTTCACACTCAGACACTCATACTTCCTACCAGACAGCACTTTCACACTAGACAGACTTACCAACACATTACTCACACTCATGCACCCAGAGGATACTTCAGCAGGTACCCTCTTACCATTCAGTTTCCCGCTTCAGACTTTCCATTCACACCTTGCGCTCTCAGTCTAATCCAACACTTTTCACTTGAATGTCCTTCCATCGCACAATAGCTACATACATTCCTCTGGTCACGACACATCCTTGCATAATGACCAGCCTTTCCACAATTACCACATGCATATTTCATACTTTCCCCACCAGTTGCTCCACCATTCAACCTCGGACAATCTTTCTTCAAATGGCCTATTTCTTTACACTCGAAGCACTCTTTCACTTTTTCCTGGCAATCCTTTATCATATGCCCTTTCTTACCACACCCAAAACATGCACCAGATGTCCACCTACATTCTGCCAACATATGACCTTTCCTTCCACACCGACGACATTCCACAATCTTTCTCCCACCATTCGGTCTCTCATTTGCTGGGACATACCTCGGTTTCTCTCTCATATATCCGTTCCCACGCTTGAAATTCATCTGCCCCCTTCCATTCGACCACCCTCCATTTGCCCATCCATTTTGCCGGCCCAGGAAGTTTGACATCACTCCAGCTGGTGCAGCCTTCAGGGCATCCCTGTAGCTGACAAACTGCTGGGGTGGATGAAAGCTCCTGGGCTTCTTACCCCCAACATTCACACTGTACCATCCATCCTCTTCTAGATCGCTTTCATCATCAAATCGTCCATCTTCTAACAGTTCCAACACATCCTCTCACATCAACCGTTCACCTGTCAGTCTCACTCTCTCCTTTCTCTTTCCACTCAGCCATTCACTCACCTTTCGCGGGATCGTGTCCAAAAACTTCCTCATCAGTGGTTTACATTCATTTACATCATCATCACCATACCTCGTTCTTGCCATACTCTCAAGCCTATGTGCATACATATTCACACTTTCACTCTTCCCAATTCGAGCCTTCTCAAATTCATTCACCCTCTTATACTTCACACTCTCTTTCATTCGTTTCACCTGCCCAATCAATCTCTTCTTCACTACATCGTACTTTGGCTCTCCCACACTCGTTATCACTCGCAAGAACTCCAACACTTTCCCATCCAAACAATCTCCCAGAACACTCACCCAGTGACCCTTGTTCTGCGGGTACTTGAGCTTGCAGTACCGCTCAAAATCCCCGAAGAACTCATCCATACTCTTTCCCCCATGCAATCTAAACTTATCAATCCTTGGCACTTCCCTAATCAAAATTCCTTTCCCCACATTCACTTCACTCTCCGAAGAGCTACTCTCGGTCTCACTCATTCCAATCATATTGTCACTCTCTCCCTCATCTGAGTATAGCGAATCCACACTCTTCCCTCTCGCCTTCCTATCCTTAACCTTAGAACCATGCTTACTTCCTCTCTTACTTTCCACTCTCTTTCATTCACCCCCTTTCCTACCACTCACAGTATCTTCTTTAGACTCAACCCTACTGCCATCCATTCCATTTAGCGGAGTCCCTTCAGTAGGAGCAGGGGTCAGGGTTGTAGGTCCTGGGACTGATCCAGCCCCTGTCATCATGTTATACAGGTCCTGCATCCGTCGGTCCGTCTGATCCTGTCGGTCTCCCATTTCCTTCTTCATCTTATCAGTCTTTTCATTCATCCCTTTTATTTTATTCTCCATTCCCTCCATCATCCCCTGCAACATTTCACACTCCTCTTCTTTCTTTCTCAACTCCAGTCTCAATCGCACTACTTCTTCATTCAATGTTTCCGCTACAGCCATTGTTCCCAAGTTAGTAAAAAGATAGGAGAAGGGAAAAATCAATCAAACTACTTGTCACACTAATTGGGTATGGACTGCAATCCAATCCAGTCATGCTCCCAGTTTTGAAGTCTCACGTCCCTATTCGGGCGCCAAATGTAGCGGGCCGAAAATAGATCTCTAATCCCAATCGATAATCGATCCCACCCGCTTCCTACACTGTCCGGACGTGAGAAATCGAGGGAGAATAAAACGGATTGTATATACAGTCCCTTTACTTACAAAAAAAAACAATGATAGTTACAGTTTATATTTACAAAATTTTATATTTACTGGCGAAGTGTGCACACTTCAAAATGAGGCTAAATTCCCCAATCAAAATAACGATACCAAACGAGAATCTTATAACGGGCGGATATAACAATTTACGTATATTCTACACAAAACAATAAAACACAACCACAACCGAACGAAAAGGGGACACGCGCTATGACTTGCTGGAGGTGGGTGGTAGTTGGCTAACTAGAAGGAGGCAGGATTGTCAACGAAGGCAGGTATGGCGGTTCAGGTGGTTAGAGACACGAAAGCCCTCCTCTCAGGGCTGGGTGGAGCACTCTTCTATAGAACCCCTCTTGCTGCCAGTCCACACTTCCACTCTCTGAAGAAGAGATATATCCTCCTTCAGTGACCCATTTATTTATACATGGATGGCGAAACTAATAAGTGGGCATTACCCGAAAATACATCGACTAGCTTACCTCTTTCCAGAATATGACGCTTGATAAAAGTTAATTTAAACAAAGAACTATCTTATTATAGTGATATTTCAAAATAGCTATTATCTTTCCAGAATAACGCCTGGAAAGAAAGAAAAACATGGTAATCATTTTATACATGAATTAAACAAAAATAAAACAAACCCATTCCCATTCACACACATTCTTACAGAGGGAGGGAGAGGGTACTGAGAAAAGGGGTGGGAGAATGGCCCTTTTACACACACTCACATTCGCCCCACCACACCGTGTTAATTTTTTGTCAACTTTGTTGTGTTTCATGTGTTTGAAATTTAGTCCTGTATCATGTGACTGAGGACTTTCTAAGGTGTTGTATTTAAGAGGAGTGGGGTAGATTAGGTTGATGTTGAGGTGGTTTTATTCCTGTTTGTGTGTTTTTAAGGTGGGACTCCTTTAGTTCTGTTGCAGCAAGCCCCCCTAAGGGGCATGGCAGTGTGTTTTCCTGGACACTGTGCTGACTTAATTCAGTGACCCATCAAGCCCCAACTCAGCCTCTCCTCCTTCCGCTAACATATAATTTCTTGTGTTCTGTACCAACTCTCCTCTCCATCACAGGGGGATAGCCTGTTACACTTGGTCCTTACGGCCTGAGTAGAAATTAAGGAAGCCCCATCACCGGGTTGACTTTACCTCTGAAAAGGCACTGATAAGTTGTTGTGTTTCTACTTCACTCCCTCTCAGCATTCTTTCCTCTCTATGTACAACTTTCCCCTCAACCCTCTGACTAGGATTAAGGACCTGACCAGGTACCTCATGCTGTGTCAGAAGAGAGGCTTTGGAACCTCAATAAACAATGCCCTTTAACACCTACAAGTCGCAAGAGACCAGGCTTCAAGGGGTCCTGGTTATTAGGGCCTGAATAATGGGAAGATTGGTTTTCGCCCCAATTGGCACATCCCTGCACCCATTCCTGGGTGCAGGGATGTGCCACCTGCCACCTGCTTGTTGCAGGTGGCAGGCTGTATTGCCTTGTTGGCTGCCAGACCAACTGAAAGTCTTGGGTCTGCGACAATAGATTTTCAGATCCTGGCCATCATGGTGAGAACTAGTGCATCCAACTAAGGATATCCACTCTTGCCCTGCCTCTCTGGCTGCCCAGTTGGGAACTGGGACTTTTCCGGAAGGAGGGGCCACTTGGCAACTTATGAGCAGTGGGCACTGCTGTACATGTGAACACCTCATTAATGCACCCAAGGTAGATGCCTGAAAAGTCTGAATACCAGAGATGGGAGTGGCGGAAATGGCTGAATGTGGGATATAGCCTACCCCCCACCCCTCCCATTCTTCTAGGTGGTCACAAATTTATGAGCTCCCATCCCATGTTTGTTAAGTCTTCATGAGTTTTTCCCCAAATTTCTGACTACATCTCCCTCTATAAATCCTTGCCTGACCTTGGTATTTGGGTGAATGAGGAGCTCCACTCTGACCAGTGGAGGGACTTCCCTCCAACCTTCTGAATGTGGCAAAGGGGTTTCCCCTTTGCCATCTTGGAGCTGCTCCTGGGCAGCTCCACCTTTCCCCATTTATTCACAATGTGGGTTCCCATGCCAGCCCCAGTGATGTTTGTGACAGGCCCTATAAGTTCCTGGGGGATACCCGATACCTTAGAGATGATGGCCAGTTGGAGGCCCCTCTTCAGGTGCTCCTGTCTCAGATGGCAGGATTTCTATGGGGGTGAACCTGTTGGCTGATGCCAGACACCACAAGAACAAGGGGTTCCTCTCCATCTGCAGGAGCTCCAGGGATAGATGGGTATGCTGCTGTTTCTGCATGCTCTCCTGTTAATGCCAGCACAAATGGTTCACACCCAATCCTGGGTAAAACCATGGCTCCACCCTCCCCTATGTGAATGTTTCCCTTAAGGCAAAATGAATGTGCATCTCCATCTTGGAGGTAAATAAACCCCTTAAACGTGATTGTGAGGCTCTCTTAAGAACATAAGAAAAGAAGGAGACTGCAAAAGACCATTCATGGCCTACACTTGGCTGTCCCCTAAATGAAGGATAGCACCGAAGGAGCTTCACCTCCTATGCTCCCACCCAAGGCTGGACTTGGCATTGATGGGATATGTTCTATTATGGGCACTGGGATGTCAAGGTGGAGTGCTGGTTGGGTTGGTTTGCAGGGTTGTTCATGTGACACAAATGAATGTAGTATATGTGTGTGATGACTGTACTGGAAACCAGCACAGTGTGGTATAGTGAAAGCAGCTTCTATAATAGTTTGCTTACTAGATTGCCATTTGGCCACATTTACAATGAAATTTGAAGAAGTGACATGCAATGCTTCAATATCTTGGTGGCATTTTGTCTCCCCTTTCCGAAGGGACTTGTGTAGTTTGGCTCCACCAGTTTTTGTTTGATCTTGATAGATTTAAGTGTATGTTGGATGATGAGGTAAGCTCATCTGTTTGTTATGGGGAGGTATATAATAGGATGGCTACTTGGCCCATGCTCCTGAAGCAGCTGAAGGTCAGGGTGATTTTTATTTTCTGGAGATCCCAAAGTAAAAGCATCAACCTTGTCTTCACTGCTAGGAGCTGTACCATTGTCAGTGGGATAATTTGATAGTGTTTTTATTTAATTTTTAGGGATTGGTTCTTGAGGTCAACCTTTTACGAGAATTGCACCATCCAAATATTGTCAGATTCCTAAACTACCTTGTGGATCGTCCAACAGGGACACTCTTCATGTTTATGGAATATTGTTCAGGAGGGGATCTACATCACCTTATCAAGAAATGCCGCAAGACTGGATCTTATTTAGAAGAAGGATTCATTTGGAAAGTCTTAAAACAGGTAAACAGCAACTTATTCTTTCATATTAAATACTTTTTGATGAGTGGTCCTTGGCATTTGAGGAAACTATATATGTAAAATAAGCAGTCTTAATTCCAGTAGGGGATATGAGTTCCCATAGCAATCTAAGAAGATTTAATGCATTATACAAAAGAAGGATCTCT
This sequence comes from Ceratothoa steindachneri, assembly GCA_963969495.1. Classification (NCBI taxonomy): domain Eukaryota; kingdom Metazoa; phylum Arthropoda; class Malacostraca; order Isopoda; family Cymothoidae; genus Ceratothoa; species Ceratothoa steindachneri. The sequence continues at coordinate 81,562,039 of OZ018335.1, forward strand.
TGCTAGCATATTGGATAAGGTGTTGTACTTCAAACATTGGTATATATCAGGTTTAATCACAGTGAAAGGGGGCATAAACACAAACCTTCAGCTCTATTGGCTGATGTGTTGTGCCTACCCTTGCAGTGATAAATAACTTCTACACACACCATTTTGCACATAGCCAATCACAATACCCTGCTCCTTTCCCTCTCCACCTTCTTAGCACAACATATTCACTCTTTCCTGCACTCTGGTTCCCCCTTTAATGACCAACCCATGGTGCCTTTGGGCTTAGCAGCATTTGTCATTCTGATCTTGATACAAATTTCATTATCTGATAGGGGGAGGTAGGTCTCATGCTTGTTTGATGGACAGTTGTTGGAGCAACATTTCACAAAAGCATGATCTCCCCAAACAAATTACCCATTTCATGCAGGTTGTCGCGTGTAATTGCCAGTCATGTCACAGTGGAGTAATTTATGTGTGCAAGGAAGGTGACCTCGTAGCCAGGTTATACCTGGCACCTGGAGGAGTGGTGCCCCCTTCTGGTCCCATTAACCTCAGTACTCTGAAACTACCTGGACTTTATCCCTCCTTGACTGCTCCATTCTCAGTTTTGGGGCCACTGTAAGGGGTGCGGCAGTTTGCTTTTCTGGCTGCCATGCTGACGGGACTCAGAGCCCCATCCAGCCCCAGCTTAGCCTCTTTTTCTGACAGCCTGCATTTTTACCCTACTTCACTCTCCCTACAACCTCTCGCACAACTTTCTCTGGTCAGCCTCTAATTTCACAGGGTAGATGCCAACCAGCTTCCTCTCACCCAACTATCCCTGATTGGAGGGAAGGGGACACTGTCCCCTCACTCCTGAGTGGTCTGGGGTGCTGTTTTTTTTAACAACCTACTCAATCCACACCCATACCTTACTCACATCCCCTTTCTTTCTCCTTCCACTATATATCCATTTTACGCCATGCCTAAGGTGGAGCCAGCATGCTGATGGTCTGCCAGGTTACTAGGTGGGAGGAGTGGCCTTAAATGGCGGCAGCCACTTTTGCCAGGCTTGTGTTCACCCCTCGCAGAGTGGGGTGATGAGTGCTTGCATCCTGTATTTTTATTATTAGTCATCTTGCCTGATGATGAAAAACTGCCAAAATAAAAACTCTACCTTTCCCTGGACCATCAATGGAGCCACCCTCGGGTAGCTCCACTAAAAAAAAAGGACCACCCCCCTCTGTGTTTTCACAGAGGACCCTGCAAACTTCTCTGACCGGAGAGGAGGCTTACTCCTATCCTATGCCTTTGGGTGCAGGGGACCACCCTCACCCCCTTCCCTGAAGTTGCTCTTGAGCAACTCCCTTTCTCCAGCGGCAGTCCCCATTTATTTTCTAAAGCGACTGCCAAGAAAACAGGCAGGCAGCCCGTTAGGGCCAGGCCAGCCCCAAAGGGCTATGTGATTTAATTAATATAGCATTAAATAAAGTACTAATCTTTGTTATTTATCTTAACTTATATTTTTTTCGTCTTCACTGCCCTGCTAACTGGGGATCTTATTCTTCAAAAGACTAAAAGTGGGACCCCTGTTGTTAAAAAGCGTCATGTGGGGTCGCTATTCTTCAAAAGATCTAACCTTTCTGTGGGAGCTGCCTTCATTGCCCTCATTGGTGTTTGCTTTAAATTTTAAGAGGAAAAATCCTTGAACACATTGGGAAGTAGCTTATCTTTTTGACTAACTCTACCCCGTAAGGGGCGCGGCGATTTGCCATCCTGGCCGCCGTGCTGACGGGATCCAGAGCTCCAGCCGGCCCCAGCTTAGCCTCTCTTCCTTCCTTCAGATAGCCCGATTTCTCCCCTACCTCGTCGCTTTTCATACAACCTCCCACAACTTTCTCTGGTCAGCCTCTAATTTCACAGGGTAGATGCTGACCTTCTTCTCAAGCCAACCACCCCGGATTGGGGCTGAGGGGGAAGGGGACATTGTTCCCTAACCCCTGAGCTCCGGTTCGGGATGTTTTTTTTTTAACAACCTGCTTCATCCCCACCCATACCTTCCTCACATCCCTTTTCCTCTCCTCTTCAAAATCTATCTTTTTTAAGCCGTGTTCAAGGTGGAGCCGCCATGCCGAAGGACTGCCAGGCCACCAGGCGGGAGGGGTGGTCCCAAATGGAGGCGCCTGGCTCTGCCGGGCCTGTAAGCACCTCTTGCAGTGCGGGCTACTGCAAGAGGTGGTGAGCGATTGCGTCCCGTAAAACAAAGAGGGTCACCATGCCCAATGATGAAAAAAAACCCACATCTTCCCTTAATTCCCCCTAAAACAACGGAGCCGCCCTCGTGCAGCTCCACAGAAAAGATTGAGGTCCCCCCTCCCCCTGTGCTTGTGCAGGGGACTCTCCATACCTCTTTAACCGGAGAGGAGGCTTACTCCTCTCCTACGCCTACGGGTGTAGGGGACTCCCCTTCACCCCCTTCTCTGGAGGTGCTTTCGGGCACCTCGCTATCTCCAGCAGCAGTCCCTCCTTTGCTTTCTAAGGGGACTGCCAAGAAAGCCAGCAGGCAGCCCATTGCCGACCGCCCCTCGTGCAAGCGGCTCAGTAGGGCAAACCCCCTTAGGGGGGAGAGGGAAGCCAGGCCCCTTCAGTTGCTTCCCTCAAAAGACCTGCTAGCAAAAATATTAAACCTTGCCGGGGTCAAGGTCTGTGCCTCCCCAATAAAGACTTATGATGCTGCCAAGGGGACCTGCGATGTCCTTGGAGGGGATGGCCAACTGGAGGCCCCTCCTGTGATAGACATGGTCCTTGAGGAAAACCAGCCTCAGACGGTAGGGCCTTCCATGGGGGGGAATCCGGGCTCGGCGCCAAGCACCGAACCCGAATCCGCCCCTATGCAAGGTCCTCATCAAACGGCTGTGGATTCTCAGGCAGTACAAGGAGGGGAGGGATCTCCTCCGGATGATGCCCCTGCGACCACCAGGACCTCCATTTCGAGAAGGACCTCGCTGAGGCCGGTCCATCTGGCCTGGGGGCTTCTACCAGCGGGGGTGAGAAGCGGGTTCATTCCCCGCCCTCCTCTCCAAAAAAGAAAAGGACGAAAAAGACGAAGAATACTCGGGGCTCCTCTCCATCCGCGAGGGCTACGGGGACGGATGGGTCTGCTGCCACTTTGGCAAGCGACCAAGCCAAGATCGGCACATCCGGCCCCTCTGCCCCCCCGGGTATGGAGCTCCTGACGATGACAAAGACCAAAAGTGCACAGGGCGGAGCCTCGATGACATTGGGGCCCCTCATTCAGAGGTTACCTGGCGTTTTCGAGCCCGCTGGCTTCAAACGCTTCTTCGTTATTCGCTCCACTGATGGCACCATGGGCAACATGATGCATCAGAGGAGAGGATTAGCTAGTGCAATTGGTAGAGAGCCGAAGGTAACCCGTTTCTCGGACGGGAGCCTTCTGGCGAATGCGGTGAATCCCGCCGAGGCGGCCAAGATAAGTGCGTTTCGGACACTTCATGGCACCCCGGTGAGTGTGACGCCGCACTCTACCATGAACTTTGTGAAAGGAGTAGTCTATGCGAGGGAACTCGTTAACTACTCCATTGAGGACATCACCCTAGAGCTGGCCGACCATGGGGCGGTCAAGGTCGAATGTGTGATGAGAAAACAGGGAGGGGCCTCGAGACCCACCCCTACACTCTTCGTCACGTTCGACTGTGACAAGCTCCCTGAGTCGGTGCGTGCCGGTTGGTACCGCTACCGCGTGAAGGCATTGGTCCCACTGCTTCGGCCATACGAATCGCTCATGTAGACGTGCAAAGTCACGGTAACCCGAAGTATGTGTAAATTGCTCCAAGGTCGCACACGATAAGTCCAAATCGTGTGTGGCCAAGTGTGTCAATTGCGGAGAGCCGCACCCTGCTTCTTCGAAGCAATGTGGCGCTTATCTCCTTGAGAAAGAAATCCTGGCCGTTCAGGCCCAGGATCGACTCTCATTCCGCGAGGCAAAGGACTTGGTCCTGGCGCGCCCGGCTCTGCCTGGGACGTCATATGCCTCAATAGTTAGAAAGGCACCCTCTGCTCCTGGCCCATCCAGGCCAACGAGCACGGTTGTTTCCGCGCCCATTCGGAGCCCTTCTGCGGGCTCTACCCAACCTGGGCGCTTCCCTGGTAAAGCTGGTGGCAAAAAGGGTTCATACCCTGCCCCGGCTAAAACCAGGGCTCTCCCCTCTTCCCCCAGCGTGACCGTTTCCCGTAAGGCGAAACGGCCACGCGCCCCCACCGAGTCGTTAGACTCACTGGAGGCAACACCCCTGAAGATGGTCGCTAGGCCATCTTCTGGGGTTCCTAAAGCTGTTCCCCGAAAGGAGGACAGCAACAAAAGAGCTTCGGCCCCTTCGCCCACGCCCCGAGGTGGAGCGAGTTGCTCGGAGAGGGTGGTTCCTCGAAAAGATGGCCCCCCGCCTCCGAAGCCGCAACGCCCGCCTAAGGTTTCGAGGCGGAGGGAGGAAAAGACTCGCATGGCGAGCCCAACCTCCCCCAATAAGTCCTCGAAGGCGACAGCGCCTTCAGCGCTTTGTCCGGCCAACAGCGCCCGGGGTTCTGCCCCCGGGAAGCGTACGGCCATTCCCGTGAGGGTCTTCAATTCGAGGAGGGCCCCCGCGTCTCCTCCGAGCTAGGCCTGGAGGGCATATTCCTTCAATGGAATTGCCGTGGACTCCGGGCCAACTGGGAGGAGCTGCGGAGGCTCGTCTCGTCCCGTTCCCCGTTAGCTATTTTTTTGCAGGATACCATGCTAGGCGCGTGCCCCCTGCCCGCCCTTGTGGGGTATAAGGGTCTTGCGACCCCACCACCGCGGGATGGCCGGGCTGGGGGATGCGCCATCTGTCTTCTGCACAGTGCGGCTTCCGTAAGTTCCACTCCACGTCGGATGCTCTGCTCCGACTGGAAAATGCCGTCTGCGAGGCTTTCCTTCGTAGACAGCACTACGCCACGGTGTTTTTTGATCTGGAGGCCTATGATACCGCATGGCGGTGCGGTATCATGGAGACTCTTCACACGATGGGGGCGAGGGGACGCCTCCCAATGTTTATATCTGAATTTTTGCGAGATCGTCGATTTCGCGTACGGGTCGGGGGAGCCCTCTCCGGCCCAAAGGAGCAGGAAGAGGGTGTCCCGCAGGGAAGTGTCCTCAGTGTCACACTCTTTGCCCTGAGCATCAACGGCATCACCTCGGTGCTGCCGGAAGATGTTCTCGCTACGCTCTACGTGGACGACGTTTCGATCTCTTTTGGCGCGGCCCAGATGCCAACTCTGGAGCGTCGACTCCAACAGGCATTGAACCGCGTCTCTCGCTATGCCGAAGCGCACAGGTTTCGGTTTTCTTTGGCCAAGACTAAGGTGGTGCACTTCTGCCACCATCCACGGCTTCACCCCGACCCAGATTTGTTTCTTAATGGGGTGCGCCTGGATGTGGTTGAGTCGCACCGTTTCCTTGGTCTTGTATTCGACCGACGCCTCACCTGGGAGGCTCCTATTCGCAGCTTTAAGGTCTCTTGTACCCGCTCTATGGACATTCTCCGTTCCGTGACGTTCAGCGCTTGGGGCGCTGATAGGGCTACTGCCTTACTTTTTATCGATCCTTTGTTCGCTCGAAGCTTGATTACGGATGCGAGTTTTATGCATCCGCAGCCGAGCGTTTATTGCGGAAGGTGGATTCGATCCACCACACCGGCCTTCGCCTTGCGACCGGTGCCTTCCGCACTTTCCCCATTGAGAGCCTGTTAGTCGATGCTGGGGAGATGCCACTCGCTCTGCGCCGCGTGCAGTGCATCACTCGCCTGTACGCGCGAGCCCGGCGCCTCCCTCAGTCGCCAACAGCTCTCACTGCATCCGCAGCTGATCTCGATGGTGCTTATGCCGCCGAGAGACGCCAGTCATACCCTAAGCCCTTTGGGTTTAGGGCCAAGAAACTCCTTCGAGATTTAGATATAGCTCTCGGGCCGGTGGCGCCCCTGGTTCTGCCCAGGACGCCACCCTGGAGGGTACCACATTTGGCTATTTGTCGTCACGCCTCTGCTCCCAAAGCTTGTACTGCGCCGGGAGTATTGCGTACGACCTTTTTGGAGCACACATCGTGTCACGCTGGTACCGTGCCAGTGTATACGGATGGCTCCAAGTCCCAAGAGGGGGTCGGCTTCCACGCCGTATCCCTCTGTTTGAAGTCAGCGGGGCTCTACCAGGCGCTGCGTCTGTCTTCACGGCCGAACTGGTGGCAATACACCACTCTGTACGGGAGATTACGCGACGTGCCAGGTTTGGAGACCGGATTGTGATCTATAGTGACTCACAAAGCGCCCTGAGTGCTCTCGGGGCATTGGAATCTCCGCATCCCCTGGTTCGCGAAATCCGTGACGCCACGGTTTTGGCGAGCCGGGCAGATGTCGAGATTATCTTCTGCTGGGTTCCTGGACATGTAGGAATTGCGGGGAATGAGGGCACCAAAGAGTCCGCGAGGACTCTGCGACCGGACCAGCGTTTCGCTCTTCCTCACACTGACTACATGGCAGGAATACGGGCAGCTCTTCGGACTGCTTGGCAAAGAAGATGGGAGACGGTCGAAGGGAACTTAAAGTTGCGTGCCATTGCGCCGCGACTGTTCCCATGGACCTATCCCCCAATTCCGCGGCGGCTTCAGGTTGCTTTCTGTCGTCTCCGAATCGGGCACACTCGTGTGACGCATCGCTATTTGATGGAGCGCTCGCCTGCGCCCTATTGCAACGACTGCGTCGTCCCCAAGACTGTTCGGCACATTCTTGTCGAATGTCCCAGTCTGGGTGATCTTTGCGCGCAACACCTGTCCCAGTACCGGGATGGGCGGGGTCGCTACCGCCTGTCCCTTGTACTGGGACGAGTGCGTGTACTTTGACTGGTGGACTTATTGACTTTTGGGGGAGGCCGGCCTTCTCCCTTTCATTTAACCCGGTTTAATTGTTGTTGTTGTTTTTGTTATTGTTTTTGTTATTGCTTTGTTATTGTTATTTCTTTTTATTGTTGTTTCCTGTTCAATTTTTTTCTTTAGCCTAGAACTAGGCTGTTTGTTTACGTCAATTTATGCCTAAGTCGGCAGTCGCCAGATAGCCCCTTAATTAAATAAAAATTGACTAACTCTAACCAGAGTTAGAGTTGAGTGGTCTCAAGGCACACCTGTGTAGGTGACCTCACAACCTGTACTGTGAACTTTGTAAAGGGGCTACTGTATGCCAGCAAGTCTACAAGGTGTCTCCAGACTTTCTCTGACACACTTCCTCACTTTTGACCTAGATACGCTTCCTGAATTGGTGTGTGCTGAGTTAACCCTGTTCAAAAATTAACTTTTTCTTATTTTCATAGGTTTTTGTGTATTTTCCCATCCGTTTCTACCTGTAAAATTGAAGACACACTTTTTTTGGCCTGGTATATTGGGAAGCATTCCCACATGGAAGTTTAAAGGGTTTTCCTTGAAATTAGCCAAAAACACCTGTTCCCAATCTCTTGAATCATGATTTGCTCTATAACTTTTGATCTTATTCAAAATGAGCAACAACTTAGGTATCAAATGAAAGGGGATAAAATAATAATACTAACTAAATAAATAATATTTTTTCTGGAAAAAAATCAAAATCTAAAAAACTATACAACTTCACAATGGCATTAAACAAAGAGCATTCTATGCACACTTGATATCTCAGAACCTCCACATACTGTCCAGAGGTAGGTGTTTATTGGGCATTATCTTCAGAATTTACCCGAATAGCAGGGAGGCCCAATGTTCAAGACCTTTCATATGAAACATTTGAATCTATCATCACATTCTTGCAAATCACTAGGATCAAGAAAATGGCTGAGTACAACACTATGGAGCATTTGTGCTGGAATTGACAGCCTGTTCCATATAAGACCTCAAGATGCACTCCTGGAAATATCAAACGACAGTTATTCAGAGAGAAGAAAGATGAAGATATTTGGTTGTTGGTGTGCTTCCTCCTCACTCCTTCTCAGTGATACTTTTTTCTATGACTTTCCCCTCAATTTGTTGTCTACCCATAAAAATGTTGTTTGTGTACCAAGTTTTGCAAAATTTCTGCCACACTAGTTTTTTTACCTTTCAAGAGGTTTATGTGTGTGATAGAAAAAGCTCCATCAAAATTAAAGTTTGACTTTTCCACTATGTGTCATTAAAAAGTCTTTAACATTGTGTGCAGGTGTGTTGAGATGGAAGTGAAAATAATCCAGATCTCTGTTCCTATGCACATAGGTCACAACAAGATAACATTGGCAAATGGGTTAACATCAGCCAAATGACTGTCCACAGAGTTGTGAAGAAGCTCAAAATCGCGGAAGACCTCAAAGATCGACCTCATTCAGGCTGACATCAAGTTGTCAACCGTTTGGCTGTGAAAAAGACCTTTAAAAGTGCCCCAAAGCTCAAAATGACTGCTCTCATAAAGAGCAATATCTTGTAGCCCATGGTGTCCAGAGCCGTCAAGGAGGAGGATGGCAAGAGTTAGATCTCCATGGAAAGGCCTCTGCTCACTGCCCATATGCAAGAACAACGTAGGAGAGCTGTTGTTGCCATCTCATTGACTTGGACTCACCAATTGAATTCTCAATTTTCCTGGTGAAAAAACGTTCATGGTCAATCCAGTCATCAACAAGCAGAATGACCCATTCGTCAGGATGTCTGAGATTCGCTATGTGGCTTTCGATGGCGAGAAGATGATGCTGGTGTGGTTTGTGGCTGGTTACAGGCTCACCATGACTGATTACAATGGCATCTTGACCACAAAAGTCCTGCTCTGGGTGAGAAAGATCAAGAAGAAGGGGAAAGTATGTCTTTCAGCCGGACAGTAGCCCGACCTACATGGCCAAGCTTGTGTTTGGGGTCGAACATGAACTTCTGGTTGAAGGAATTTTGGCCATGGCAGTCAGCTTACATCCTTACCCTTGACTACAGTGTGTGGGCAGATGTCCAGGGTAAGGCCAAGCCTGCACGCTCCGCCATAGCAACCTCGACGAGCTGAAGTCCTTCATCAGCTGCATGTGGGCCAACATGAGGAAGGACTTTGTAATGTGTGTGTGGCCTTCAGGTCTCACCTGGAGTGTGCTCGTTAACAAGGGCAGCCACATTGATTAATATTACAATTTAAGACTTGTCTTACAGCATCAAGACTATCATTGTGTCCTTTCTTGAGAGTGTTGTAATGAGGGCTTTTGCGATACCCAGTATCTCAAGGTGAAACCTGGAGGAGAAACACATCCCAGCCTCCTTTGACACAAGGATAGACCCGACACAGAGGTTACCTTCCCTCTAGGTCTAGGGGAAGCTGGTGCATATCCCTGGTACTTTTCTGCACATTTTCCAATACTACATCTTCATCCCCTTTCATTGGCCCATTCTTATACTGTCTGCCCTGGACTATGGCTCTGGCTCGTCTTCCATTGGATATCGGCGTGTTGACCTTGACCTCTCCGAGGCTTGTTATTAAGCTTGATTCGTTGCTCCGATCTGCCTAGACAGCTGCATGTAAGATTAGGTCTGGGATTCTCGAAAGAGGAGTGGGGATTGGGTATACTGCTCATCCTTGACTGATCACTTGTTGGGGTCAGAGTAGGGCCATTGCCTGCAGGGGCACTGAACTTTGCCTTTTCTGCACACAAGTGATTATGTCCCCCTTAACTCCACACTCGCTCTCTGGACAGAGGCTCCCCTCTCACAACCCATCAACCGATAGAGGAGCTTCATGTCTATCCATTTTAGTGCTGCCCTTGTGTAGCTCTGCCTATTCTGAGGAGTCCCCAGCACGGCTTCCGAAGGCAACGGGAATGCCTGACGAACCTTGTGGAATTCTTCCACTTCGTTTTCAGTGAGCACGATCGGGACAAGGCGGTGGATGTGGTCTACTTAGACTTTCAGAAAGCCTTTGGTAAGGTACCACACCGCCGCCTTCTCCGGAAAGTGCGAGCGCTGGGCATAGACGGAAAAGTAGCCGGCTGGATCGAGAACTAGCTAAGTGGCAGATGGCAACGGTGGTGGTAAATGGACAGGCTTCTGAGTGGGTGCTCGTTACTAGCGGGGTGCCTCAAGGTTCTGTCCTGGGACCACTACTATTCATCATCTACATCAACGACATAGACGGTGACATGGTTGCCAAGATTTCCAAATTTGCCGACGATACCAAGCTTGGTATGAACGTTGCAAAGGATGGAAATACTGCCCACCTGCAGCAAAATCTTGGGGAGTGGTCGGACACGTTGCAAATGCTTTTTAACGTGAACAAATGCAAAGTGATGCATATCGGCCACCGAAATCACGAATCTCATTATATCCTTAAGGGCACTGCTATTGAATCCGCCGACACTGAGAAGGACTTGGGTGTAACAATCACTAGTGACCTCAAGTTCTCGAAACAGTTCATTGAGGCAGAGAAAAAGGCCCAAAGGATGCTAGGCTACATAAAGCGCCAGTTTGTATATCGGAACAAGGAGATTGTACTGTGTTTGTACAACTCACTTGTCCGACCGCACCTGGAGTATGCCGTACAATTTTGGAGTCCTTCACTTCGAAAGGACATCGCGAGATTGGAACGCGTGCAAGCCAGGGCAACCAAACTGATTCCCTTTATCAGACATAAAAGTTATGAAGATAGATTAAGGGAATTAGATCTGTTCTCGTTGGAAACCCGTAGACTGCGTGGTCAGCTCATCGAAGTTTTCAAAATACTTCGAGGGTTCGACAATGTTGACTACAGGGATATTTTCACACTCATTGAGAGCAGAACAAGAAATCATGGCCTTAAACTTGAACTGAAGCGTTACAACCGCAATCTGTGTGGAAATTTTTTTACGTACAGTATCTGCGGTAGTTGGAACACACTTCCAGTGGAAGTTGTCAACAGTGAATCTGTTGACCAGGCTTCTGAGTGGGTGCTCGTTACTAGCGGGGTGCCTTGTGACAGGTTCAGGGTTTGCCCACTTACTTCCCTCAGAGAATTGCCTCTGTGTTCCAGTCAAGAATACATTTAGGAAAGGGACATGCCGGATCGCTTTTTGCCCCCCTCTCCTTCAACTCTACTAGCCCAGCAAAGGGGTAGCCTGTTACACTGGGCACCTGGAGGAGTTGCTCATCCTCCTGGCCTGAGAGCAAATTGTGGAATCCCTGTCACTAAATTGACATGAACTCTGATGGGGCCTGGCAAAGTTGTTGGCATGCTTCCCCCTCATTCTCTCTCGACACTATTTTATATTTATATATATTTTTTTTACTCTCCCCTCCCCCTTCTGTCTACTTTTCTCACCTGGAAAGAGTTCAGCCCACTTGACATCGTTCCTGGGTGGACTGCACCATCCCAGGATCACCTAGCACTAGTGTATGATGATAATAATTGATCACTCACCCTACTTGTTAGTGGACCGGGCTATCTCTACTTCTCTTTACATACCCACCTACACCCTTCAAGCTTGCTCTTCTATCCACAGAAATTCCGGCTGCCAGCACAGTTTTGACTTCTTATTTTTTATTGGTCCTCACTCGTGTGGCAGTGTATACCATGAGGTCCCTATCTGCTGGGAGGGCTGAAAGCCTGAAGCAAGTACAGGGTGTGTTGGGCCAGTGACTACTCACCTTCTTCCAGTACTCATATAAGGTGGCTACTTCGGCACCATCCTTTATGGTTAAAGTTCAAGGACAATTTCACCTGAATGGTGGGGTGGGTTGTCAAGATCCATCTTAGATTTGTTTTTTTTTTTCATTTTTTCTCGTTTGATTTTTGTATGAATTATAAAGTAGCATGGTACTAGGCTGAAACCTTTAATTACAACCACTTATTATTTTAATGATTATTATTATGTATTAAAATTGTTTATTCAAATTGTGCATTATTATTATTGTATTATAATTATTTATTATTAGGGTCATTCCATGTCAAATCATCCAGAGGGTCCCAGATCATCCCCCTCAGATCCCACTGAAAAAAATCATACTAGCTCCTGTACCTACATATATGATGGGAAAATATCAAGTATTAGGTCAATCAATATCTTTGAAATTGTTGGCCTTTAAAATATTAAATCTCACATTTTTTTTCAAAAGAGTCTCTGGACCAAGTTGAGACAGCCATTTTTTCCTCTAATATGGCAAGTGTAACTTTGAAATCATGTGTTTGAGGCTAACTTTTTCTGTAGAGTTCAAATATCTTATCAAATGTAGTGTTTGTAGTATACTTTTCCATTTACAGGCCTCTGAAAATTGCCAAGAATTAAGCGTACAACAAATGTATGCCTCTATAGGTATTTGCTCATTAATGCCTCGTTTTTTTAGGTGTGTAGTGCACTCAGGCTCTGCCATGAAAAGAAGCCAGATGATGGAACGATTATACTGCATCGTGATATCAAGCCAGCAAATGTATTTTTAGATGAAGAAGGAAATGTAAAGTTGGGCGATTTTGGCCTCGCTAGAACACTTAATTCTAATGCAAGTTTTGCTAAAACATTTGTTGGAACGCCTTATTATATGAGCCCAGTAAGTGTTTTCAGATTTGGTTGGTATTTTCGTCACTTTTGAGATAGCCATCTCCTTAACCTTCAAATGGTTAGGGAAGGTATAAAGCCATTGTCATCACTCTCAATGATGCCTTCCATTTAGAGGTTAAGGTTCTGAAAAGTGATCACACTTATTTGCTTTGATATAATTTCATAGGAAGTGATAGATGGGAGAGAATACAATGAAAGGTCAGACATTTGGTCTTTGGGTTGTCTCATCTATGAACTTTGTACCCTCGAGCCACCCTTTAAGGCCCCTAGTCAGAATGAACTTAAAACCAAGATCAATGCTGGGAGGTGAGACATTTTTATTATTTTTGTTTTTATTATATTTATCCATTCATGTTTTGTAAGAGTAAGCGAGATAAAGTAAAAATTTTGATAGTAGATAGATGTAGTATTGGAGGAGGAGAGGATTCTCAATAATGGTGATTTTTTCCTCTACCCCAGCCAGCTTGATGAATTTCACTGACCAGGCTGGATCCTCAAAGATACAACATGTGTATGTAAAGATGTACCCTTGTGTATCTGGAGAACTGTGTTATGATTATTATTTATTATTATGTATCATCATCATCATTACAGATATCCCCTTGACCTTTACTACTGCCATTTTGTACCAAGAGGACTGACCATTCACACCTTGACAGATTTTGTTCCGGTAGCCATGGTGCCTCGGCAGACTGCATGCCATCATGGGATCACCTAGCATCAGAGTATGATTATAATAGGTGACCAACCACCCTACTCATTAGTGGACCCACCTATCTCTACTTCTCTTTATTACATAACCGCCTACCCCCTTTGAAACTTGCTCTTCTATTCACAGAGTTCTCTCTACCCAGCGCATTTTCATCCTCTTATTCCCCTTAATTGCGTGGTAGATCCCTAGTTGCTGTGAAGGCTAAAAGCCAGCTGGCTGGGGCAAGTATTAGGTACGGGTGTGTTGAGCCATAAACTTGCTCACCTTCTTCCAGTACACATATAAGGTTGCTATGCTGGCACCATCCTTTATGGTTAAGGGTTGAAATTTCTCTTGAATGGCAGGTTCGGTTGGCACAAAGCCCATCAACACAGAACCTGTGGACTGATTATGTGGAAATGATTGCATTCTTAAATTTTCCAATCCTATGGACACTTTTCTCTTAACATGCTAAGGCATTGGGGGTGTCATAGTTTCTACTTTGCTATGTTTATTAACCTTTCTTTTTGCCTCATACTATGGCGACACGTGAAAGGAATAGTGGGAATACACTCGGACATCCACCTCTAAACTTGACCTCACCCTCCCTAGGTATTAGGGACTAGGAGGAAAATCGAGATACTACTTTGAGCAGTGGAGTGGCTCCCCTTTCACCATCCCCACAGAGGAGGTTTACTCCTCTCCTAGACCTACTGTTGGGTGACTTTCCCCTCACTCCCTCCTGTGGAGGCGCCCTTGGGAAACTCCATCTCCCTGCTCTATAACAGGGGACTCCCAAGACCAATCACGCTCAATAGGGCCAACCCCCTTGGGGGGGGCAAGGGATAGTAGGGCCCACCAGTCTCTCTCCCCTACATAATCTTGCATATTAAAGAGATAGCACATTTGTTCATTAGTCACTTTTCAAATTCTTTTGTTCAAAATTCACATTTTTTGGTTTTAAATATCATTTTATTGCAAATTTTATGCACTTTTTTATGGTATAATTATTTTTTAGCAACATAACTAGAACATAATTAAAATTAAGATTGCAAAATTGTATACATTTGTGGAAAATTTTTCTTAGATATTTAAAGTTAATTTGTGAAAAAACACAATACTACACCATAGGTTTTTCTATTATTTTATTGCAAATTTTATGCACCTTTTATAGTATATATTTTGTTTTAGCAACATGACTAGAACATAGTGAAAATTATGATAATGCAAAATTTTATACATTTGTGGAAATTCTTCATAGATTTTTAAAGTTGAATTTGTGAACAAAATGCAAAACTATACCATGCGCTTTTAAATATTTGCTATAAAAAAAACTGGGTATCCTCCCAGGCTCGTGGCGAATGGCTACTCTGCTCACTTTTCGCAAACCAGTGGAGATCTTTCTACCCCAACCAATTTTTGCCCAATCTCTCTAACCTCCTGTGTGTCCAAGTTGATGGAGAAATTGGTAAATGTTAGATTAGCCTTTTTTTCTGGACAGTGGAAGCCACCTGTCTTTGCACAGTTCGGCTTCCGCTAGTTCCATTCCACGTCGGATGCTCTGCTCCGACTAGAAAATGCCGTCTGCGAGGCCTTCCTTCATGTCAGCACTACGACACGGTGTTTTTCGATCTGGAGAACTATGATAACGCATGGCGATACAGTATCATGGAAACTCTCCAACGATGGGGGCGAGAGAATGCCCCCCAATTCAATATTTTGAGTTTATGCGATATTGTAGATTCCTCGTATGGTTGGGGAAGCCCTCCAACCCAATGGAGCAGGAAAAGGATGCCCTGCAGGAAGTGTCCTTACTGTCACTCAGACATCCTGTTTTCGCTACGCTCTACGTGGACGACTTTTGGTGTGGCCCAGATGCCAACTCTGGAGTGTCGACTACAACGGGCATTTAACCGAATCGATTTCTATGCCTTAGCGCACAGGCTTCGCTTTTCCCTGTCCAAGTCTTAGGTGCTGCACTTCTGCCGCCATCAATGGCTCCACTGCGACCCGGAATGGTTCCTAAACAGGGTTCGCATGGAAGTGGTAGATTTGCACCATTTCCTTGGTCTTGTTTTCGAACGACGTATTACCTGGGAGGCTCCTTGACTTTCAGCACTTGGGTTGTTGATAGGGCTACTGCCTTGCTTTTCTACCGATCCTTTGTTCGTTCGTAGTTTGACTACGGATGCGAGTCTTATGCATCCGCGGCCGAGCGTGTATTGCGGAAGGTGGACTTGATCTACCACAACCGTCTCCGCCTGGCCACCTGTGTCTTCCGTACGTTCCCCATTGAGCGCCCACTTGTAGATGGTGGGGAGATGACACTCGCTCTGCGCCGTGAACAGTGCATTATTCTCCGGTACGCGCGAGCCTGGCGCCTTCCTCAGTTGCCAGCGGCTCTCACTGCATTTGCAGTCGATTTCGATGCTGCCTATGCCGCCGATAGACGCCAGTCAAACTCTAAGCACTTTAGGCTCCGCGCTAGGAAACTACTTCGAGAGCTCTGTGGAACCCTCGGGCTGGTGTATTACGTTCGGCCCTTTTGGAGCACATTTCGTGGCAGGCTATTACGCCGTGACTGTTCCTAGGGACCTACCCCAAAATACCGTGACGGCTCATGTCGTTCTCTGTCGTCTTCGAATTAAGCACACTCGCGGGACGCACCGCCATATGATGGAGGGCTTCCCTTTCACTCTACTACGACGCCTGCTTTCTCCCCCGGAATGTTTGGTACATTCTTGTTGGATGACCCAGTCTGGGTGATCTTCGCGCACGTGACCTGTCCTTGTATCGGGACGAGCGGAGTCGGGAAGGGTTCCTGCACAGACTTGTGGACTATCTGACATTTTGGAGGAAGCTGGCTCCCTTTTATTTGACTCTCTCTGGTATTGGTTGCATGTTCCTACACCATTGGAAGGCGGGCCTCCTCCCGACGCCGAATGCCGCTTCCTTATTTTTCTGTTTATCTTTGGTGCTTTGTTTTTGTTTGTTTAGGGAATATTAGAGTAACCTAGCACTAGACCTAAATTTTAATTACGTTTACCTATTCCCTTGAATGCAGTCGCCAGATGGGCGAATTAAAAAAAATCTGCGGACAGCTGATGCCGATGTTTATATTGCTCAAGCCTCTGCGGATTTTCCAGTGTTTTGTTGGCCTGGCCACCTTATCGGAGCCTTTTCAGACCGACTTGTGGTGGTGGGGGCCGTGGTATTCAGTCTCTGTCTGGTGGAATTGTGTTTAGAAAATGGTTTGTATCCAGAGATTAGATGTTCCTATTCATCCCCATTCAAGCCATTTTGTAGACTCATTATTGCCCCATTTACTTATCTAAATACAATCATGTTTGATTGTGATTAAATTTAGTCACTCAGCTGCGTATTCGAATTTGAAAGGTAATCGTTTATTCATTTCTGGTATATAACAAACCCTTTCCTTTACAGGTATAAACGAATTCCAATTCATTATTCTAATGCTTTATGGGAAATCGTACAAGAAATGCTGAGGCAAGATGAGTTTCTACGCCCATCAGCTTTCATGCTACTCCAAGAATCTCCTCAGGACGCCAATACTCGTTCTAGAGAAGATAAAATTGAGGAGGATCTTTGGTCTTCTATCGCCGTTCTATTTCGGAACCAGAAAAACGGGAACGGCATTAGCTGTGACAGTAATGACTCTCAATCCCTTACAAACGATACCGAAAGCCTTTGTACCACCAACTCTTTCGAATCCACTGTTAAAGAAAAAGAATTATCAGACAAGTTTAAAGAAATGGAAGAGTCCTTAATGAGGGAGGTGGAGGAGTTATTAAAAGAGTCGCAGCTGAGGAAGGAAATAGAGAGAGAAGAACGTCTTCAGGGAAATCCTCTTGACCTTAATTTGTTGGATTCGTCAGTGTCGCGGAAAAATGTGGAGCCAAATACTTCAAAGCCTGAAGATGGGGATCAGTCACAGGCCATTTCTTTGTCATCAAAAATCCAGTCTCCTCCTTGTGTCTGTGGGGGTATCTCCTTGGAAGAGTGGAAAGAAAGAGTGAGAGTGATGAGAACGGCGGAGGAGTCTGTCCGGCAAAGAGAATTGGCTTTAGAGGAAAAAGAGAGAGAATTGTCCAAAAAAGAACATCGCCTCCATTCAATGGAAAAAGAAGTCAAGCAACATTTAGTCCGCGCTCAGATATACCTGAAACAAGTCAAATCCAAAGGTCAAAATGTTCTCTTAGCTCCGAGGTTTAATTTTGAGCAAGAAGTGTCTGACCTTGATGCGACTACGGTTAGTGCTGATATTGGTTATGATCAAACTCCTACAGTTGCTTTCTTAGACACTCAACCCCAAAATAATCCTTTCTTGAAAATGCGAGAGAACTTTAATAAAAAGATCCAACCCGTGTCAAGAAACAGGGCTAACACAAACCTCAGTCGAAGCAATACGCTGGATAATCCTAAAAGTCGCAGAAAAAATGAGATCTACTACTACTTAGAAAAAAGTGGCGATAAGTCTTACGAAAGTGAGCAAATGAAACGAAAATCTTATCTTGATTATTGTGCCAATGCAAACTATTTGAAATCAATTGAAAATAATTCCATTAAAGACCAGATGGGTCCAATTGCTGATTTCCAGCACCAAACTGGGAATGGAGCAGCTAAGCCAAAATTGAAGGGGCTCTTAATGCCTAATCAAAAAATACTTGAAGGAGATAGACCTAATTGTAAGGAAGCAATCAGAGGTCCGTCGAATCGAAAAGAAAATAGCGGAACTATTTTGAGCACATTGCGACAAAACCTCATGAGGAATAATGGAATAAGAAAATCTGCCAATTCTAAAGTTAACAAGGAAAACCATGATGTGCATCAGAAGCAGTGTACGAAGACTCATAGAATGCCGTTGAAAGTTTTAAATGCCCAAAAGTGTCAACCCAAAGGGGTTTCTATAATACCAGAAATTGGCGATAAGCTAGGCGGAAACGGCAAACAAAACTCATTTATTTATTCTAAAGTTAATAAGCCATCAACTAGTCCTCGGAGACATTTTTTTAGGTTTTATAACGCAGTTTAGCGAAGATTTCTATCAGCTATTTTCAATATTAATCTTATAAATAGGCCCCAGCTATGAAATCTATTAGCCTCTCCACACTAGAATCTTCTCGCCTTCCTTTTATCGTATTTAAAAGTAATCCTTAAACCCAATTTGGTTTCCTGTTATATTTATCTTTAAGCTACCTGCATCAGCCTTAGGCAAATGGGTTCATATAATTTTTGGGGTGCTTCCAAAGTATTACAACAGTTGGCTGTTAACTGAAAAGTATTTTTTGTATTTATCTGATAGAGTTAAGTGGCTAAGACATAGTTTACTAAAGATGTGTCCATTGCTCAGCATAATTTAATGCAACCTTCATCTTTGTGACCAAATATTTCTGAATGTCGGTGTGCTGAACGTTTGCGTGGGCTCTTGCTGGCATCAAGCCCAGCACCTCCACGTTAGAAGACCAACGCCGTATTCAATAGGCTCGCGAGAGCTCTGTGCAAGCGACGAATAGCGCAACCTACTAAAGGACTGCATGAATTCATTGACCATGTGGTAACTTTCCAAAGATACTTATTACAGTATCTTTTATTTATATTTCTTACACTTGCCAATTTTTAAATGTAACTTCAAGACTGACTTCTAATGACCAAATGTATTATTAATAATTAGAAAATATTATTACTTTTTAAGTTTTTGTCATCTTTTCCAAACTGTATTTTATAATCTGAACTAGATTTAATGTGATATAACCTACTTTTAACTATTAATTTAATTGTATCGTGGTTATTCTAAATATACATATCCGTTACATAATATATTTTTTATCTGTAAACTTGAAATGCATTTATATTTAAGTAGACCTGGTGCTCACTTTATTGTTTGAATAAACTTACTATGACCAGAGATGTGTATTTATGAAAACCATTGGCGCAGTGCTTTTTACTTTGAATTTAAAAGCTTGATTTGGCCAAAAGTGAAGATATATGAAAATTGGAAAACAGTGGGATTAAAGAAAATATTGCTGCAAGAGAAATCCTGTGAGTCGGCCACACTTTTTGCGATCTTTAAAAGGTTCTTTTTGTGAGTCAGGAGCAAGGCTTTATCTTACAAGCGCGATACGCAAGGACGCCGGGTCAGGCCGGTTAATCTGTGCCAATGTACGAATCGAATGGCCATATGAAATATGATGTAGGAGAGAGGTGACTTGTAGTCGTCTTTAAAACATTGCAGATGATACTTTGTGAGACGAACATAAAAGAGAGTGTAGAGTTTGTGTGGGATAGAGTGCAATTGTTGGGTAAGAAAGCGTCTTAGAATTAATCGGTTGAAGTCGAGATTGACAAAAGTGAAACTGGTTGTATGTAGGCTATGTTCCATGTAATGCTAGAAGTGAAGCTGAGATTAAGGATTTAAGCAAGATACAAATTTTTAAAATGAGAGTTTAAAAGATTCTTCTGCCAGAAGAAAACGAAAGCGGTACAGGCGAGATATACTTGAGAGGGTCGGGAAGCAGGACGACAGGAGAATGGCGAAATGAGGGCAGTCCTTAGAAAATGTGCGACCGATTGGTCTTCACAAAAACAACAGCAAGGGGTGATTCGAGCACCAGCCGAAACAAGATGACCGTGGCCTATGCGAACGCGACAAATGGCTATCTCTAAGGACCGTAGTCTCTGATATTATATAATTTAAATGATGAATATTCGTCCTGCCACAACTGAAAAATTTAATCTCTTATAGAGGGAAAGAAATCTCGAAAAGGCAATGCAGAGTTATCCGGAGACACAGAATAGGCTGAACGGTGCCCACTGATCATCCTTCTCGTTCCCCAGGACCTATATATGCCTGGGGATCTAACAAAATAGTTGCAGATTTCTGCTACTAAGGGATGGGAAGCACTAAAAGGCCGAATTGCTTAAAAAAAAACACTCCTAGAGTCGCAGAAAATAATAATCTTTAAAAGGCAAAATTTGGATCAGTCTAGAAGCTAAAGGAATAGCCAAAAGTTCAGCGGAAAAGACGAATCTAAAAACTCCCGAGTAAACGGCTTCGGTCTGACTTGGAACTATGCGTATGTGGGGCAATGTGTGTGTGTGTGTGTAAGGTGGTCGCAAGCTCGAGGAACATGCTCTTAAGGGAGCAAGGGTCCACGGAGGACTTGTCCAAGCTCCACATACTGGTGCAAATTGTGGTAGGTGAGGACGGGAGGGCAAAGACCATTAGAACACCCAGGCTGGAGAGATTCTCTGCCTACATGCGCTATAAGCGCCGCCCGAACGATTTCACTGTCGATGAATTTCGTCGGGCTAGGGCTAGGTTCCGGTATATTTCGAAGCACGCCCGCCGCTCTTCTTGGCGGGCATACGTGTCTTCACTTAACGGGAAGACCCTTTTAGACAGGTGTGGAAGCGAGTCAAAAGGATTCGTGGCAAGTTCTCGCAGGAGCCCCCTCCCGTTCTCCAGGAGAATGGGACCGCAATCTCGGACCCGCGTCCGTGGCGGAATCCTTAGCGACCGCTTTTTCCACATTCTCTAGCCGGGATGCTGCTCCGCCAGCATTCAATGCACGTCGTGATGTCGTGGAAGGCCGCCCGCTGGACTTTACCTCCAGAGGCGGAGAACCCTTCAACGACAAGTTTACTGTGAGTGAGTTGCGTTCCGCTCTCGCTTCGTGCGCGGACACCGCCCATGGTCCGGACGATGTCCCGTACGCCATGCTTTGACACCTGGGTGAGCGAGGCATGGCCTTTCTGTTAGATTTGTTCAACAGGATCTGGGTGGAAGGTCTTCTCCCAGACTCCTGGTGAATTGCTACTGTGCTCGCCTTTCGCAAACCCGGGAGAGATCACTCTACTCCAACCGGTTTCCGCCCAATCTCTCTAACCTCTTGCGTGTGCAAGTTGATGGAGAAATTGGTAAATGTTAGATTAGCCTTTTTCCTGGACAGCGGAGGCCATCTGTCTTCCGCACAGTGCGGCTTCCGCAAGTTCCACTCCACGTCGGATGCTCTGCTCCGACTGGAAAATGCCGTCTGCGAGGCTTTCCTTCGTAGACAGCACTACACCACGGTCTTTTTCGATCTGGAGAAGGCCTATGATACCGCATGGCGATACGGTATCATGGAGACTCTCCACACGATGGGGGCGAGGGGACGCCTCCCAATGTTTATATCTGAATTTTAGCGAGATCGTCGATTCCGCGTACGGGTGGGGGTAGTAGCCCTCTCCGGCTCAAAGGAGCAGGAAGAGGGTGTCCCGCAGGGAAGTGTCCTCAGTGTCACACTCTTTGCCCTGAGCATCAACGGCATCACCTTGTTGCTGCCGGAAGATGTTCTCGCTACGCTCTACGTGGACGACGTTTCGATCTCTTTTGGCGCGGCCCAGATGCCAACTCTGGAGCGTCGACTCCAACAGGCATTGAACCGCGTCTCTCGCTATGCCGAAGCGCACAGGTTTCGGTTTTCTTTGGCCAAGACTAAGGTGGTGCACTTCTGCCGCCATCCACGGCTTCACCCCGACCCAGATTTGTTTCTTAATGGGGTGCGCCTGGATGTGGTTGAGTCGCACCATTTCCTTGGTGTTGTATTCGACCGACGCCTCACCTGGGTAGCTCATATTCGCAGCCTTAGGGTCTCTTGTACCCGCGCCATGGACATTCTCCGTTCCGTGACGTTCAGCGCCTGGGGCGCTGATAGGGCTACTGCCCTACTTTTTTATCGATCCTTTGTTCGTTCGAAGCTCGACTACGGATGCGAGTTTTATGCATCCGCAGCCGAGCGTTTATTGCGGAAGGTGGATTCGATCCACCACACAGGCCTTCGCCTTGCGACCGGTGCCTTCCGCACTTCCCCCATTGAGAGCCTTTTGGTTGATGCTGGGGAGATGCCACTCGCTCTGCGCCGCGTGCAGTGCATCACTCGCCTGTACGCGCGAGCCCGGCGCCTCCCTCAGTCGCCAACAGCTCTCACTGCATCCGCAGCTGATCTCGATGGTGCCTATGCCGCCGAGAGACGACAGTCATACCCTAAGCCCTTTGGGTTTAGGGCCAGGAAACTCCTTCGAGAGGTAGATATAGCTCACGGGCTGGTGGCGCCCCTGGTTCTGCCCAGGACGCCACCCTGGAGGGTACCACATTTGGCTATTTGTCGCCACGCCTCTGCTCCCAAAGCTTGTACTGCGCCGGGAGTATTGCGTTCGACTTTTTTGGAGCACACATCGTGTCACGCTGGAACCGTGCCAGTGTATACGGATGGCTCCAAGTCCCAAGAGGGGGTCGGCTTCCACGCCGTATCCCCTCTGTTTGAAGTCAGCGGGGCTCTACCACGGCCGAGCTGGTGGCAATACACCACTCGGTACGGGAGATTACGCGACATGCCCGGTTCGGAGACCGGATTGTGATCTATAGCGACTCACAAAGCGCCCTGAGTGCTCTCGGGGCATTGGAATCTCCGCATCCCCTGGTTCGCTATATCCGTGACGCCACGGTTTTCGCGACCGGGCAGATGTCGAGATTATCTTCTTCTGTCTTCCCGGACATGTAGGAATTGCGGGGAATGAGCGCACCAAAGAGTCCGCGAGGACTCTGCGACCGGACCAACGTTTCGCTCTTCCTCACACCGACTACATGGCAGGAATACGGGCAGCTCTTCGGACTGCTTGGCCAAGAAGATGGGAGACGGTCGAAGGGAACTTTAAGTTGCGTGCCATTGCGCCGCGATTGTGTTTCCATGGACCTATCCCCCAATGCCGCGGCGGCTTCAGGTTGCTTTCTGTCGTCTCTGAATCGGACACACTCGTGTGACGCATCGCTATTTGATGGAGCGCTCGCCTGCGCCCTATTGCAACAACTGCGTCGTCTCCCAGACTGTTCGGCACATTCTTGTCGAATGTCCCAGTCTGGGTGATCTTCGCGCACGATACCTGTCCCGGTACCGGGATGGGCGGGGTCGCTACCGCCTGTCCCTTGTACTCGGGACAGATTCGTGCACATTGACTTGTGGACTTGTTGACTTCTTGGGGGAGGC
This sequence comes from Ceratothoa steindachneri, assembly GCA_963969495.1. Taxonomy (NCBI): domain Eukaryota; kingdom Metazoa; phylum Arthropoda; class Malacostraca; order Isopoda; family Cymothoidae; genus Ceratothoa; species Ceratothoa steindachneri. Next base: position 81,585,313 of record OZ018335.1, read on the forward strand.
CGGCTTTCTCCCTATTATTTAAGCAAGGTTTGTTTTTTGGTTTTTTGCATTTTTTTTTCTTCCCTTTGGTTTCACGCTCCTGCGCAGGGGGGACCTCTCCCCGACGCACCAGCTTGCTTCCTTTCCCCCTTTTTAGGGTGTTTTTTTTCTCTTAAAAAAAAAATAATAATTAAGAGATTCTCTTATCCGGAGGTTCAAGGGTCGGGGTAAAACCAACCTATCGAATGCCGCCGTTGATTCAGCAGCATAAAGACATCTGTAAAAACCTCGGACGCAGGAACCTGCCCTACACGGCCGAGGTATCGCATACAAATCTGGAGTCGATGATAGGGCAAGGGGAGCACCCCACTCTCACAGTAAAGACCACGGGGGAGGTGAGGAAGGCTAAACTGGAAAGACGAACTCTGAGATTGCGAATCGGGTTCAGCATTTTAAGGGTTGAGAGTGAAACTGAGGAGTAAATTTGGCACCCATGGTCCAATTTAGATTAGACGAGTGCAGTATAGTGACCGGTATTCGACGCTCATTCTCCCACGACGTGTGGGAGAGGACCTTTAAAATGTCTAGAGCCCGAAGACGGTGTAGGTGTGGTAACCAGGATAGCTAGGGATCAAGGGTTACTCACAAGTACCAAAACTGATGGACGAACTCGATCTTTACACCTAGTAGGGAAAGAGGTGTCAGGACAAGAGCCCCTCTACCCCGGTGAAAGTACATAGCCTTCGTTTTGCTCGTGGAAATTTGGAATCCTCTTAATTGTGCATGTTTCGAAACCGCATCGACTGCCAGCTGCAGACGACTGCCAGCTGCAGACGACTGCCCGCGTAGGGAAGGCGAAGCGAGGAACAATAGAATGCCAAGTCATCGACGAACAGCGTCGCCGATATACCCTCTGGGAGAGAAGAGATTATATTATTCATCACAATTACAAAACATACAACACTTCAGAGAGAGAGAGGGAAGGGGCTGCCATATATGTGTTGCATAACACGCATTTTGTGCGGACAAAAAATTTGCCCTACTCTTAGAAGTTAGGAGCATTGTATATGCGCATTTCCTCAAATGCACACATCACCCTAATACACACCCCTCACCCAGTCACATAACTAAGATAAATACGAATCATACACTCACACACATACATTTCCGCTCAGCCCTTCTCCCTTTCTTTCAACCTCATACGCACATATCACGCAAATACACATCCCTCGCACAGTCACATAACTAAGAAATATGAATCGCACATAAATTTCGTCTCAGTGCTTCTTTTTTATAGACTTCATACCCACACATCCATCACAGTCACATAAATAAGAGAAATACGAATTACACACTCCCCACACACATACATTTTCTCAGCTCTTCTCTTTTTCTTCCAACCTTATACGCACACATCCTACAAATACCCATCCCTCACACAGTCACATAAGAGAGAGGAATTTATTTAAGCAAGTATACTAATCATGCACACATTCTAAGGATAGAGACAATATGCCAGGAAAACAGGAATTGAAAGTACAATGCCGCAAATGCACAGGTACTCGTTGGTGCATAGACTTCAGAGAAAGCAACTTTAAAGATATAAAGAGAGAAAACATTAATTGTATGCTCTGTCAGATTGAGTTAGGAATGGAGAGAAAACTCAGGGATGTGGAGCAACGACATCATCGCGAGATGACCTTTGTAAGGAACCACGTGGGGTACTTAGAAGGAAATTGCCTCCCAGAGTTGATGGGACTAAAAAACATAGTCAGGCAACTTTGAGAGGAGGTTAGGCGACTTAGTCAATCGACAGGGACGTCGATTTCCACGGGTGGAAGTCTGAGACCATAGGAGAGATACATGGATAGATAGGGTGGGGAAAGGAAATAATCATAGGAGATCTGGACAGGGAAGGTTTGGCACCGTTCGCTCTACGGAGGGAGAGAGGAACGAAGTAGAAGCGGAAAGGGGTCAATGTGATGGGGGGAGGGGCAGCCAGGTTGCTGTTCGCCCTAAAGGTCCCTTGAAGATATCCCCAGTGAGAACGGCGGGAAAACCTTCGTTTCAAAGTGCAGTTATGCTGACGTTATGGCCTCTTCGACTTCTCCATACAGGAACCCAGCGCAGTCTAACATAGGTGGCAGAACCATCACCTTGACAGAGGGGTTGGATGCTGGGAACCAGGTCGCAACCTCTGGTAGGGATCTTGTAAGCGGAATGAAGAAGAAACAGGAAAATAAAGGGAATGGGAGTTGATGAAGCAGCCTCGGGTGAGTCGGCGACACCCTTGGGGGCACAAAGGTGGAAACCAGGACTTGGCTGAGAGTATAGTTAGTAGGGACCGCGTAGCAACCTCTGGTAGGCCTCACTTAAGCAAAAAGAAAAATAAAGGGCAGGGAAGGGAAGTTGCTGCAGCAGCCACGACCGAATCGGCGACACCCGGGGGAGGGGGGGGGAATAAACGTGATAAGTATGTCGGGCTCCGGGACCACCAAAGAAAAAGCAATGCATCTAAAACGATTTGCGCTGCGGTCAAATGGGGAGGTACAAGGTGTACTGGTGGGGGCACTCTCAGACCCAAGGACTGGAGACCCTCCGCTGTGAAAGACATGGGTACTGATGGTAGGTCCGATGCTTTCCGTTGTAACAAACCAAATTAACCCCTGCCCAGATTATACTCGGGTATAGTTTGGTCCAGGCCAGAGTATACCCCGGGGGATAAACTTTCCTAGGACAAACTATACCCAGGGGTATAAAATAGCCAAGGCCAGAATACACCCCTTTAACGTGTTAATCAATTTCATTTTTCACTCTTATTAATTGTCAATTTTTTGTGATAAAATGGTCGCAAACATTCAGATGTTGTGGTTTTGTTGTGAAATATATTTAATAATTATTAAAAATTAATATTTTGATGAAAACAAAAATTAACTGGTTTTTTTTTCAGAGATTTTGTGAGGAAAACTAAAGCTGATACATACATACCTATACAGTTTTGTTTTGACATTTCAAATGTGAACATGGATTTGAAATAAATTTGTATAACAAGTTATGTGTGGCCATTTTTTCCCTCTAAATATTGCATCACACAACTATTTCATGTACTTTAAATTACCATGGCAAGCCATACATCATTGGAAAGCACAAATCGTAGCATTCAGATGCTATTTTTTTTTTTAAATAGGACAAACTGTGACAGGGCGAGGCGGTAATCAAAATTCGCACTTTTTTTAGTGGCGTGCGACTCTAATCTCGGTCGGTCCGTCGGTCCCCGTTTTTTGGGGGGTAATAACATTGTAACTATTCGGCCATTTATAACGAAATAACATCATAACTATTTGGCCGATTCTAACGAAATTTGAAACCCTTATGTTGTTTTACATTTTCCTTCCAATGATATAATTACCAAAGGAAACAACGTTTCGGGCAACAAGCACATCTTCAGCTTCTAAGATTAAAATTGTAAAAAAATAAAATAAAATAATTATAAAGTCATTAAAGTTGTGAAAAAGAAAAGCATTTGAACTAAAGCTTTAAATGGAATGAGAAGTTAAGTAATGAGGAAGCTAAAGGAAACCTTAGAATTATGTTAGGTGGTTGTTTGGTGTAGGGAAATAGGTTGGTAAATACACCAGGAATATATAATTAAGTAATCAGAATGGGGATTGAAGAATTATCGTGGTTGAGGGTGGGAGATTTGATTTTTATAAGAAGAGATTCTAATATTCGCAGGCTATATTCATCAGTGTTACGGCCTATAATTTTAAAATTGTTTATCGAGCATTCAGTTTTGCATTGTATAGTGTGGTCTCTGATAGAAGAAACCTCCTTCCTAGACAGGATTTTGCCAGTGCGGTGGCTTATTTCCATATGGGAACAAAACATCTCATAGAATGAGCGAACAGCACTGCCGATGTAAGTTCCTTGCAAATAACAAGGACAAGAAAAAAGATATACGATGTGGCTGTTCATCTCGAGAGAAATCCTGTCTTTTGAGGAGAAGAAACTTCCTATAGAGAAAGGGTTGACGAAATTTTGTATGGAAGAAATATTTATTGAGCATTGGACATTGGACATATAAAGTGAGGAATATAGTAGAAGAGGGTTTTAGTAGGAGAAATAGTGGGGAAGCGAAATTCAAAAGAAGTATGAAAGACAGATCCCTGTTGAATGGGCATCTCTTGCTTTCTTTGCGTTTTGGTTATATTTTTGTTGTGACAATATATATATATATATATATATATATATATATATATATATATATATATATATATATATATATATATATATATATATATATATATATATTATCTGATAATGCGCTAGCCATTCAAGCCTTTGTAGTAGTAGGTATTTTTACTCTCTACGTGGCTTGTTGAAGATTTACATCTTGTCCGGCTATTTTACACCCAGATTTTGGTGTTTATTTTGTGTTGTGTTGTTTGTTTGTTTAGTTTTTGGCGATTTTTCGCACAAAAATTTTGGGGAAGTTTTTAGTAAAAACTAATATTAACAATTGCTAATATAGTGATTAATTTCGCTTGGCTTTGTTCGTGATTTGTGTTGTGAATTGGGGTTTTTATTTTAAGTGAACCTTGTGTCGACGTCAATGTGTATCGGAAGTCTGCTGCTTTTAAAGGATATTGTTCGTCCTATGTTGTTCAAGTTGTCAAAGTCTATGTGCCCGAGCACAAACTCGGGAGGGAGGTGCCGGTGCACCTTGTCCCAGATTTTGGTTGCTCTGAGGTGAAGCTCTACGTTTATGGGGGTCATCCCCAGTTCACCATGGAGTTCACTCTGCCTTCTCCCTTCGGGCTCCTGTAATGATGTAGACTGCCTTATTCTGGACCTTTTGCAGTTTAAGGACTTGGTTCTTGGAAACTGCGTTTATAGGGACCGGGGGATACAGGAGTTTTGAACGAATGCACGCGTTATAGATTTTGAGCTTGTTGGAGGTGCTCAGGTTTACGAATTTGAAAAATTCCCCCAAGTCCCTCCGTGCATTCTGTGTAGTTTTGCTACATGACTCCCATACCCACCAGTCGTAATACGAAGTCCCAGAACCGTGCCCTCCGTGCGGTATGTGATGCGTGCACCCTCCACACGGATGTCTGCCAGTGTCCGTCGGAATAATGGAATTACACGGAACTTGTGGGCATTGGTGGATATCTTCCATCTTCTCTCGAAAGAGTTGATGTTTTTGATTTCCACCGCCGTACTCTGTGCCATGAAATTCGCATTCCGATAAGGCGTCGTACATATCATTGTTATGTCGTCCGCAAATTGGACGTACAAGGAACCTTCAGTCAGAGGTCGGGGAAGGTCGATGGTGTAAATGTTATAGAGCAGGGGACTTATGCACCCGCTTTGAGCTCGAACTCAGGGCCATTATAACCTTTAATACTCAGAAACGCCCTCCTCTCCATTACGTAATCACAAAGGATCCTTTCAAGTATGGGATTGAGGCCCAGTTGTCAGATTTTATATTGTAGGCCTCTCCTCCATACTTTGTCAAAGGCCTTTTTAACATCGCGTAGCACCAGATTTGCGTGGCATTTTTCTGATTTTACTTTTGCCAACTTCTCGGTAATCACGTCTAGCGCCGTGTCTGTTCTTCGCTTCACTCGGAAGCCATGCTGCTGGTTGTTATGAGAATTGTTATTCTCGAGGAACGTATTTACCCTGTTGGCCAATATCTTCTCCAAGACTTTCCCTGAAAATTCTAAGAGAGATATAGGCCTGAAGTTAGCTGGACTGTCCGGTGGTTTACCGGCTTTAGGAATGAATATCATTTTCGCTACCTTCCAGTGGTCAGGGAAGTAACTCACATTCACGGTATCCACGAGCCCCAATAAGATGTTGGGCGGGGCTCGAATAAAATTCTCCTTTGTCAGTCCTGAACGCCCCGATGCTCGCTGTCGAAAGGACTTAAAGGTTCTTGAGAATTCCTCGGCAGTAATTCTGCCGCCGAGTCCTTCCATTTCCCTCTCTTGTGATACGCAATGGTGAGGATGGGTTCTGTGTATCTGATCATTCAGGTCGTTAATAATTCCGTCTTCAAAGTCTAAATCGAAGTCATCATTCTCTTCCGGGGATATCTTAAATATAGAGGCCCAAAAGAGTCTGAATTCCTCTTCGATTCTTTCTACGTCCGGAATTTCAGTATCATCACGTCTGAGTTTAATAATAGTCTTTAGTGGTTGTCCGCCTTTTAGTCGTTTAACAGTCTGCCAGAATGTACGTGAGTCGGTCTCTATGTTCAGTCTGTCAATTAAATTATTCCAAAGTACATTCTGTTGGTCCCTTATAAGAGTCATTAGTTCGTCACGAATGTGTCGTGTTTGTCTGTGTGTGTTGATGTTGGGGCCAGTGAGGTTTACTTCATTAATCCGTTCCCCATAGACCCTCGCGAGGGATTTCATTCTAGGGGTCCATGAGGGGGCAGGAAGAGTGTAATATTTAACACGGGGGACGGCTTTCTTATAGGCTTTTAATAAATGTTCATTAATTTTATCCAACTCCTCGTCAATTTCCTCTAGGGTGGCATTAATTAAGGGTTCAGGGTTATAACTTTTGAGTTGTTGTTTATACTTATCCCAGTTGGCTCGAGCGTAGCTCTTTCGCTCTGGGATAGGGATTTGAATGGGGGAGGTTGAAACTTTAATAAGGATAGTTTGGTGCTCGCTGGGAATAGGGGGGTGGGGGCGGCTCAATGAAGTAATTGTATGGGAACATATTGCTGGTGAGTACAATATCTGGTTTGGTGGCTGATCTGTGTGTGATGTATGTGTGGAAGTCTGGTCCAATTCTAGTCATAATATGTCTATCTATAAGTGTCTCGAGATTCCTGCCTGCTGGGTTGGTCGACGTATAATCAGAAGCAGTACTTCTTGCATTGAGGTCACCGGCAAAGAGAACGGTTCTGCTGTGACCACATAACTGCATGAAGTTGGGAAGGGGCAAATACCCTCTCCTTGGGGGTTGGTACCCTGTTGCCAGGACCAGGGGTCCCACTGCCGTACGGACCTCCACAGCGAAGTAAGATTCGTCGAGTCCACTTATTGATTTGAAGTCAAGACCTCTTTTCACAGCTATAGCGCAACCGTCATAACGTTCTCCGCTGTGATTTTTGGTTAAGACTTCGTATGTGCAAATTTTTAGTGTGTTTGTGTCATTTATTCCATGTTCGGAAATAAATATAACGTCTGGGTCGCATTGTCTCAATACATTTCCGTATACTGTCTGTTTATTCGTCTATCCGTCAGAGTTAAAATGTAATATCTTTAAGGTCTCCATTGTCTAGTTCACTTAAGGGTTCTTGAGTGTGATTATGATGTTTTAGGACATATTCTCTTACGAGCTTAGGTCCTTGTGGAGTGTTGGGTGGCGTGATAGTTTTACCTGTTCATTTTTTTTTCTGAATTCGCCGTCAGTAAGGGTGACAAAGGTATCCGGTGCCAGCTTGACCAAGCCTTGGAGTAGAGCCTCCTCGACTTTCTTTTCTCTGAAGTCATCCGAGTTAAATTCCCATTTGTATCTTCCGACTATTACACCTTCCGATACATCAAGGACATCCATATCCTTAGGAAAAGGGGACCTTTCGGCAGCGAATACCTTCCAAGTTAATTTTCCTTGAATGGTATGCGTGCCTAGATTCCCTCTTGCAAGACGACGATCTCGGGCGTCTCTGAGGCTGTGAGGTTTTCCGTGAGTGGGGCGAACGGGCCCCCTCCTCGGCTCTCGCAGTCCCAGTCTCCGTAACCTCATTATCAACCTGTGTGAGTGTGTGTGCGTTTGCGTTCTTGTTCTGTTGAGTTTGCGTTGTCTGTTTATCCGTGCGTGCTTTTGCAGTCTGGATCCTGGAGTCCCTGGAGGGAGCTGGGGTTGTGGCACTGCTGGGAGTTGGGAGCTTCGAGCAGCTAGTCTCGCACTGGGGTTTGAGACTAACCTTCAGGATCTTTTCCGACCGCGGGTTCGGGGGAAACCACATTTTCTCCATACCATTATGTGTCAGCATCTTATTAAGCTCATCTGCAAAGCACCCCGGGGAGGAGAGATTCGTTCTCGACTTTGAGAAATGTAGGGTTTCCTTTTGACTCCACTACCGCAGCTTTAGCAACTTTGGCATAGGTAGTATTTGCTTTAGTTTCCTCTTCCAGTTTCTTTTGATTTGCCTTTTTCTTTAAAATCTGTTTCTTGATCGGGCAAGCCATGGAGAGCGTCTTATGTTCTCCAGCAGAATTCAGACATTTCATGGAGGTGCTCTTACAGCTCCTCCAAGAAGGGTTTATTGAGCAATTTTGATTGATTGTATAGGTTTATTGTGCAATAGCGTACATTTATACATAATCTAATAATCTAATACAAATACCTAATAGTATGATACAATAATATATAAATACACCTAGTATAAGCGTACACATTACACAAAGCGAGGAGCCCGTCAGTGTTGGCGTGCAGTAAGAGGCAGTGGAGCGTCCCACGCGTCTTTTCTGCTGCAAGTAGGTGGCGGCGGTCCTCACCACCCGTAGCCCGGCTGGGCGCCGGCGGCGATCAGCACGGAGGGGGCGGCTCTTGCCTCTCACGCCCTCAGTAGGGCGCCTCTTACAGGGGGAGGGGCTGGCGCTCGCTCTGGCCTGAGGCGGGAGGTGACTGGGCAGGAGAGGGGGTAGTGCACCAGTGGGCGCCGAGAGCGGCCGCCGCAGTGTTAGCACCTTCCTGCCACAAAGTCGGCGTGCAGCTCTTCCCGCATGGAGTAGCCCAGCCTCACACGCTGTAGCAGCACGCCGTTCGCTCTGGGCTGCTGGAAGGATGAGTTCAGTGGGCGATATGCTGTGGCTGCAGCTGCAGCATACCACGCCGCTTGCCTCTTAGTTGCTTCCCGTTCTTGGTGCTGCTGGTGGGCGTTGTGGGCGGCCCTGCGTTTAGCCTGCACCTTGAGCTGCTGCAGGCTGGGGCGCACGGTCTAGGTGATGGTAGGGCCGTGGGCGGATCGCTTGGCAGCCTCATCGGCAGCATCGTTGCCGCGCACGCCAACGTGGCTGGGAATCCGGTGGAGCCGGACACGCCAGCCCTCAGCTGCAAGGTCCTGCAGGGTGCACAGGATGGTGGTGGTGAGGTGGATGTTGTCCCAGGTGTGGGCGTGCTGCAGCGCCTGCAGTCCCGACCGAGAGTCCGTGTGTATCACCACAGTGGCTTCTCGGTGGAGCAGAGCGTGCTGGAGGGCGTGAAGGATTGCTACCAGCTCCGTCTAGAGGGTGGAGCAGTGGTCTGATGTCCTCCACGCCTGCGTCAAGCCGCTCGTGACGAAGGCGGCGCCAGACCTCCCGCTGTCGGGGTCGACGGAGCTGTCGGTGAAGTAGACTACGCTGCCTGGCTCCGTGACCTCAGACATGGCCATGAGGGCGTGCTGGCGCAGCTCCTCGGTGAGGCAGTTCGCTTTGCTGGCGGTAAAGTGGGCGGCCGGGGGGTCCCATGGTGGTGGTGGAACGAAGGCGGGGTTGGGGGTGTCGGGGTCGCGCCACAGCCAGTTCCCTGCCTGGTTGAGGGAGTTGGTTGCTAGGCTGACGTTTACGAGCCACCTGTTGTTACGCAAGCACTCGATGCCCTCTGCCACGGCCATTCGGAGTCTCCTCTGTGCAACACCCTCCACGTCGAGCTGGAGCACTCTGGCCATCCCACAGGCCACAATGCAATCCACCCTGGCGGTGAGGGGCACCAGGTTGGCCTCACCCTGCATGACACAGGCACTGCACCACCTGCGTGCCCCCAACATAGTCCTCATGTTGCTGCTGCCGGGGTAGCGCTACAAGGACCGGTGCACTGTAAGACGGTCCTTGTAGGGAGCGCACTGCCTGCAGGTAGTAGAGGCGGAGGACGGGGAAGGTTGCACCAGCGCTCAGCGCATCATGGCCCTCATCACATTCAGCCGGGCCTGCGTCCGCTCCTTGGACGCGAAGCTGCTGGCCAGCAGGTGTGCAAGTCTTGATGGCCATGGCCTGGGACTTCTCTGCCGAGATCTTGAGCCTCAGCTCTTCGCACTTGGCAGTGATGAGGTGCAGCGCTTCTTGGGCCCGCGCGAGCTAGTCACCGCGTCCGGTAACGACGAGGTACAGGTCGTTGGCGTAGCTGAGGAGAATGGTTCCTTCCCGATAGGGGAAGGCGACCAGCTGCTCCATCAGCACGTTAAAGATGAACGGGCTGAGGATGCCGCCTTGGGGCGTCCCGTTCTCGAAGGTGAGGTAGGGAGACTTGTGACCCTGGAACTTCACACGGGCTCGGCGCTGGTGAAGGTAGTCCTGGAGCCAGCCCAGCAGTCTCCCTCGGATGACCTTCCTCACAAGGGCGGCTAGTATGGCGAGGGGGCTAGCCAGCTCGAAAGCCTGGAAGACTACGATGGTGGGCTGGTTGTTGGCGTAAGTCAGGAGGGTGATGAGGCAGTGCGCCGTCGCGTGCGGCTGGCCCCGCGCCTCCCTGACCTCTCCGTCGCGCTGTGGGCATAGCTTCTGCTGGAGGTAGCGGGTGTGGGGAGGGAGCTGCTCGCTGGAAACCCTCGCTGTAAAGCAGTTCGCCAGCTGATCTGCCTCTTGCTGTGGGCGTGGGTGGGCAGCTGGGCGGGTCGGGGCAACGCCTGAGGCCTTCCTGAAGCTCCCCCACAGCTGAACAAGGGAGGTGTGTTGGCTGAAAGAGGCGCACCACACCAGCCACTTTTCCTCCCTGTCGCGCGCGGGCTACCACGTCCTGCAGGAGCTGCAGGTTGATGGCGGTCGGGCGCTTCTCGTACAGCCTCCTGTGGACGTTGACGCGGTGATTGTGCTCCCGGACTTCCTTGTTATAAAACCACCAGTCCGGGCGGCGGCGGTGGTTAGAGGCTGTCCTGGGCATGGCCAGGTATGATGCACTCTCTATGGCCGCCGTAAGGTCCCTCTCCTGCATGTGCAGGTCCGCAGGAGGCACATACGTGTACCACCATTCGTCCAGGGCGGCTTGAAACTTTGCCAAATCCGCCCTCCCGACGTTCCACTACAGCAGCGGGAGAGGAGGAGCTGGTGAGGCCACAGTGAGGGTGGTAAGGGTCCGGTAATGGTCGCTGGTGAGGGTAGGCTGGACCTGCCAGGTGGCGCCGGGCTGTAGGTCACCTGACACCAGCGTGAGGTCGAGCCGCCCCCGATGGACATGCGTGGCCTCCCCGGTGTTCAGTAGTCGGACGTCAGGAACTTCTTCGAGAAGGTCGGCCAGGTGGCGCCCGGTCACGTTAGTGGGTGACACAGTGGTGGGCGTTGAAGTCGCCCGCTACAAGGAGGCTGGAGTGGGGTGCGAGGGAGAGCAGCTCCCCAGCATCCAGCAGGTACCGCTGGCTCCTGTATATATTGTACACAGTGAAAGTGAGCGGCCTCAGCTGCAGCTCCAGTGCCAGGACCTCTACGCCGTCACCACAGTACACGGGTTTGGCGATCCTCTTGTGCGGGATGGTGTTCCGTATGAGGGCTGCACAGCCACGCCCATTTCCGTCACCAGCCGAAAGCGAGTGAAGGGTGTAGCCTGCGACTCGCCATTCAAAGCCGGTGGGCGTGAGCGTCTCCTGTAGGAGAACTAGGTCCAGGTCTTCTTGGAAGACGGCTTGCAGCACCCTCAGCGTGGGCTTGGCTATCAATCCGCACCTCCATCTTGGTTGTGGGCGTGCCGAGGTGTTGGGTGGGACCCCTTGGCGTGGTAGAGATAAATTCTTCTGCTCCAATTTGCTCCGGTGCTACCCTAAGGTAGAACCCAAGCAATCCGTCCTTTTTGGCTCGTCGCGCCATCTCGATGTTGGAGAATATCACCTTCACGATGTTGTTGGCCTTCTCAAACTTTTCGACTTTTGCTATGTTGGCCCATTTTTGTTTGCTGGACAGCTCAGCCTTAATTTCCTCACAGAAATTATCTGTCAAGAAGGAGTCAAACCGTCGAAGGATGAGAGTTCTCTGAACCAAGATCTTGTATGGGATAGTTGCCTCTGGTCCGATTTTTTGTAGGTGCTTTTTTGCTTCTTCCGAAACAAGTTTCTATACATCCTCAATTTTGTCGCAAAGGCTCGCGTAACCTGAAGGCGTCTTGATTAATCGGATGAAAGAGACTTTGATTATTCCGAAGGTCACTTCTATGATCGTTGGCCGAGATGGTTTGGCTTTCCCCGAAGGGTGCGAAGGGTGACCCGTTTGGTTTCTTAGGGGGCCGACCCCATGGTGCCTCATAATGCAATGCACCCTCTCCTTTTCTGGTGCTCGACTTTTTCTCACGTGAAAACTAGGGGCTTCCTCTCGCGAGCAAGAGTATAATTTGTCTAGCGGGAGACGTTCTCAGAACCTCCCTTAACTTTTCCTTCTTTTCCACGACCATACATGATGAAAGCTCAGTCGGCCAATTCCTACCAAGGTTTATTAAGAAATGAATTATAAATAGAGATTTTACATACATGTAAAAATAAATCGCGAACAGTGTGGAAAATAAAATTTAAGCAGAAAAGAGAAAGCTATTAGTACAAGTAGGAAGATAAGGTTTCAGGAGACGTGGAAATCACTTAGTTATTACTATACAATTTAAATGTTGTATTTACATTTTTACTCGTAAAAGTTAATAATTTATAGGCAGGGGCGGGCAACCTTTTGAGAGTGAGGGCCAGATGAGACTTTCGGGAGCAGGCCGCAGGCCGGAGTGACAAACGAAATCCCCAAAGTGAGTGACCATATATATATATATATATATATATATATATATATATATATATATATATATATATATATATATATATATATATATATGTATATATATATATATATATATATATATATATATGTATATATATATATATATATATATATATATATATATATATATATATATATATATATATATATATTTATATATATTTATATATATACTAGAATACATTATAAAAGAATTTTATTGAAAAACATACAAATCAGTGAGACGGCTGGTGCTGGGTTCCATGAAGAAGTGTTTCAATGTCCGGCTCGATGGATGAGGTAGACCACAGAAGAATGGTATTGAGGTGGCGGAGGTGAGACTTCGTGTACTTCATTTTGGAGAAGAGCTGTTTGCAACAGTAGATGCTGCCAAACATGGACACGCCACAATGCGTTGAGCATGCGCAATGTATTTTGGAAAATTGCCAGAATGGAGGACGAGGTCGCGGAAGAAGGACAGCGGAGAAGAGGTGCCGAACTTCGCCTTCAGTTCATCATTGCACTGCAGCTCTATCAACTCGATCTGCAGGGGAGGCAGGGGCATCGTCCATGGGAAAATCAAAGGGGGCGGTGAAGAGCTTGAAGTCTACAGCTAGCGGCCTTACTCATGCGACACGGGAGTCAAATTCATTCGACAGAGAGGCGAGGAAAATGCACAAACTCTTTGGCAGAATTTATTTGGGTTTTTTTCGGGATAGGGCTGGGATTTCGCAGGCCGGATTGCAATATTAATGCAGAGCAAGGTGGCTGGCCAGACGCTAGGCATTCGCGGGTCAGAGGTTGCCCGCCCCTGTTATAAGGTTTATACTTTAAGAATTTACATACATATATTCTAAAAATTATCATATATCGTTAATTTTTAACTACACATTAATTTAATTACTTGTTCTTAGTTTTGTTTAATATTTAAACATTATTTAAGCACTAATTACAATAGGTGGGCGTTATCGCGATAACGATATCGGGTTATCGGATATCAGATATTTTTTCCGCGTTATCGATTCATCGGTATCGCCGATGCTTTTGATTCCAAACTAGCGATAATCGATAATTTCAGTTTTTGGTGCCAGGTTAGCAAGGGGTCGAGCCGCACGTGCCTTGGAGGCCGAATTAGGTAGGTCCTAGCTGGGAACCGAACCTATACTGAACGGAGTGCGGGGCGGCCGGTCTTGACGTCTTCTCAAAACGTTCGCTCAGTTTCAGTATCACACCAGCTGTCGGACGAGAGGTCACGAGGTGTTGCTCCTGCGCACTACCGGTTTTACGCGTTTTTTTAAATTTTTTTCCCTATGTTCCCGTGCTTCTTCTGTTCTAATTTTTTTGTGCACGTGTATATGAATGCATGCAATATTTGGTGCAATTCTTTAATATCCGTTTATTAACGTTTTGAACATTTTTGAAGTTACACCCCTATTCTAAACTGATCCTATTTTTATTGTAATTTAGTAGTGAGGTGCTTTGCTATTTTTTAGTATTGAATTAGTGATGGCGTTGCAAGAGACTATGTCCGCACTATCAGAATTTTGATTTATCGGTTATCACCTTATCGGGGGATAAATCTATCGTCAGTTATCGATTATCGCCGATAAGGTTATCATTATCGATTTATCGGTTATCGTGATACATTTATTTGTTATCGCGCCCACCACTGCTAATTGCTCTGTTAATTTGTTGTAAACATTTTTATATACCTTGTTAGTCCAGCTGTTTATATTATTTTAATTTTAAGTCACATTGTTTTTCCTATTTAATTTACTTGTTTAATTTACACTAAATATTTTAATACATTTTATTAATTTATTTTAAATTTGGTTGTTTCTTATATCTAATCATTAATGCACTTTGTTCATTTTTCACATTCACTGCTTATATTATCCTTTCGTTACATATATTGTTATTATTTATTTAATTCACTATTGGGCTCATTGTTATTATTATTATTATTATTTTATCCACTTTGAATTAACACTTCATTTCGTTGTTATGTCACTTTTACGCATTAATTTCTATATTCCAGACGTCTTCTATCCACTTTTAATTGCTTTGAAAGTTGTCATCTTCACGGTGTGCACATCCGATGCTCGTATGTACACCGTTTCCTTTAACACTAACGCTGCCATTTCATCGGTGAGAAAGGTCCATCGTAGGACCACTTGAACTTTCCCCTGACGATGCCCTGCAGGAGTTGTTCTGGGTCCTCTTTAGGGGGCTTGCACAAAGGCGAACCAAATACCTTGAGGCCCTAATCCCCACAGTCGAAGAAGTATCCTCTTATGAGTACTTCCTTCTTGTCGGCGAGGGGGACCTCCGCGTATTCATTTTCATGTTCTTCTTTTTCATCCGTGGTAATTTGTTCGTTGCTTGCTTCCTCTGCTTTCTTTTTCTTCTTCCCTCATTTTCATTTCTACTTCGCGCCTTTCTTCATTTCTTCCTCTCACTCCGAAGTTTATTTTTTTTCTGGCGGGTTCTTTTTGGGCTCTTCCGTTGGGCTCTGCTTTGTTTCGTCTTTTTACTGTTGTTTCTGTCGAGGCATCGATGAACTGAATATTCAATAATTCTTCTGAGACCGAATTTTGGGAGAATCAGACCTTTTTTTTACTCCCGTTCATCTCCAGAAGACGGTTGAGTTCTTCAGAGAAAGAGCCGGAGTTAGCCAGGTTCGCCAGGTGATCGAAGATGACCATTGCCATGATCTCTCTTCCCTCCTTTGGCATCACCAGCTTCGGAGTATTGGTTCTCTCGTTCTTCGGGGCCGCTGCTTCAGTATAGTTCCTTCTGGTTTTGGCTTTTTTTTCTTTTTTGATGTTTACCCACTTGGCACGGATAGCTTCCTTGCGGATGGTACACTTCATGGCCAATACACTGTAGTCCCCTCCACAGTTTATGCACTTTTGTTTTTGTTCTCTGCATTTTTTTCAACCGTGCCCAAATTTGGCACAGTTGTAACACGCTACTTCAGTCGCTGTGCAGTCCTTTGTATGATGTTTCCCGACTGCATAGCACTTGTAGCAGCAGTCTACAGGTATGAATTCTTCCATGTCTATTTGTTTGGGTAAAACCCAAACAGTCCTTCCTTTTTCGCCCTTTCTATACTGGAGAAAATGACTTTCACGATACTATTGCCTTTTCCAAATTTTTCCATTCTGGTGATGCTGGCCCAAGGTTGTTTTGAAGTAAGATCTTCCTAATTACATCGCATGAGTTTTTTTAGTGAAGAGTGTGTCTAAACACCGTAGGATAACCGGTCTCTGGACTAGTATTTCTTGTGGAATACTAGCCTCAAGTCCGATCTTTTGTAGGTGCATCTTCGCCTCGCCCGAGACCAGCCGCTCCACATCTTCCATGGTGTGGTAGATGATCACATAGCCGGTAGGGGTATCGATGAGCCTAATGAGGAGGACGTTGATGTTGCGGTAGATCGTTTCGATAACGGCGATTCTCGAAGGTTTTGTCTCTGCCCCCCCCTCCCTATCCCCCCCGGATAGTGCGGAGAGGAACTCTCTTGCAGTCTTGGGGGGCCGACCCCATCCAATTCCTTCCATTGGACATTGGACATATGAAGTGAGGAATATAGTGGAGGGGGTTTTTGCTTCCTACTGCTGGTGAAGCCTTTTTAATCTGTTTTTTTTTTAGGCACGGATTTTGCATTGTTTTTGTTTGCTTGTTTGTTTTTGTTGTTTTAAACTTCTGGCGAGTTGATTGTGTTTTGGGGGAAAATTAGTAGTTAACTAATTTTAAAGGGGAAAGGGATAAGTGTTGGCTTTGTTTCGGGGTATTGGCTTTGTTTTATTGGGTATTGGAATTTTACGTGAACATTGGGTTTATGTCATTGTCAATGAGCAGTCTGCTACTTATAAATGATTTTGTCATTTTGCGTGTGTTATGTCATTAAAAATCTATGTGCTCAAGTACAAACTCGAGAGAGAGGTGCCGGTGTACGGTGTCTCAGATGTTTGTTGCTCTTTTGTGAAGCTCAATGTTTATGGGGGTTAACCCCATAACCGTTGGAGCTCACTTTGCCTTCTCCTCTCTCCTTCGGGTTCTCGTTTTAATTAAGACTGTCTTATTTTGAACCCTTTGCAGTTTAAGGACTTGAGTCTTGGGACTTGCATTTATGGGGACCGGAGGATAAAGGAGGTGGATCGAATGCAAGTATTGTAGATCTTAAGTTTGTTGGAGGTACTCAGGTTTGAGAATCGAAAGAATTCACTCAAGTCCCTCCGTGCATTTGCTGTAGTTCTAACTACATGACTTCCGCAGTGTAATTATCTGGAACTTTTTGGCATTGGTGAATATCTTCCATCTCGAAAGAGTTGACGTTTTAGATTTCCACCGCCGTACTCCGTGCCATATAATTCACATTCCGATAAGGTGTCGTACAGATCATCGTTATGCCGTCCGCAAATTGGACGTATAACGAGCCTTCTCTCAGAGGTTGGAGAAGGTCAATTGTAAAGATATTTATGCAAATATTGAATACTATATTGTTGATCTAGACAGCTATGATATGATACAATATTCTTCACGCATAAACTTTGATTGATTGAGGGGATCTTTGAATAAATGAATAATGTAGGCCAAAGGAAACGCTTCTCACGTGGGATGGCAAATAAATGCAACGAGTTTTTAAATAAAATAATATATATTAGAGATTAACAAAACTGATTATAATAAGTTGAATTACGTTAAATTAGGCAAGGTTGAACTTGAGTTGAAAATAACTTCGCATGACGAGATGAAGTGTGACGCATAAATTTTGTAAATGGATGTTGAATGTTGAAAAATTATTTCTGATGTAGCGAATGTAATCATTTTTGCTGTAGCGAATGCAATCGTTTTGTTGTAGCGACTATAATTAGTGAAATGAGGCTGTAATGAAAGTTTGAATGAGAATTAGGATCTCTCTCTAGTTGGAGGTGATTTTAGAGAATAAGTGAAGAGGGAAGTTTTTAACATACCTTAATATGGCGGCGACGCGAACACAAATGAGAGTATTTTCGCGTTATTTCACAAGTGGTGAAATGCGTGTGTTTGTATGTGCGTGAAATTCTAATAGACGTTGTTTGTATCAGTGCGTTAAATGAAATCAGTTCCTCGTCACGGAATAATTGAATTATTAAAGGTTACATAAAATAAATGGATTGAATTGCAAAAAGTTGTGCATAAATAATTGAAGGATTGAATTGACAAAAGTTAAGTAAAATAAATGAATGAATTATTAAGTTGTACATAAATTACATGAATGATTTAATTGACAAAAGTAAAATAAATGATTTGAATTCTATACATAATATATATTTTTAAGTTTCCCAGGATGATTTTATTAGAGGAATTCCCAGAGGGCATTGCTATAACGTTGTATAGCAGGTGACTTATACACCCGCCTTGTGGCACCCCCGCCTCGAGCTCAAACTCAGGGCCATTGAAGCCTTTAAAGAGCATTTACGCTCTCCTCTACATTACGTAGTCGCAGAGTATCCTTTCAAGTATGGGGTCGAGGCCTAGTTGTAGAATTTTGTATTGCAAGCCTTTACTCCATACTTTGTCAAAGGCCTTTTTGACGTCTCGGAGTACAAGATTTGCGTGGCGTCTTTCAGCTTTTAATTTTGCTAACTTTTCGGTTATCACGGCTAGAGCCGTGTCCGTTCTTTGCTTCCTCCTGAAACCGTGCTGTTGGTTATTATGGATGTTGATATTTTCGAGTAAGGAGTTAACCCTTTTGACCATTATCTTCTCGAAGACTTTCCCTGCAAATTCTAAGAGAGATATAGGCCGGAAGTTAGTTGGACTGGCCGGTGGCTTACCAGCTTTGGAGATGAATGTCATTTTTGCTACCTTCCAGTGGTCAGGGAAGTAGCCCACATTCAAACATGCATTCAAGATATTCATTAGCCCCAATAGGATGTTAAGTGGGGCTCCTATGAAATTCTCCCGTGTCAGTCCTGTACGCTCAGGTGCTCGTTGACGAAAGGATTTTAAAGTTTCCGAGAGTTCCTCAGCAGTAATTCTACCGCCGTATCCCTCCATATTTATTTCTTGCGACACATAATGATGAGGATAGGTTCTGTGAATCTGACCATTTAACTCGTCAATGATTCTGTCTTCGAAGTTCAATTCAAAGTTATCCTTCTACCCTGGGGATATCTTAAAAATAGATGCCCAGAGGAGTCTTAATTCTTCCTCGATTTTATCAGTGTCTGTAATTTCTGTGTTGTATCGTATTAGTTTTATTAAGGTCTGTGTCTGTCCTCCTTTTAGTCTTTTTACATTGGACATTGGAATAAATGAAGTGGTGAAAAGAAGATCCACCCGTATATATGCACCCGTATATACGGGTGTATAAAAGTAGGAGATGGAAAAAGAGAGATAGGAAAGGATATCGCAGGCAGGGTTTTTTTTTAGATGGTGTTCTTCTCATTGTCTTATTCCTTTTTTTCTAAGCTCTGCGTACTTTGTATTTGTTGTTATCTTTGCTGTTCTTTTATCGTGTAAGTAGTATTTTTGTTTATGAGTTGTTGTTAGTTTCTTGTGGTTTCCTCTTTGGCATTCAAGCCTTTGTATGTATGTGTTTATTGCGTTTCTCTCGTTTATTGTTTTTGTTTGTAGTTTCAGTGTTATTATTGTTAGTTTGTTGTTCTGAAGGTTGTTTTTTGTTTTTTAGTTGTCTCTTGGGCGTGTAGTTTAGGTGTAAATTACTGAATTGGGTCCTTTTGTCTTTCAGTCTGTTCTTTACTGCTAGTAAAGTTTCTCGACCTTTCTCTATCTGTCTTCTAGCAGAATGTCAATGTGTCTTTGTCTGGTTTCTTGGGTCATGAATCCTGTGACTTTCTTCCAGACTTTTCTGGCTCTTGTCTGAAGTTCGATATTTATTGGGGACAGTTGTATCTCCTGGTGTAGGACCCTCAGCCTCCTTCTTTATCTCCTCCTCACATTGGTAATTAAGCGAACCGATTTATTTTGTACCCTTTGGAGAGACCTTATTTGCTTTTTGGGACATGTGTTGATAAGTATAGGTAAGTACAGCAGTTTTGATCTGATAAGCGCGTTGTAGATCTTCCTTTTGTTGGCCATGTCCAGGTTTTTTAACCTGTAGAGCTTGTAGAGATCAGACTTCGCTCGCCCCACGGTTTGAGACACGTTGCAACCGTACCCACTTTTACCTTTCTTTAGTCGTCGCACTGTCCTTTCCCCCCATAGGAAATGAGGGCGTTATCCAGTTCAATGTGGCCCAGTTTCCTACGGAAAAGCGGTATCACTTTCAATTTCTGTGTGTTTGTGGAGATTTTCCATCTTCTTTCGTAGCTAGTGACGTGTTCGATTTCACTAGCCATAATTTGTGCCAGGGATTTGGGGTTTCTGAAAGGGGCAGTAACAATCTGGAAGATGTCGTCTGCAAACTGAACGTACAGCGTATCTTTCCTCACCGGATCTGGGAGGTCAAGGGTGTAAATGCTGTCAGCTTGAAGTCAAGACCGGTGTAGTCTTTTATTTGTATGTGCGCTTTCCTGTCTGTCACGTTGTCACAAAGTATTTTTTCTAGTCTTGGGTTTAGTCCTATTCTTACTATCTTATACTGTAGTCCGGTTCTCCACACTTTCGCGAATGCCTTTCTGACGTCTCTGAGCACCAGATCTGCATACATTTTGGGGGTAGCAATCATCACCAGCTTTTCCGTAATGGTTGCTAGCGCCGTCTCAGTCCCTCTCCCTCTTCTGAATCCATGTTGATGTTGATTGTGGAGGTTGTTGTCATTCATGAATTCGTGGAATCTGTTCGCAAGCACCTTTTCGAAGAGCTTGCCTACCACCTCGAGGAGGGTAATGGGCCTGAAGTTGGTTGGTGTTTCAGGCAGCTTTCCGGGTTTGGGAATGAAAATCATTTTAAAGATCTTCTATTCATCCGGAAATTAGCCAACGTTTAGGCATAATTTCATTATGTTAACAAGACCCTCAATGATGTTTCGGGGTGGCGTTTGTGAAGTTAAGTTTTGTCAATTCTGTTTTGCCTGGTGTTCTCTGACTAAAGGTAGATAGGGTTGCGGTGACTTCTTTTGTAATTTTCCTTCCATAGCCCGTAATTTCTCTATCGGCAGATGTATTGTTGAAGGGGTATGTCCTGTCGAGTTCTTGTCTTAGTTAGTCGTGAATGTATTCTTCAAAGTCTAGGTCATAGTGTTCGTTTTCTTCTAGAGTGATGGTAAATATGGTCTTCCAGAAATCTCTGAACTCTTCTTCCGTTTCTGTTACGTCTTCTAACTTTGTCCCGTCATCATTGTATATGTATATGTCCCTGTCTGGTTGTTTGCCTATTAATCTTGCTACAGTGTTTCAAAATGTTCGTGGATCCATTTCTTCGTCGAGCTTGCTTATAAGACATAGTGTCATTTGTTGTTATGTTATATATATCTTCATTTCCGTCCTTAGTGTTCTTAGTCGTCTGCTTCTTTGTTTATCAGTGCCTAGCAGTCTGATTTCTTCAAGTAGTTTTTTGTATTCGTTTGTTAGGCCATTTAGTTCCTGTGTCTACCTTGGTGTTGGTAACGGTTTGAAGCCCATTCTAGGCACTGTTGCGCGTTCCGCTTCGACCATTCTCTCCAGTAATCTTCCTAGTTCCTGGTCGATTTTGAAACACTGTAGCAAGATTAAAAGGCAAACAACCAGACAGAGTGGCTTCTTCAAGCGGTTGTGATCTGTACTCATCAAAAAGGGTACGATACTCCTGCCAGTTTGCTCGGGAGAACCATTTTCTCTTCGTAATGGGTACCTGTATTGGACTTGAGGATATTCTTATTATAATAGCGACGTGATCGCTTGGTATCAGGGGGCCTGGTTGGATGTAATAATTATAGGGAAAGTGTGGGCTGGTCAGGGGGATATCTGGCTTGGTTGCGCAGGTTTCGATGATGTATGTGCGGAAGTTGGGCCCAGCACGGACTACAATATCCCTGTCAATAAGATTCTTTTGGTTCATACCTTTCTTGTTTGGACGTCGGGTATATCTGGATTCCTGGCATCTGGCTTTGAGATTTCCCCCCCCCCTCCCTCCCCTCCTCCCAAACAAGACTGTTCTTCAATGTTCACAGAGTTGGAGAAAGTTGTGCATCGGGAGCTAGTCTCGTCTTGGAGTTTGGTATCTAGTGGACACTACCAGAGATCCCAGGGGCGTTTGGACTTCGATGGCCCGATACGATTCATCTAGAGATGGAAATATTTTGAACCGAATTCCTCTTCTGACTGCGATGGCAGCGTCATCGTAACGTTCCGAGCTATTGTTCTTCGCTATGACGTTGTAGTCGAAGATCTTGATAATTTTTTTTGCATCGAGTCAATGTCGTGTTCGTATAGAAGTACAATGTCGGGGTCGCATTGTCTAATTATGTTACCCTTATGTCGTTTGTTTTTGTCCCATCCATCTGCATTCATCTGTAGGATTGTCATGTCTTTGGTCAGTATGTATATGTTTTTTTCTGTTTATTATGTCATTTTGTCGTTCTTCTTCGGGGTGGAGGGGCTAGACGATGGAGATCTAGTTTTGCCAGATCTCTTTTTACTGAATTCGAAGGGCGTGATGTTTGCGAAGGCATCCTAGGTCATTCGGACCATCCAAAGGAGGACGGCTTTCTCAACCACCTTCTCCGGGATGTCCTCGTCGTATTCCCATCTGTAGATTCCTGTTTGAATGCCCTCACTAATGTTTTTATCCGTTTTACGCTGGGAAACGGGTTATATGCCGTGGTGTAGATTCTCAGATTAATCTTTCTACCATGGTAGGTGTGTTTGTGCTCTGGAGATTGATGTAGATCTCATTTTTTTCCGGTTGGGAGATCTTCTACTGCGAGTTCCTTGTTGAGAGGGTTAGTTTGTTCCTGCAGTTGTTTTTTTCCTCAACTATTGGTTGAGGAGTCTTTTCAGCTGGTTGTTGTTCAGTGGTTTGCTGGTTGTCTTCTACTGGGGAGGGCGCCTGTTTCTATTTTCATAGGTGCTGCTTGGGGAGGTTGGATTTTGATCCTTGGGACGTCTTCAAAGGGAGGATTCTCAGAGAACCACATCTGTTTTTTTTTATAAGAATTTGGGTCAGTTCATTACAGAAGGATCCTGGGTTAGTGATATTCGCGATGTGTGCATAATATATGCAGCACATAATTTTGGTCGATTGCTCGCTTTCTACCTTTAGGTAGGTTCGTTGAGTTGCGCTTTCATTGATCGCTGCCTTTGCGACCTTGGCATAAGTCCTGTTGGATCTTGCTTCGTCTTCTTCTTTCTTTTCCTGCTGTTTCTTTCTAATCGTTTCCTTTTTGATTGGGTATGACATTGCCATGATCCCATGTTCGCCGTTGCAGTTAACATATTTACATTTGCTGCTCCTACAGTCCCGCCATTTGTGGCCAGATTGACCACAAATCAAGCAGAGGTCATAAGTTTTCGGATATGACTTCGTAGCATGCTGAATATAATTATATCATTTGAAGCATGTTTGTATCTCTATAAACTCTTCCCTCTCGATTTGGTCCGGGCATAACCTGACGTGAAAGAACAGTAGGCAAACTTCTTTGGCCCTTTGGGCCATGCCCGTGTCCTGAAAGATAACCTTGAAGACATGGGTGTAATCTTTAAACTTAATGACTTTGGTTACCTTCACCCAATTATGATTGCGTTCAATCTCCCCTGATATCTCGTTGGTTTAGTGGTGTCTTACCCAGATATCCAACTGTCTACATATGATGATTCCATGAGTTTGTATTTGAGGTGGAATTTTGGGAGTCAGGTAAATTTTATGGAACATTTAGGTCGCTTTAGATGAGACTAAGAGTTCTGCGTCCGCTTCTTTTTGGCATATTGACGTGTATCCAAATGGTTTAGAACTCTCTGGGATAGTCCTTAGACTTATTCAATGGGTTCGCCCGTCATCGTGTCATTGTTTTTCTTTGTCTCTTCCTAATTAGTCAGTGTGGGGGTTATAGTGGGAGAGCAGAAGGGAATAAATTTTTTTTTATCACCAATGTTACTTTACCTTGTCTGTGATAGGCGTTTGTCGTTAGGTGATCCTAAACACCTGACACCAGAATATAATGTCATAGAGTCGTACGTCCGATGCTAGCCGAGGATTGAATCTGCGTTGACGTGGGAAGGAAGCACACCAGAAGTTGGGATACATATCCTAGTGCGAAGGGTAAATAAACAAAATCGAGCGCGGTTGGCCTAAATAATAAATTCTTAGAGGTTCTGGGTTTTAGAGAAACTGATTGTAGAAAAATAACTTTACTATATAGAAAGAAAATATTATTAGGAAAAGTAAATAAATGACAATAAATAAGATGAGACCCGAGGTACCAAACGGGGAGGATACAAATGACTCGACCCCCAAAGGGGGGACTGGGATCTCATTAGACTTAGTGGGCCAGGCGGGTGGGATATTCTCGGCAGGCATCACAGCCTCGGGCGAAGATTCTTGACGCCGTAGGTCTGGTGGCCTCCCTTGAGGCTGTCGGGCCGTGCAGGTGCATCTTTCTCAGGCGCCACGGGTAGACGTTGGGTTCTAAGGGGAGGGGGTAACCTTCTCCCTCTGACAGCGTTTCTTCCTATTCTTAGGTACATCCTGTAATCCGTTTTGTGTACAAGCACTGGTACTTAGTTGTTGGGTTTTTTTTTGGGGGGGGGGGCACTTCACTTTAGGTTGGTGTTTATACGTGGAAAAAAATTAATTTGAAAGGGGTAACGCGAAAACTTTGGACATTTTGCCCACTTTTGCTTTGCTTCCTTAAACTTTCACTTTTCTTTGCCGCCTTTGCCGAGAACAGTACATATGAGAGAAATAATTGTAACAATCAATCATAGCAGTCTAGTCTTTTTACACTTGAGCTTCTGGGGAAGTAGTGAGGTAGGTTTGTGTGAGAGATAGTGGTGTGCAAGTGAAGTGGGTTGGGGAATAGTGGTAAAAATTAAGGAAGTTTTAGAGTTGCAGGATTTGCAAAGGGCCTGGAGGTCAGGCTAATCTCTTTTATGTTTGTGTCCTTGTTAGTTTTCGTTGTTGTTATGTAGTTATCATATATATATATATATATATATATATATATATATATATATATATATATATATATATATATATATATATATATATATAATCGATGGGGTTGCTGCTAGCCAGACGAATCTTTAATTTCACCAGGAATGAGAGTCCATAGAATGCGGAGAAATTCATTTTATTTAGTGGAGATAAACAACGTTTCGAGCTGTCCGCTCATCTTCGTGTTCTATGATATAAATGAATACATAATTTACAATTAATTATAATATTTAAAAAATTGTCTAGAAATTGGAATATTAACAGTGTTGAAAAATATTTACAAAAAGAGAGACCTTTTTCCTATAATACAAAACCTAAGAAAATACATAATTTATAATGGGTTAGAATATTAAAAATCCTAGAGGAATATAAGGGAGAACTATCAAAACACACCATTGTTGGTCTTACTCCTGAGAGAAGTGGGGAGTGGGGATTGAAGTGACATAGGTAAGATTGTTTTGGTAGTAGAGTTATATCCTAAGTAGGGGAGCAGCGGACGAGTCATAATTAAGACTAGGGGCACGGGAATTAATATAAAGGGACTCTAGTATTCTTAAGCTTTGCTCATTGTTATCTTGATCTATTATTGTAAAATTATCTAAAGTTATATCCGCCTTGCATTTGATTGAATGTGGTCTGATAGGGGATGGTTCTTTACGATTAAGTGGTTTTTCAGTACGGGTGCTGATGCCCATGTGTGAGGAGAACCTTGATCTCAGGGAGCGAATCGTGCTGCCTATGTATCTTCCTTGGAGACACCAAGGGCAAGTAAATTCTTAAACAACACGACTGTGCATCCCTAGAGGAGATTTGACCTTTTGACTGGACCAACTACAAATATTAAGTTTGTTAATAAATACTAATTTGAAATTTTTATGGTAAAAATATAGTTTAAATATTTCAGAAAACTTTCTTCTGAATTCTCAATTAAGGGGCCCCATTTCGGGAAGAATAAAATATTTTGTCTTTAGAAACATCGAAGGAAGGATCGGGAGGTAAATATTGGGAATTAAAAAAATTACAAATAAGGGTATTTACTACTGACAGGGGATAGCAATTATTCTTGAAATAGGATCTTAGAAATTCAAATTCTTCATGCATTAGAGAAAATGAAGATGACAGGTGGAAGCCACGACAGATGAGTGCCCCGATGGAGCTCAGTTTGTATGATAAGTCGCAAAAGCTATAGAAATTTGTACCTATATTATTAAACTTAGGTTTTCTATATATGGATGTTGTTAAGCCTTGATTTGACTTTTTAATTAAAAGGTCTAATAATGGGAGACAATTTTCTTTTTCAGTTTCCATAGTGTATTTAATGTTAGGATGAATGGAATTGAGATAATTAAAAAACTGGTATGCCTGGTCCTGGCTATCAAATACTGCACAACAGTCGTCTACAAATCTTCTGTAGAATAATGGCCTGAGTGACGAAGGGCAAGCTTGAAATAGGGTTTTCTCAAAATCTTTCATAAATATATCTGCAGCAATGGGTGCAATGGGCGAACCCATTGCTACACCATCTATCTGTTGATAGATTTTCCCATCGAACGAAAATATACCCTCTTTAAACACCATTTGTAAAAATTGTTTGAATTTGTCTCTTGTAAAGTTGTGGAAAGTGTTGCAATTCTGAAATGCAGATTCTAAAATAATATCTATGGTTTGGTTAACTGGTATGTTTGTGAATAACGAGAACACATCGTAGCTTACGAGAAATTTGGATGCGTCAAACTTTTTTCGGAGAATTTCTTGAGCAAAGGAATAACTATTTTTTATGGTATACTGGTTTTGTGCTAATGGTGAAAGGAGATTGACCAAGTATTTCGCGACTTTATAGGCTGGAAGCGAATACGAGGCAAGTATGGGTCTAAGTGGGATGGCTGGTTTGTGCAGCCTTGATATTCCATAAAGAAGACCTTGGCCACAGCCTGAAAATTGGTAACACAAGCCAGATAAACGCTTAAGAAGTAAAATGGAAGATGTAGAGAACGGAAAGATAGGGAAAACTATTTTAACCGTTATATGAAAATAAATAAAGAAGTTGAATTTTTACCTGTGTCATCAAGCGCTCATCGCTTATATGACCACGACGCTCATCGCCAGAGCTACCATCCTCAACCCCCCAAAAGGTTGATCCAACAAGCCTTTTGAATAACGAAGTGTAGGTTTTATCTTTCCGTTCTCTACATCTCTCATTTTCCTTCTTAAGCTTTCATTGGTTCATGTAATATACTCCTTAGCGTTTTTCCGGGTTGTGTTATTAATTTCCATTTCCTTGGGCTTTTAATTACATCTATATATCACGCGTCATGTGATTTTCAATTATTACACACAAAAAAGCCTGTGCCCCCTTCTACAAGGAAAACACTTGTCTTGTCTCTCATTTGATAAAAACCTACACTTCGTTATTCAAAAGGCTTCTTGAATCAACCTTTTGGGGGGTTGGGGATGGTAGCTCAGGTAGCTCAAACCGTTTGCATAAAACACGGCTGAAATCCATTTTCCGAATTTATAAGCACTCAATCAGAGCTCGAATCCAGCACACGATACTGAATGTGTATTATCGCAAAGGAGGTAAAGTCAAGCGGGAATGATAAACGTTCCCAGAAGATTTTGTGCGAACCGTTTAAATTTTTCATACGAATGTTTACTTGGTCGACCCCCATAGTACTACGGGCCGAGAAACGGAGTGTTTAATACATAATTAATAGCTACACTTTACAATTATAAACATATATATATATATATATATATATATATATATATATATATATATATATATATATATATATATATATATATATATATAAGAGAAAGAAGAATTGGACGCAAATGAGCAAATGAGACAAGAAACCGGAGTTATTTCTGTTTTCTCGGCAAAGGATCGCCTTCACTGTACCGCCCTATGCTCTCTTTGATTCTGGATTCTTCTAATGTCCCTTTCTCTTGCCTTTAAAAAAACTCCGGTTTCTTGTCTCATTTGCTCATTCAAGTCCAATTCTTCTTTCTCTTGTATTATATTTATTTATAATCAGCTATACAAGATTTCTGCATCTTTCTTTCTGTCTTCAAATTTATTTGAAAGGCAGAAAATAAAAATGGTGTAGCCCTGTGGTAGTTGTATTATCACCCGCAGAACCTGAGGTTGCTCTTTCTTTGTATATATATATATATATATATATATATATATATATATATATATATATATATATATATATATATATATATATATATATATATAT
This sequence comes from Ceratothoa steindachneri, assembly GCA_963969495.1. Taxonomy (NCBI): domain Eukaryota; kingdom Metazoa; phylum Arthropoda; class Malacostraca; order Isopoda; family Cymothoidae; genus Ceratothoa; species Ceratothoa steindachneri. The sequence goes on from OZ018335.1 coordinate 81,613,349, forward strand.
ACATATATATTTTAATATGCTATGGTTAACAACATCCTCATCATGAGGTTTATAAACACTCCTAATGGATACGCCGCTATTTGCCACTCGATGGAGGATGTAGAGCTGCTCGACTCTGAAAAGGCCAAAAAGAAACTTCAAAAGATCGGTTTTGAAGCGACAATACCACAAGAGATCCTCGTCCACCGAACCCTGATCCTCAGACAGCTCGACCCATTTTTCACAGAGAATTCCTGCGAAGAAATCAAGGAAGAGCTGAAGAAGCAGCAGAAATGGGCGAGATTAACCAAGGTAGAGAAGTTCGAAAAAAGGCAATAGTATAGTCAAGCTCGTCTTCGAGAGCATCGAGATGGCGGACAGGGCCAATAAGGAGGGCCTCCTAGGCTTTTATCTCCGCGTGGCCCCAGAGCAGATGGAGGCAGAAGAATATGTTCACGTAGACTGCTGCTTCAAATCCTGCGCTGTAGCGGGCCGAAAGCAACACTAACCCTGCGTTCCAACCTTATCCTAGAATTTTTGGACTTTGAGAACCCCGAGGAAGAATTGATACGATTTAATATACAGTCCTTTACTTTACAAAAAAATACAGTTTTAATTACAGTTTATATTTACACAAAAAAAAACCAAAACACCGATGCACATTCAAAATAAATATTCTATACAAATTAAATTTCTTCCAACCGAAAACAAAAAATAAAATATGACAGGCTACACAACAAGGCACACACAAAAAAAACAAAAAAACAACACCCGAACGAGAAGGGGCCCAGGGCTATCACTTGAAGGCTGGGGAGGGTGTAGTAGTCGTAGTTGTCCCATAAGAAGGGGGACAGGCTCGTCAGCCAATGCAGGTAACGCCCTCCGTTTCAGGGCTGGGCTGGGCGGAGCATTCGCCTCGAGGATTCCTCTTACAGTCCGCTGAAGCTTCACTCTTTGAAGACACAGGATGCAATGCTAGGGTAATATCCCAATACGCTGGACAAATAAATTTTAGGATACTCCTAACTTTCAAAATGCTATAAATATTTATATCGTTTAACAAAATATATATCTGAAAAGAGAATACAATCGGTTATTATTCGTATTCATAATATAAAAATCGGAAGGCGAATTATACCCACACACTCACACAGGGGTAGAGAAAAATATTTGTAAAGGGGGGTGGGAGAATAGCCCTACAGACACACACACACACACACCGCTCCCCCACACCCCTCCTTCCTTAAGCCATTCGACCACAGTCACACGCAATACCTTTTCAATCACTCATCACGGTACCACTTGTGCTCACTCGCACCCTTCTGCACCCATTCACACTCTTCTACTGGTCCCTGGCTACGCGTAGCAATCAGCCGGGGTTGTTCATCAGTTGTCTTGTCAGTCTCGATCTCCTCGTCACTATCAATCATGTCATCCACCATACTCTTTGCTTTCATTACTAACTCGCTCATCTCTTGACAGAACTCTTTCATACTTTTTCGTTCAGAACCTTCACTCTTCATACCTCCATTCATCATCTCCTCACTCACAGCCCTCATCAAACTCAAAGCACACTCTTGCGAAACAGACAGGCCACTCACATCCCTTGTATTCTCAACAGGCATACCAGGAACCCCTTCGACTGGTTCCCACCAGAAACCTGAAAAATCAGCCACTTCATCATTCCCTACATCAAACTCATCCCTACTATTACCATTTGTAAAACCCCCCAAATCAGCCACACTAGGTTCATTCTGCCCAAACACACTATCATTCATACTGTTCCCAAAACCAGAAAAATCAGGCACAGGCAGCTCACTCACTCGTCTACTTATACCAGCCAAATCACTCACCTGTTTTTGCAAACACTCAATCTCTCTTTCAAGCTCCCCCATACCAGAAAGACTCTGCTCAGACTTAATTCATTCGTACTTGCATTATTTCTCACACTCTTCTTTGTACGCTTTCTACTCGAGACTAAGACTAGCTCTTTCCCAGACAGATCCATACTATCACATTCAATCTCATCATCATGTACTTTACCTTTCTCTCTGCACGGTTCATACACTGGATGACTCACCAGGTAGTCGGGAAGTTCTCTCCACCTCCTTAACTGACTCTGATGAGCCTGCAATCTCTCAGTTATACCGTCATTTAGACATTCCAAAACATATGTCACTCGATTTTCCCAAGCTCTCACAACTCTATAAGGTCCATCAAACTTCTCAATCATCTTTGACACATTCAACCTACCCTTCACTTCTTTCACCTTCAATACTTTCGCACCTAATTCAAATGAACGGAACTTTTCATGTGCCTCACGCATACACTCTGCTCACTTTCACTCAAACGAAACCTATCTTTCACTCGCCTTTCAGAATTCATCACAAACTGACATGGGGACATTCCAGTTGCACTATGCACAGTCGAATTATACGCCTACAACACTCTTGCTAGCCATACATCCCAGTCATTCAATGTCGTACTCATCATTCTCAACATCTCACACAAAGTTCTTATCGTACGTTCGGCCAACCCATTTGAAGACGGTACATACGGAGTCGTTCTCACATGCTCCACACCATTCTCTCTCAACATTTGCTCAAACACTTCTCCTACAAATTCAGGCCCATTATCAATCAGACATCTTCTAGGTTTCCATACACACATAGGAAAAAACAACTGCTCAACCACACGCGCAATAGTAACACTCCTTTTATCTCTCACATATCGCTCCATAGACAAACTTACTTTTATGATCAACCATAACAACCATACCAACATTCCCAGCACTCGTACACGGCAAAGACACACAATAAATCACCACCAATTCAAACGGTTCTTTCGCATCAACTTTCAACATCGGTGGTTTCACTTGCACACCTTGCACCTTTCGCGTCTGACACCTTTCACACGTAGTTGCAACATCATTCACAACAGTTCTCAGAAACGGATGGAACACACGCTCCTTCATACACTCAAACAGCTTAAACTTGCCCATATGCCCATAATTATCATGCACACCCTTCACCAGACTAATCATACCAACCAAGGACATCACAGGTACATACATATCATCACCACTCTTCACATGCCTCAAAAAATATACAACATCCATATAGACAACAAAATCCTTAGCATACCTTTTAAAACCACTTAAACACTCAGGCCATTCATTCAAATCAACATGCGTCATTACACACCTCTTCAACTCACTAACAAAAGGACACATCTCTTGCATCTCTAGAATATCATAATCACTTACAATCTCATTCTCATCATCCATGACCAACTTAATCATACCGTAAAATTTGAAAACATTCTTCGCACACTCATTCAACCTCATCAACTCGCATTCACCTTTCATAATACAATCCTTATCAGCATCCAAAGACAAATTATTCAATCTCATAAAGTCTACACCAAGCAGAAAACAACACAGCATTTGCTCCTCTTTCAGAATCACAAAGTCATGCTTCACATTCACACCACTGCCCAAACTCACTTTCAGACTAACCTGTTTACATGCCACTATCATGCCATTTCCTAATCCACTTATCCGTAACTTCACAGGTTTACGCTCACAACATCTAAACTCATCATACTTACTCAGAATCCTCCCATTCACTAAAGACACTTGCGCTCCAGTATCAATCAAGCCACAGAACAACCGTTCACCAACTTTCACTCTCGCTTCCATCATATCAGGTCCACCATGTTTGCAATACACAGAAGGAACAAGCACACCAACATAAGCACTAATATCCACACTGTCATCAACTCTCATATCATCACTCACCACACACTCATCTTCATCCAGACAATCATTCTTCTCTCTCATATATGAACACTTTTCAATCACCCAATTGTAGTGCACACCGCTCAAACATTGCAGATGTACCACATTAGGATTCAAACCCTTCATCTTATCATCTTTGTACACAATCGGCCTCTCACCACGAAAGTGCACATAAACAATCACTCCATACAAACGACTCACTACAATCAACACTTCCTGAAATGGCGAGACCCCTTGCATACACATTGCTCTCAATTCTTTCATAAAGTTCCGCACCCTCGCCATACCAATACTTTCAGGCTTCCTACATACTTCACTCATTACCTCCTTCCTTAAGTCATCCACACTATCGGAAACTCAAACATCTACTCCATCACTCTTCAAATCTTGAAAACCATTCCATACACTCTCAAACAAGGAATCACCACCACCCTTACTCTCCTTTCCATTCATAATCCCTTTCGGCAAATACTCAGGATCACTCACTCCACACACATTTTCATCATTCGTACCAGGATACCTTGACATCAAATCAGCCACTCCATTCCGTTCACCCAGCACATACTCAATCACATAATCAAAGTCACTCAAATCTTCTAAAGTCCTTGAAATCCTACTATCAGCCCACTTCATACGCTGCAGATACATAAGAGGTTTATGACCTGTTTTGATCACAAACCTCACACCATATAAAAACGGACCCAACACTTTCAACAATATCTTATCGCAGCCAATTCAATCATAGCCTTGGATACATACCCAATTATTCGCCTGACATTCCATCAATTCAAACGCTGCTCTTGCATCAGAAAACCTCCCATACAATACCAACTCGCATCTGTATACAATTCAAGCATTTTAGCATTCACACTATAATCTGGATACGCCAATTCAACCTCTTCAGCCGCTGTCTCTTTGAGTTTCTCATAAGCCTCATTCATCCTATCATTCCATCTGACAACCGTACTACCTTTCTTGACCATCCACTCAGTCAGAGGCTTACTCACACCAGAACAATCACGTATAAACTTTCGCTGGAACTCAATCAAACCCCAAAACGACTTCAGTTGCTTCATAGTCACTGGTTTCGGAAACATTTGCACCTTCTCAACATACTTCGGTGACTTTCGTAACCCATTCTCACTCACCATATGCCCAAGGAATTCCACTTCTTTCGCAAACCATTCACACTTCGCCACTTTCACCTTCACACCAACACCCTCCAACGTTCTCAACACATCATTCACCAATTTCATATGCTCCTCAAAAGTCTCAGTCATAATCAATATATCATCTTTAAACGCAATCACATTCTTACTCGCAAACTTACTCAACACAACATTCATTGCCCACTGGAAGGCTCCGGGAGCATTAGCCAACCCAAAACTGAGGTTCCGGAACTGATAATGCCTCTTTGTGGAAGAGAAGGCAGTTACCAGCCGGCTCTCCTCAGCAATGGGCATCTGGTAATAGCCCCGTACAAGATCCAGCTTCGTAAACCATTCCAATCCCATGCATACTATACACACACTCAGATACCACACATATCGGAAACCTTTGTTTCACAGTCCTTTCATTCACCTTTCGATAATCCACACACAGACGCAATCTTCCATCCGGCTTACGTACAGGCACAATTAGACTATTCCATGCACTCTAGCTTTCTTCAATCACCCCCAAACACTGCTCCTCAATCTCATCAGCAATCGGACGTGGAAAATGTCTTGGTCGCTGATAGATTGGGGACTCCTCCTTCAGGACAATCTTGAATTCCGGGAGTTTGGCAACCCCGAAATCCAGATCACCCTTACTGAGGGCTCCCTTTCGTTCAAATATCATTCAATACACATCCTCCCTTTCATACTCAGTCAAACATCCATCTAATTTCACCATGCCCTTCACTTCATTATACATCCATTCACATGTCTTTTCATTTGCAACATTCACTCTGACATATGTGCTATCATCCATACCTATCTCATTGACAGTGGAGAGGTGACCTAGTACATCTCCGACTTGGATCCCTCTCACCTGTCCTTTCACCCTGGGGTCCGCCTGCAGACATACAAACAGATCATTTATTCTCATCAAGCCATCAAACACACAAGCAACACGCATCCTTTCCATCCAATATCACAGTGTTCTCACCCACATTCAAACTAACATCCTTACTCCAACTCACTCTAACAAACACCCTTTCACCCTTCACAAGCCTTACACTCTCCATAGCAGACACCTCAATACCAGTAGACACACTCCTCAAAACACTACCATCTTTTCCCACATACAACTTATACACCCCATTTTTACCAATCTTTCTCTCAATCTGATCACCCGCAGGATGCACAACCATACGATTCATTTTCATAAAATCATACATCAAAATCACACCATACTCGCTACTCACTTTATCAATCACAGAAAATTCACATTCATTCACCAACATACCATGCATTCGAACAGCTGACCTTATCATTCCAATCACAGGCACTCTTCTACTACCAATACCTACCAAACTACCCTTACACTCAGACAGGAGGGCTTTCTCACTCACCTTTTCATACACATCTTTATTCACCAAGCTCACCTTGTATCCAGAATATATTAAAGCCAAACACTCAATTCCATTCAATTACACCTTCACACTCAAGACACTCATACTTCCTACCAGAAAACACTTTCACACTAGACAGACTTACCAACACATTACTCACACTCATGCACCCAGAGGATACTTCACCAGGTACCCTCTTACAATTCAGTTTCCCGCTTCAGACTTCCCATTCATACCTTGCGCTCTCGTCTAATCCAACACTTTTCCTTCGAATGCCCTTCCATCGCACAATAGCTAAATACATTCCTCTGGTCACGACACATCCTCGCCTAATGACCAGCCTTTCCACAATTGCCACAAGCATACTTTCCCCAGCAGTTGCTCCACCATTTAACCTCGGACAATCCTTTTTCAAATGGTCTCTTTCTTTACACTCGAAGCATTCTTTCACACTTTCCTGGTAATCCTTTATCATATACCCCTTCTTACCACACCCAAAACATGCACCAGACGTCCACCTACATTCTGCCAACATATGATCCTTCCTTCCACACCTACGACATTCCACAATCTTTCTCACACCATTCGGTCTCTCATTTGCTGGGACATACCTCGGATTCTCTCTCATATAACCCATTCCCACGCTTGACATTCATCTGTACCCTTCCATTCGACCACCCTCCATTTACCCATCCATTCTGCCGGCCCAGGAAGCTCGACATCACTCCAGCTGGTGCAGCCTTCAGGGCATCACTGTAGCTGACAAGCTGCTGGGGTGGAGGAAAGCTTCTAGGCTTCTTACTACCAATGTTCACACTGTACCATCCATCCTCTTCTAGATCGCTTTCATCATCAAATCATCCATCTTTCAACAGCTCCAACACATCCTCCCATATCAACCGTTCACCTGTCAGTCTCATTCTCTCCTTTCTCTTTCTACTCAGCTATTCACTTACTTTTCGCGGGATCGTGTCCAAAAATTTCCTCATGAGTGGTTTACATTCATTTACATCATAATCACCATACCTCGTTCTTGCCATACTCTCAAGCCTATGTGTACACATATTCACCCCTTCTTTCTTACCCATACGCGCCTTCTCAAATTCATTCACTCTCTTATATTTCACACTCTCTTTCATTCGTTTAACCTGTCTAATCATCCGCTTCTTCACTACATCGTACTTTGGCTCTCCGACACTCCTTATCACTCGAAAGAACTCCAACACTTTCCCATCCAAACAATCTCCCAGAACACTCACCCAGTGACCCTTGTTCTGCGGGTACTTGACCTTGCAATACCGCTCAAAATCACCGAAGAACTCATCCATACTCTTTCCCCCATGCAATCTAAACTTATCAATCCTAGACACTTCCCTAATCAAAATTCCTTTCCCACATTCACTTTACTCTTCGAAAAGCTACTCTCGGTCTCACTCATTCCAATCATATCGTCACTCTCTCCCTCATCTGAGTATAGCGAATCCACACTCTTCCCTCTCGCCTTCCTATCCTTAACCTTAGAACCATGCTTACTTCCTCTCTTACTTTCCACTCTCTTTCATACCACTCACAGTATCTTCTTTAGACTCAATCACACTGCCATCCATTCCATTCAACGGAGTCCCTTCAGTATGAGCAGGGGTCAAGGTCGTAGGTCCTGGGGCTGGTCCAGCCCAAGTCATATTATATAGGTGCTGCATCCGTCGGTCCGTCTGATCCTGTCGGTCAGTCTGATCCTGTCGGTCTCCCATTTCCTTCTTCATCCTATCAGTCTTTTCATTCATCCCTTTCATCTCATTCTTCATTCCCTCAATCATTCCCCACAACATTTAGCACTCCTCTTCTTTCTTCCTCAACTCCAGTCTCAATCGCACTACTTCTTCATTCAAAGTTTTAGCCAAAGCCATTGTTCCCAAGTTAGTAACAGAGGATAGGAGGAGGGAAAAATCAATCAAACTACTTTACCAATATACAGATGAACTGCAATCAAATCAAATTCCTCCGGTTTCGAGATCTCAAGGTCCCTATTTGGGCGCTAAATGTAGCAAGCCGAAAGCAACACTAACCCCGCGTTCCAACCTTATCCTAGAATTTATGGACCTTGAGAACCCCGAGGAAGAATTGATACAATTTAATATACAGTCCTTTACTTTACAAAAAATACAGTTTTAATTACAGTTTATATTTACAAAAAACAAGACAAAAAAACACCGGTGCGCATTCAAAATAAATATTCTATACAAATTAAACTTCTCCCAACCGAAAACAAAAAATAAAATATGACAGGCTACACAACAAGGTACACACAAAAAAAAACAAAAAAACAACACCCGAACGAGAAGGGGAACAGGGCTATCACTTGAAGGTTGGGGAGGGTGTAGTAGTCGTAATTGTCCAATAAGAAGGGGGACAAGCTCGTCAGCCAATGCAGGTAACGCCCTCCGTTTCAGGGCTGGGCTGGGCGGAGTACTCGCCTCGAGGATTCCTCTCACGTTCTGCTCAAGCTTCACTCTTTGAGGACACAGGATGCAATGCTAGGGTAATACCCCAATGCGCTGGACAAATAAATTTTAGGATACTCCTAACTTTCAAAATGATATAAATATTTATATAGGTTAACAAAATATATCTCTGAAAAGAGAATACAATGGGTTATTATTCGTATTCATAATATAAAAATCAGAAGGAAAATTATAACCATACACTCACACAGGAGTAGGGAAAGATATTTGTAAAGAGGGGTGAGGGAATGGCCCTACAGACACACACACACACCCCTTCCCCACAGTGCCAGACGCGAAATTGTAAAGTGACCGAAGTAACATGCTCCAACAGGGCCCAGTGCGGTCACGAGTGGAAGCATTGTAAGGTTGTAAAGCTCAAATGCATCAACTGCCGAGGAGGCCACCAGCCCTAGCCATTAAGTGTCCCATCCGCAGAGAAGCGATGCAGGCGAAAAGGTAACAGTCAAAACTAGATAAGGAGGCAAAGGCGAAGTCATTCGCAGAAGCAACGGCAACGACTAAATGGAACAACTATGGAACTGCGGCGTCAAAGTTGGTGATGCCAAGCGAGGGCAAGGATATAATTGCCATGGTCATTTCTGCCCACTTGGCAAATCTAGCGATTCCCGGTACTTTTTCGGAGGAACTGAATCACCCCCTGCAGAAAAACGGGACTAACGAGAAGCTGTGGTTCCCGCCTCACAAGACGTTCTACATATTCAACCAACCTTCCCCACGAATAATAAGAAGAACCGGCTCAACTAGAAGAATAAGAGTCTGGTAAAGAGGAAAATACCATTAACAAAAGCCAACAAGAAAACTCAAAGAAGAAAATGAAGAGGAGGAAGAAAAAGAAGAAGAAAAAGAAAAGGAAAAAGGAAATAGAAAAAAAGAAAGAAGAAAGAAGAAGAAGAAGAAGAAATTACGAAGTTTACGCCGTTCCAAGGAGTTCCCTTGAGTAGGGCTTCTTCTTCGAAGGACAGGAAGTGTCCTTCAAGGTGGATGGAATACAAGTCTGTGCTCCGCCTAAAAAAAACCCGCGACTTCTGCTAGAGGTCATTCGGAAGGGGGAATACAAGTGGACGTTTGAGAGTCCGTTCTCTCCAAAGGATGTTAAGGATCTGTTGTTGGACAACGCAATCTCCATCTCAGATTCCTGCGTCAAAACCGTCAACATGTCCGAATAAAATGTGATTTATAACGGACAAAAAAATTCCGAAATCGTCAAGTTGAAGTGGCTAATATAAAACAAATGTCTAGAAATGATAAATATAGTGTCTTACAGTGAATTAAAAGTGTTAATAGTTCCATTTAATAGCAAGGTAGTAATAGGAGTCAGAGTTAACAAAAAGAGTGAGTTTTATAGAAATAAAGGGGAAAAAGTGCATATTATAACCCAATAGTGACTAATAAAAGTGACGACTAAAATATGACAAAGATAGGAAAAAAGTGAGTTCAATAGAAATAAAACGGAAATAGTACAAAAATGTAACTTATTTTTTTTGTAAAAGTTGACTAGTCCGACCTCCAGGCATAATTTATACCTCATACTGTATATTTTAACCTCCACACAATTTTCATTCCTTCCTTTTCACTAGCACCCAAACCCACGAGCGTGTTTTGCGGGGGGTGTTCCCTAATTTTTAACTTTCTAATGAATAAAGAAAATAAAAGAAAGATAAAAGTCGTTATTTGGTTTTCATCATCTCCGGTTCTCCTCCTTGCTTCGAGTAGTCAGTTCTCGGTAAAGGTGGCAAGGCCAAGTGTAAATTACCTCGCCAAACGTGAAAATATTTGAGGCAAAATTCAGTGAAATCCTAAGGTGTTACAGTGAAGAGTTTTAAGGATTGATCAAAGTGGAAGAGTAACAGCGACCTAATATATATATATATATATATATATATATATATATATATATATATATATATATATATATATATATATATATATATATATATATATATATAGTGAAGTGCCTAAGACCAGCAGGATATAAAGGAAGGATCAAATTAATGTAGTGTGAAGGTACTAACTTTTTCCCCTTTTATCTACTTCACCCATCACTTTAAACATGTTCAAATGAGGTGGACAGGATAGATAGGAAGAGGTGGAAAAGGCTAACCTTACGGGCGTAAGGTGTGGGACAAAGCCCGCAAGGGAGAAAGTGACGGAGACAATAAATGGAAAATTAAATATAGCCCTGATCAGAATGATAGACTCGTACTCCTGGTACGTGGCAATGTGCTATCAAGACGAGGATAGAGAAAGACTAACAGGGAGCTGCTGAGAAAGATTGATCTAGAGCCAGTGATCCCACCTGAGATCATGGCTCAAAGAGCAGTCATATGTAGACGCGAAGTGGAGGCTGAGCAATCGTGGTCTAAGGTGTCCGAAGTGGTAAAGTTAGGCAGATTTAACAACCTATTAAAGATTACGTTCGATGATGTAGAGACTGCTAGAAAGGCAAAACAACAAGGCCTACTAGCATTCAATCTGTGAATCACTCTCTGTCAGATAGATACAAAAGAATTTGTACACGTCCTGATATGCTCAAACTGCCGGGCAATCGAGGATCATGAATCACAGGATTGCAAGTCTGAAAAGAAGTGCTCTCAATGCAATCAAGTAGGTCATGGGTATAAAGAATGCAGGAGTGGGCTAAAGAAATGCCCAAACTGCCAAAGTCCTCACGGAGCAATGGGCTTTGAGGAAGACTATGTTTGCCAAAAACATAACTGCATAATTTATTGCGTTACTGCAATAATTTTTCTCCATATATATAAATATATATATATATATATATATATATATATATATATATATATATATATATATATATATATATATTAACAAATATATTTACATTTCTTATTTTTGTATTCAAATTCATAGATGCAAAGTAATCTATACATTCTCATTTCCTTATTATAATTTTAGACATTATTTTATATGCGTGGAATATGCTGGGATTTAATAAAACAACCACGCGTCCATTTTCTGGTGGTTTTCGCTGGGCTTATTGAATTCTGCAATTTGGTGCCAGTAGACTACCTATTACATAATCCGATCACCACATACCTATTTGTTAGCAATATTTACGATGTCATTCACAAAATCCAAAACGATGCAGCAGTTTTCATGGACTTTTTGCTCAGCAGCAAAGGAATATTAGCCTCGATAAGATCGGTAGTAATTTCCACACTCATGTTATTAATCCAACATGGAATTACTAATTTCTTCAATGGAGGTACATTGGCGCCATCACCAAACGTAAATGTCGAAACAGATGGCTACTTTCTAATCAATGACTGGTCATATTCAGATAGGAAATTTAGGTATCGCTGCAGCTACAAACTAGCACACACTGTAGCAGAACAACCGGTGTTGAGTATAGCGCAGCCTTCCGACTCTTCAAGCAATGGAAACAGCTTAGTTTCCCTTGCTTCGTTGTGTACATCACCCATAAACATTAATAATTGCACACTTTCAGTCTGATCTTCTTCTTCAGTGGCCCTATTATTATTGTTCTCATGCGCGTGTGGACCCTGACATGCCCACTGATAGCTCGAATCACAAACTGCACACCGACACACTTGACCATCAGGTCCTATAGGATTAAGCTTACGAGCTTGTGAATGCGAAAGGTAAGATTTGTGTCCAGGTACCGCACGGTCCACAATGCTCGTACTACGCTGATCCCGCGATGCATGACCACCACGGTAGGAAACTCGATCACGCCTTCCGCCACGAGTAAACAAGGCTTCACCACTAGTGGGCTTGTCACCACAAAACACTGTCTCACTCTTGATATAACAACGAGTATCATAGTTGTTGTGCTCGAAGCACCAATCTCAAGACCAAAAACACGTTTTAGAGTAGATTTGATATTAGCATAGGAAACCTCACTGATGCCTGACATGACTAACTATACTTAATATTCACGAAGTTTACAAGACGCCAACAACATAAACGCCATCACAGGATCAGGGAAATTAATATCTTCTTGCGAAAACTTGAAATACATGTGCTCAAATTCGCTCACTAACGGATCAATGTTTACACTTTCCAACCTAGGAAAATTGTATAAATTACAAAAAGCTGTAAATTGCCGACGACCCTTTTCGGGTAAGAACAGTTCATCTAGTTTCGCAAACAAGATTTCAACACCGTCATCCTTTTTTAAATCATAAACAATGATTTCTGAATAGGCTACCCTAGCCCTTCCAGTCAAGGAAAGATGAATCATTAACGCACGTTTAGTTTTCGGCAATTCAGTAAGTTTGCACCAAATACCAATATCTTTTTTCCAACTGTCATAGCAGCCATCGTTCTCAAGTTTAGGCGGCCATTTCGATGAACTGGCACCGGTATTAACGCTTTTCATAATAGAGGCCATGAGATCTGCTATCACTGTCGAGTACCTAAGAGCGCGCACGCTCACCTCTGAACAACGACTGCACCGGAGCGGGCACCCAGCCGCCATTACACCATTAGCTGTGACGCCACACTCGCCTGCCGCACTGCTATGACGTCACGCTACGAATAATTGCACAGCGTACAACTGTGCGTTGTTATTACTTCGCAAGATATTAACACAGTACTGTTTGCTTGGCAATGAAGGGAGGTAGGATGCAAAGGCACCGTTCGAGCACAGAGATACTATCGCTCGGCAGGTAAAGTGCCGAACTTATTGCATTTAAAAAAACGGGTGCAGAGTGGCACCCGTTGTAAATGTAGGGGGGCATTTTGTTATTGCCAACTTTCTGGTGTAAGCGGTGGACCTTCGTGAGTACCTGAAGAAAGAAGTCCTCTGAAAGATCCTCTATAGATATGTCACGGCTTCCTGGGACAAAAATGGTACGGACATGGAGACCCAATTTATTTGCATATACCAAGCGCCCGTTCTGAGGAGAATGCATCGGGTGATGGCGGTACCGTCGTGGTACAACTTCTTGATTCCGGTTACCGAAGCGTCCCTTATCGTGGCAAATACCACTTTGGACTTGGGCTATATAATAAGAGTAAATAGAAAGAAGAGAAAGATGAGAGGTGGTGGGAAGGGGATAAGGGAGACAGGCATAATTAAATGACTAGTTATCGACTGGCGGAGCCTAATTTTGTGAGGGAACCTCCAGCCCTCAACCCTATCAAGCTAGGAGGTATTAGCTGGTTGGTAGCTATCCTACGGAAAAGCCGCCGTCCAAGGGTCAGATGAAGGAGATATAAACATCCCAATAAATATTTAATAAATAAAACTTAGGGAAAGTCTACTTCGTCACCCTAACTGGAGTGAGTGGAGTGAAAGTGAACTTAAGCGACTTGCGTGTACGTCCAAAATAGGACACACGGAGAGTCGCCACACACATAAAGTACACACAGAGAGAAAAGTAAGGTTAGCGCCTTTTGCGAGAATATCACACGGCAGTAAACGAAGCACAGTTATTTCTGTTAGAGTTCGTCGAGGCAATCTTAGGCAAACATTGAAATCAAAGCAGAATCCAGAATAAACCGGATAGCTATCACAATTAAACAAATACAAGAGAGACTAAAAAGCTGTTTCCATGACAACATGCCACCGCCCACAGAGAATTTCACCCAATAGTCCGAGTGCCTCCCTTATGAATATGTTTGGAAGTAGCCATCAAGAGGCGAGTTATATCGATGCCGACCAATCAACAGGCCGGTACATAAGAGAGAGGTGTGGTTTAGTTGGACGTGAAAGCTGTAGGGCGTGGCTTAAATTGAGTACAAAACTGTGGGAAGCCAAAACAGTAGGAATGACTACTATTATTATTATATCGCGTTATATATATCATTCGTCCGATCTCTCGGATTTGTGTAATTCATCCTTGTATATAGTCGTGTATATAACGCAGACATTAAGGTGTAACGCTTAAAGGTTCTATTCGTCCTGCTTCCCTTAGACTTAATTTAGTTATAACTTAGAAATTAAATAAAGAACTTTCTGTAAAGTGCAATAAGTTATAATTCAATAATAATTCTATTTCTGTTTTCGGTGACTTCAATATTCTGCCGTTCCGCAATCTCCTTGCTTCAAGGCAAAGGTCTTATTATCGGGAAACCAACAGTTGCGCATTCTCCTCGCGATTACTTAACTCCCAAAATACCGGTGTTCTACCGTGGTGTGGGCTATCTCCATCCTCCGGGCTATTTGACCCCGTCGCTAGTGTAAGACCGCCCCTCGGCTTAGGGCACCCCATAACAATCAACAAATTACTCTCGTGGGAAGTAAGGAAGGGAAACGCAAACCAACTAGGGCATCTGTATCAAAACCGGAGTACTTGCCAAAAGATTACACGATAGCTCGGTAATTTATCACCCTTACTGGCAACTAGCGTCCCCCTTTCAAGGCTCTTGGGTTGTCCTCACGATTACCTTCAAGGTTCTCCCTAATTAGCGACCACCTTTAAGAGCCCTCATAACTGGTAACCTTACATTAAGAACCGTCCATTATTAGCAACCAGTGCCGTTGTTCCACCAAACAAAACAAGAAACGGAAGAACATTGAAGATTTGAGGAAACACAAGGAAGAAGAAAGAGAATGGAAGTCAACCAGAGGAGGCACGCTGAGGCAGATTCAGTAAGTGTTGTGACGATAAAAGCTCCAGTATTCAATGACGTTGCAGTAAAGGGTTGGTTTAGGATTATAGAGGCTCAATTCTACAATTCAAAAATCACCAAGGAGGTAACAAAATTTTACCAAATATTGGCCTCATTACCCCCTGAAACAGTGAACCGCCTACCTGCAGACATTTTCGAAGATGAAAATTACGAGAGATTGAAGGCTGAAGTCGTAATCTATTCGAAAAGAATAAGACAGAATTATTCGAAAGAATAACAGCCTCATCGACTTTCACTGGCGGTCCTTCGCGAAATTTGGAGGAACTGAGGGGCACAGCCTTGCAGCTTGGAGTAGGTGAGGAACTTTTGAGGCATAAATTTATTCAGTCATTACCTCCCACCATTGTACCGATAATTGCCACTCCAAAAGAACTCTCGTTAACCCAAATCAGTAAACTCGCGGACGAATTGATAATTTTTAACAAAAAACAATGCGTTAATGTGAATAGTGCGGAAAATCCGTGCGATCCGGGGTAATGCGCGAGAAACAATTTGCGAGTGCGACGCATAGTGGTAATCAAAATCATGGTGGCAAATTAAAACTCACACCAGTGAACGTGCGTCTATTTAAGAAGAACCAGCGGCCAATAGTGTTTCGTTCACATCTCTATTACGGTGACACTACAAAGTGGTGTAAGCCGTGGTGCAAGTGGCCAAAGAAAAAGGAGGATCTACAAATTCAGCCCTAATCTAGACCATCGTCTCCGGAAAACTAAGGAGGCGTGTCCTAGCCACTGCGGAAGTGGGCATGCAGGCCGTATTCAAATTAGCCGCAAATATCGACAATATGAGGTACGAATTCCTGATCGACACGGGGGTGAGTGTTTTAATCATCCCAGCCAGCATTGATAATAACAGCAACATCAAAGAAATTTGCATAAATCTTTCAAACTCAAACGGCGGGAAGATTAAAATCCACGGAGAAATAAGTGCGGATTTGGCCATTCCAAGTTTAAGAAGGTCATTTTGATGGTCTTTCGTGGTAGCAGACATCACCTCATCCATCGTGGGAATGGATTTCTTGAAGCACTTCGATCTAATCGTGGATTGCGTCCGGAATACGCTGTTGGATCGAAACACCAAGGTTGATAAGAACAGATCTCCAAAATGTACCTGAATTATGTTGAAAAATATGGCGCACTGTATGGACCAGCTCCCGCTCAAACGGTAAAAGCAATTAACCAATCAGTGGAACATAATATTGATACCGGCAGTGCCCCACCTACATTTGCGCGGCCTAGGCAATTGACGGCGGAAAAGCTGAAAGTAGCAAAAGAAACGATCGAGGATCTTTTAAAAGGAGTAATCCATCTATCGAAGTCACCGTGGGCTTCACCGATACATTTGGTACCCAAGAAGACCCCCGGTGAGTACAGGATGTTCGGGAACTTTAGAGCTCTAAATTCCATTACAAAGCTCGACCGATATCCGTTGCCTCGGATCCAAAACCTGGCAGATCATCTCCATGGAAAAAGGATCTTTTCGAGACTGTACCTCGTAAGGGCATATCACCAGATTCCAAGGAGCCTGGCTGATGTCGAAAAGACGGCAATTACCAGCCCCTTTGGTTTGTGGCCTTACATAAAATTACCATTTGTCCTTCGCAATGCGAGCAGTACCTTTCAGAGATTTATGGATAATATATTCCATGGGTTGAGGTTTGTATACATATATTTATAGACGATATCCTGATTTTTTTCCAATAATTTGGAGGAACACCTCAACCATATAGAACAAGTAATGGAAATATTATCACAGAGAGGCTATGGGATGGGGTCTCTTTCTTATATTTGATTATTTCTTATTTATCAATAATCTTGTCGATTTTCTGTATTCGTATTTATGTATTATTTCTAGACTGAAGATGCCCCTTCAAACATTGACTCCATTTATTCTGGTTGGCTGAGATTCTTCTTTATGAGTTGTATCTGCATACTAACTTGCATTTATCTTTATCTTCTTTTTCTTGATGTATCTTCCTTTTAACGACGATGTGATGATTCCTTCCAATTCTGATGACGTGATGACTTCATCTGCTTCATGATGACGTGATGATTTCTTGAGACGAGTTAGCCCTTGATAGTCGTTTTCTTTCCGTTTTCCTTGACAGCGGTTTTCTCTTGAGTTGATTTCTTGAGTTGTCCTTAAGGCGTTTTTCGTGGTCTCCGTTTTCTTCGAGAATTTTCTTTGTAAAAATTGTAGACTTTTGGGTTCGATCTTGGGTCTTTTGAATCCCAAGGCTAGCACTCTACCATTACGCTACGGCGAAGTCCGTCTTGACTTGGTAATTTAAGGGGTTATTTATATTCTCGCTTTGGAAGGAAGTTTTTCTCTTATACATCTTCGTCGCACCCCTACACAGGTTCCTTTCTAGAACGCGAAGCCAATTTGAGGGTTGGAGAGAGACTAGTATTGGATTTCTTAATCGAGGATTACTAGTAGCTCTCCCTCCCCCGGCCTCCGAGTCTGCGGGATAAGTGGAGCTAATTAAGTGGGATTGAGGAGAGCGAACTAAGTTTTCGACGCTAATCAGTAATATCCTTTCCCGGGTCTCCGGTTCCCAGCAGCACTTTTTCTTAAACTCTAGTAGGAGAGCAGGGGAAGTTGTAACGAAGATCAGAAGATTGTTCGGCCTTTTGAGGGTCACCAGTTATGGGGGGGGGTCTTTCTTATAACTTTATTATTTCTTATTTATCAATAATCTTATCGATTTTCTGTATTCGTATCTATGTATTATTTCTAGACTGAAGATGCCCCTTCAAACATTGACTCCATTTATCTGACTTAATATTCTTGTTGGCTGAGATTCTTTCTTCTTTAAGTTGGCTGGGTTAATTCTTGATCTTCTTTTTCTTGAGGTATCTTTCTTTTTAACGACGATGTGATGATTCCTTCCAATTTTGATAACGTCATGACTTCTTGATGCTTCTTGACGATTTTAATTGGATGAGATGAGTTGAGACGAGTTAGCCCTCGAAGTCGTTTTCTTTCCGTTTTCCTTTACAGCGGTTTTCTCTTGAGTCGATTTCTTGAGTTGTCCTTAAAGCGTTTTTCGTGGTCTCCGTTTTCTTCAGGAATTTTCTTTGTAAAAATTGTGGATTTGGGGATCGATCGCGGGTCTTTTGAATCCCGAGGCTAGCACTCTACTATTACGCTACGGCGAAGTCCGTCTTGACTTGGTAATTTAATGGGCTATTTATATTCTCGCTCTGGAAGGAAGTCTTTCTCTTATACATCTTCGCACCCCTACAAGGCCTCAGGATTTCCCTAGATAAATGCGAGTTCGCGAAAGAGGAAATCACGTTCCTGGGCCATCAAATATCGCAAAAAGGCATATGTCCTCCTGCCCTAAAATAAGGGAAATTGAGGAAATGCCAAAGCAAAGAGACTCTAAAGGACTGCGTCGTTACTTGGGAATGTTGGGATACTACAGAAGAATGATGCCCAACTTTGCGGCCAAAGCAGCACCGCAAACTGAGTTGTTGCGTGTGTACCCCAAGTCGAAGAACATCGAGTTGAGCGAACTCGAGGAGAGAGCGTTCGAATCAATAAAGAAGGCTTTAGAAGAAGCAATCACACTCCATCACCATCTCCCGGACAAGTTATCGCTGCAATTGGTGACGGACTGCCCCCAATACACGGCAGGTGCTGCTCTCTTCAAATGGTGAACGGCGTCACAAAGCCCATAGCTTTCTTTTCAAAGCAGCTCTCAGAAACACAACAGGCGTATTCGACCTACGACCGTGAGCTTCCCGCCGCATACTTGGCCGTTATGCATTTTAAGCACATAATAGAAGGGCGCAATAAGACGCTGTGCAACGACCATAAGCCATTAGTATCGGCATTTTTGTTACCTTTAAGTGCAAAAATTGACAGGCAGCAGCGTTATTGGACTATGGGGAGGGGGGGGGGATATTCTTATTATAAACTTTATTTATATATTCTTGATCATCATGCCTTTTCAATTGATTTTCTCTTTTATCGAATCTATTAACTTCTTCTTGACTGAAATTCCTCTTTTCTTTCTTCAAGTTGCCCCTTCACACATCTTCCATTTATCTTGACTTCCGTATTCTTCTTGGCTGTGTTGGTCCTTAATCTTCGAATTCTTTCTTGATGTATCTTCTTTTATTCCATTTATCTTGAGTTGAATTTTTGTTCCTTTTAGATGAGTTGATCCTTGAAGCGTTTTCTTCCGTTTTCCTTGATTTCCGTTTTCTTCTTGAGATTTCTTCGTAAAAGGTTTTGGACTGTTGAGTTTCGAACGCGGTACCGGTAGATTTAAACGCCACTGCTCTAGCCATTACGCCACGACTTAGTCCGTTTTGAGTTGGTAACTTGATGGGCTATTTATATTATCGAATTGGAAGAAATTTTTTTATCTGATACATTTTCGCACCCCTACAGGACCACCATTTTAGAGCATGTCAATGACATGGCATACATCCGCGGACAAGACAACAAATTGACTCCCTTGGACTTCAAGAGCTAACAGCCGCTCAAGCACAGGACGACGAAGTAAAAAGTATCGAAGAAAAATTAAAACCTTTTCCCTTTAATGGAGATATAAAATTATGGTGTGAAAATACAGCACGAGCTCCTAGACCATAGGTACCGAAAGAGTGCAGGAAAACGATATTTGATCAACTTCACAATATATCACACCCAGGTGTTCGAGCCTCCGTGAGGTTAATTAAAGCCCAATATTTTTGGCCGAACATCGATAGGGATGTGCGTTCATACGCTAAGAAATGTAAGTCTTGCCAGAGGTTTGAGACAATAGACGTGGACATAGTTGGACCATTACCGACATGTACCCCACCCGCACAATCTTTCGTCTCACAGTGCCGTTACGTGCTAACTTGCATCGATCGTGCATCGAGGTGGATGGAAGCGATACGTATCCCGTACATGAGTGCAGCCACGATTGCTTTTGCCCTGTTGGAATGATGAATATCCAGATTTGGTGTCCCATTGTACGTGATTACCGATAGAGGTTCACAAATTGAATCGAATCTGTTCAAAGAATTGTCAGCCCTCGTTGGTTTTCATCGACTACGAACCACAAGCTACAGAGCCTCCACGAACGGGATGGCGGAAAGGATCCATGGAACCTTTAAAACGGCCATAATGGCCCGGGAAAAGGATTGGTTGATGGCACTCCCAGGGGTGTTGCTAGGCATTCGCGCCCTACCGAATGAGTCGGGATTTTCCCCGTTCACAGCGGTAACTGGCACAACGCTACTATGCCCAAAGCCACTGGTATCACCGAGCTCGTCAAAAGAACAATGCAAGTTCATCAAGTCCTTAGCCTAGACGAATAGCCACGGGCAATATTCACTCGGTGCCAAAGCCTTACATACCACCTGACCTGATGGAAGCATCACACGTGTGGGTGCAAATAGACCGTGTTCGAAGAGCTCTCGAGGCGCCTTATGCGAGCCCCTTCATGGTTATCAAAGCGGCACTAAGATGTTCACACTACAATTCCCGGACGGAAGGATGGGCAACGTCTCAATTGACCGGTTGAAACCAGCACGATTACCCCAGGCAATTGAGGACTCTCGGAACGGCAATCGGAGTATCCCGGTATCCCGAGAACCAACCCTGCTTGGGAAATGGAACCCGCAACTGGAAGGAGGACCAAAACCCCTGATTCTGACCCTTCGCTTAGAGCAGAGGAGCAGCAAGAGGAACATACATCATCGCGAGCGGGAAGAAGGATTAAGTTCGCTAAAGACAATATATATATATATATATATATATATATATTTATTTATTTATTATTGAGAGACGAATATCAAAGTGATAAATCAATAATACATAGCCTAAAATTATAAGAGTGTGACAAGATAAATAAAAAGTGTACATACTCGTAAGGTGAAACTATATAAGGTTCATATCGCGAAGTTCGTAATATTCAGACGCAAAGTCGACACGAGGTACCAGGATGTTTTTGTTTTTTTTAATTTTAGGAGCCTATCTTGCGACTACCCACTTGGGCATAAGTCACCGCAATCACGACAGCCTAACACTAGGCTACTTTAATATAAGAACATGAAAAAACAACAAAAATAAAAAGGGAAAATGACAACAATTAGGAACTGGTGTCGGGGGAAGGTTTGCCTCCACCCAACGGAGGAGCGTGCGACCTACAAAAACAACAAAAAACAAAACCTAGTTAAATAAA
Source organism: Ceratothoa steindachneri (assembly GCA_963969495.1). NCBI lineage: Eukaryota > Metazoa > Arthropoda > Malacostraca > Isopoda > Cymothoidae > Ceratothoa > Ceratothoa steindachneri. Next base: position 81,635,017 of record OZ018335.1, read on the forward strand.
GGGGAGAAGGCCGACCTCCCAACAAAAGTCTATAAGTCCACCAGTCAATGTGCACGAACTCGTCTCGCGTACAAGGGACAGGTGGAAGCGACCCCGCCCATCCCGGTACAGGGACAGGTAACGTGCGCGGAGATCGCCTAGACTGGAACATTCAACAAAAATGTGCCGAACAGTCTGGGGGGCAACGTAGTCTTCACAGTAGGCAAGCGCTCCATCAAATGGCGGTGCGTCCCGCGAGTGTGTCCGATTCGGAGACAGCATTGGGGGGTAGGTCCATGGGAACAGTCGCGGCGCAATGGCACGCAACTTTAAGTTCCCTTCGACCGTCTCCCATCTTCTTTGCCAAGCAGCCAGAAGAACTGCCCGTATTCTTGCCATGTAGTCGGTGTGAGGAAGAGCGAAACGCTTGTCCGGTCGCAGAGTCCTCGCGGACTCTTTGACGCCCTCATTCCCCGCAATTCCTACATGTCCAGGAACCCAACAGAAGATAATCTGGACATCCGCCCGGCTCGCCAAAACCGTGGCGTAACAGATATCGTGAACCAGGGGATGCGGAGATTCCAATGCCCTGAGATAAATCAGGGCGCTTTGTGAGTCGCTATAGATCACAATCCGGTCTCCGAACCGGGCACGTCACGTAATCTTCCGTACCAAGTGGTGTATTGTCACCAGCTCGGCCGTGAAGACAGACGCAGCGCCTGGCAGAGCCCTGCTGACTTCAAACAGAGTGAATACGGCGTGGAAGCCGACCCCCTCTTAGGACTTAGAGCAATCCGTATACACTGGCACGGTTCCAGCGTGAAACGAGGTGTGCTCCAAAAAGGTCGAACGCAATATTCCCAGCGCTGTACAAGCTTTGAAAGCAGAGGTGTGGCGACAAATAGCCAAATGTGGTACCCTCCAGGGTAGCCTCCTGGGAAAAACCTGGGGCGCCACTAGCCCGAGAGCTATACCTAGCTTTCGAAGGAGTTTCGTGGCCCTAAACCAAAGGACATAGGGTATGACTGGCGTCTCTCGGCGGCATAGGTACCGTTGAAGTCAGCTGTGGATGCAGTGAGAGCTGTTGGCGAATGAGGGAGGCGCTGGGCTTGCGCGTACAGGCGAATAATGCACTGTACACGACGTAGAGCGAGTGGCATCTTCCCAGTATCGACTAGTAGGATCTCAATGGGAGAAGTGCGGAAGGCACCGGTCGCCAGGCGAAGGCCGGTGGGGCGGATCGAGTCCAACTTCCTCAATAAACGCTCGGCTGCGGATGCATAAAACTCGCATCCGTAGTCGAGCTTCGAACGAACAAGGGATCGATAAAAAAAGTAAGGCAGTAGCTCTATCAGCGCCCCAAGCACTGAAAGTCACGGAACGGAGAAAATCCATGGCGCAGCTACAAGATACCCTAAGGGTGCGATGATTAAAAAAAAATTTTAGAGCTCATCTGGCAACTGCGTACTTGGGCATTAGTCGTGGTATTACAAACCTGCCTAGTATTAGGCAATTTAAAAACAAATTCAAAAAGACATACACAAAAAACAACCCAGCCCAACACCAAAAATAATAAAAAAGGGAAATGAAACGAGCAGTAAGCAAGCTCCTGCGTCAGACGAAGTCCCCCCAGCGCAGGAGCGTGCGACCTATAAGGGAAAAAACAAAACGAAGAACAACAACAAAAAACCTGGTTAAATAATAGGGGGAAGGCCGGCATCCCCCCAAAAGTCAACAAGTCAATGCGCACGCACTCGTCCCGAGTAAAAGAGACAGGCGGTAGCGACCCCGCCCATCCCGGTACCGGCTCTCCGCAATTCACATAGTTGGCCACACACGATAAAGACTTATCTTGTGCGGCCATGGAGCAATTTACAGAGAGTTCGGGTGACCCCGACTTTGCACGTCTACAAGAACGATTCGTATGGCCGAAGCGGTGACAGTAATAGCAGCGCCGTGGGAGTGGCACGAATGCCTTTACTCGGTAGCAACACCAACCGGCACGCCTACTTGGGCATTAGTCGCCGTGTTAAAAACATTGGAAAAGGAAGCGAGCAATAAGCAAGCTCCTGCGTCGGGGGGAGGTCTCCCCGGCCCATGAGTATGCGACCTATGATGTGCACGCACTCATACCGAGTAAAAGGGACAGGCGGTAGCGACCCCGACCATCCCGGTACCGGGACAGGTAACGTGCGCGAAGATCACCCAGACTGGGACATTCGACAAGAATGTGCCGAACAGTCTGGGGGACGACGCAGTCAAAACAATGGGGTGCAGGCGAGTGCTCCATCAAATAGCGAGGCGTCACACGAGTGTGTCCGATTCGGAGACGACAGAAAGCGACCTGAAGCCGTCGCGGCATTGAGGGATAGGTCCATGGGAACAGTCCCGGCGCAATGGCACGCAACTTTAAGTTCCCTTCGACCGTCTCCCATCTTTTATACCAAGAAGTCCGAAGAGATGCCCGTATTCCTACCATGTAGTGGGTGTGAGGAAGAGCGAAACGCTGGTCCGGTCGCAGAGTCCTCGCGACTTTGCACGTCTACATGAGCGATTCGTATGGCCGAAGCGGTGACAGTAATAGCACCCCGCGGCAGTGGCACGAATGCCTTCACGCGGTAGCGGTACCAACCGGCACGCACCGACTCAGGGAGCTTGTCACAGTCGAACGTGACGAAGAGTGTAGGGGTGGGTCTAGAAGCCCCTCCCTGTTTTCTCATCACACGTTCGACCTTGACCGCCCCATGGTCGCCTAGCTCTAGGGTGATGTCCTCAATGGAGTAGTCAACGAGTTCCCTCGCATAAACTACTCCTTTCACAAAGTTCATGGTAGAGTGCGGCGTCACACTCACCGGGGTGCCATGAAGTGTCCGAAGAGCACTTATCTTGGCCGCCTCGGCGGGATTCGCCAGAAGGCTGCCGTCCGAGAAACGGGTCACCTTCGGCTCTCTACCAATTGCACTAGCTAATCCTCTCCTCTGATGGATCATGTTGCCCTTGGACAACATGGTGCCATCAGTGGAGCGAATAACGAGGAAGCGTTTGAAGCCAGCGGGCTCGAAAACGCCAGGTAACCTCTGAATGAGGGGCCCCGATGTCATCGAGGCTTCGCCCTGTGCACTCTTGGTGTTAGTCTTGGTCAGGGGCTCCGCACACGAGGGGGTAGAGGGGCCGGATGTGCCGATCTTGGCTTGGTCGCCTACCAAAGTGGTAGCAGACCCATCTGTCCCCGGAACCCCCGCCGATGGAGAGGAGCCCCGAGTCTTTTTCTTTTTTGGAGAGGAGGGCGGGGAATGAACCCGCTTTTCACCTCCGCCGACAGAAGCCCCCAGGCCAGATGGACCGGCCTCAGCCAGGTCCATCCCTGAAATGGAGAAGGTCCTGGTTGTCGTAGGGGCACCTGTCGGAGGAGATCCCTCCCCTCCTTTTACTGCCTCGGAGCCCTCAGCCATTTGAGGAGGACCTTGCATAGGGGCGGATTCGGGTTCGGTGCTTGGCGCCGAGCCCGAATTCCCCCCCATGGAAGGCCCTACCGTCTGAGGCTGGGTCTCCTCAAGGACCATGTCTATCACAGGAGGGGCCTCCAGTTGGCCATCCCCTCCCAGGACATCGCAGGTCCCCTTAGCAGTGTCGCCAGTCTTGTGTGGGGAGGCACAGGCCTTGACCCCGGCAAGGTTTAAAATTCTTGCCAGCAGGTCTTTTAAGGGAAGCGACCGAAGGGGCCTGGCTTCCCTCACCCCCCCTAAGGGACTTTGCCCTACCGAGCCGCTTCGATGGGGAGCGGCTGGCAAAGGGCTGCCTGCTGGCTTTCTTGGCAGTCCCCTTGGAAAGAAAAGAGGGGACTGCCGCTGGGAAAAGGGAGGTGCCCGAAAGCACCTCCAGAGAAGGGGGTGAGGGGGAGTCCCCTGCACCCGTTGGCGAAGGAGAGGAGTAAGCCTCCTCTCCGGTTAGAGAAATATGGAGGGTCCCCTGTGCAAGCACAGGGGAGGGGACCTCCATTTTTTTGCTGGAGCTGCCCGAGGGCGGCTCCGTTGATGTTTCAGGGAAAGTTAGGAGGTTGAGTTTTTTTTTTTTTGGTCTTCATCATTGGGCATGGTGACCCTTTTTTAACACGGGATGCAATAGCGCACACCTCTCGCAGTAGCCCGCACTGCGAGAGGTGCTTACAAGCCCGGCAGAGCCAGGCGCCGCCATTTGGGACCACCCCTCCCGCCTGGTGGCCTGGCGGCTCCACCTTGAACACGGCGTAAAATATATAGATTGTGAAGAGGAGAGGAAAAGGGATGTGAGGAAGGTATGGGTGGGGATGAAGCAGGTTGTTAAAAACCAGCCACCCGAGACCGGAGCTCAGGGGTTAGGGAACACTGTCCCCCACCCCCTCAGCCCCGATGCGGGACGGTTGGCTGAAAGGAAGGTCAGCATCTACCTTGTGAAATTAGAGGCTGACCAGAGAAAGTTGTGGGAGATGTTATGTGAAAAGAGAGGAAACAAGTGTTTTGAAGGAAGGAAGAGAGGCTAAGCTGGGGCCGGACGGAGCGCTGGATCCCGTCAGCACGGCGGCAAGGATGGCAAATCGCCGCACACGATAATTCTTTATCGTGTGCGGCCATGGAGCAATTTACAGAGTTCGGGTGACCCCGACTTTGCACGTCTACAAGAACGATTCGTATGGCCGAAGCGGTGACAGTAGTAGCACCACCGCGGCAGTGGCACGAATGCCTTCACGCGGTAGCGGTACCAACCGGCACGCACCGACTCAGGGAGCTTGTCACAGTCGAACGTGACGAAGAGTGTAGGGGTGGGTCTCGAGGCCCCTCCTTGTTTTCTCATCACACGTTCGACCTTGAGTGCCTCATGGTCGGCCAGCTCTAAGGTGATGTCCACTATGGAGTAATCAACGAGTTCCCTCGCATGAACTACTACTTTCACAAAGTTCATGGTGAGTGCGGCGTCACACTCACCGGGGTGCCATGAAGTATCCGAAGAGCACTTATCTTGTCTGCCTCGGCGGGATTCGCTAGAATGCTCCCGTCCGAGAAACGGTTCACCTTCGGCTCTCTACCAATTGCACTACCTAATCCTGTCCTCTGATGGATTATGTTGCCCTTGGCCCACATGCTGCTATCAGTGGAGCGAATAACGAGGAAGCGTTTAAAGCCAGCGGGCTCGAAAACGACAGGTAACCTCTGAATGAGGGGTCCCGATGTTATAGAGGCTCCGCCCTGTGCACTTTTCGTCTTATTCGGGGGCTCCCGTCCCGGTGGGGCAGAGGGGCCGGATGTGCCGATCTTGGCTTGTTCGCCTACGAAAGTGGCAGCAGACCCATCCGTCCCCGCGGATGGAGCGGAGCCCCGATTCTTTTTCTTCTTCTTTTTAGGAGAGGAGGGTGGAGAATGAACCCACTTCTCACCTCCGCCGGCAGAAGCCCCTAGGCCAGATGGACCGGCCTCAGCCAGGTCCTTCTCCGATATGGTTGTTAAAAACCAGCCACCTCAGACTGGAGCTCAGGGGTTAGGGAACACTGTCCCCTCCCCCCTCAGCCCCGATCCGGGACGGTTCGCTGAGAAGAAGGTCAGCATCTACCCTGTGAAATTAGAGGCTGACCAGAGAAAGTTGTGGGAGAGGTTATATGAAAAGCAAGGAAACAAGTGTTTTGAAGGAAGAAGAGGCTAAGCTGGGGTCGGACAGGGTGCTGAGTCCCGTCAGCACGGAGGCCAGGATGGCAAATCGCTGCGCCCCTTACGGGGTCTTTCCTGAGAGGTCTGTGGGGAGGTCAATTCCTCCAAGTACCTCTTTAGTCCATTGATCAAAGTGCTAAGCTTGGCTCTATCAAATGGGATACGATTAAGATAAGATAAAGCGGGATACAATGGGGACGGACGCCGGCAGAGTAAAAAATTTATATAGGATTGGCCCGAGATTCACTCAATGAAAGGTTGGAAGTTCTAAGAAACGAGAAATACTACTAAGAAATATATTTATTAAAATTTGTAGCAAGTATTTTCAGTATAAAATAAAAATTTCACGAACAATTTCCATTTTTAAAGGCCAAAAACCCCTAAAAATATTAATCGTGATAAACATGGAGATGCAATTTTAAACTAAAACAAAGCACAGGTTTCTAACTCAAATATCTGTTAGGTCAGTCAAGTTTATATTTAAAATTTAACTGAATATAGAAGATAGAGTACTTATTCATTCAATTATTGTATATACAAGTCTGTTTAATTATTTTCATACACAAATTCCAAATAGAAACTGTGTTAACATTATAGATTTTTAAAATTCAACTCTCATCCTCAGATCCGAGATTTGGAATTGTAAATGAAAGACCAAAGAAAGATTCCCCTAAAGTCAGAATTAACTCAAGATATACTTTTACACACAAGTGAGATGGATAAGAATAATCTGGTTCACAATCTTTAAAATACACTTCATTGATAGAAAAGCTGAGGAGATACTCAATACTCGGACGGATAGTAAAAATGGCAACAAGGGGGGATTTGCAAGTCCATTATGTACAGAATTATTTAAATAAGTATAAAACAGCTACCATATGTTACAATTTAGCTCCATGCAGGTTGATTACCTTCTTAATTTATGAGCCAGCAAGTGGATTGACTCCTGCTGAACACGTAAAAAGGGACATTTTTAAGGCAAATTCCTAAGAGTATCAGAAGGCGCAAGGGAAAAATCACTTTCCAAGAAAGCAAGAAAACTTTCCACTAAGTTGACAAGTGCCATAATTAAACGCTAAACTTTGATATGTTTACCAATGTTGCAGAGTTTACACATTTAAAAAACATACTAAATGAATCAATGCTGCCATTGCTGCATATATTGCACCTAATCAAATGGGTTTTGGAAAAGCAATGGACAAGAACATATTAGAGATTATGGAATGCATTTATTGAACTACACTGTCAAAGGACAATGGTGCCAGGGACGGCAGTCGCGCGATTGCATTTATAATACAGTCAATTAAGTACATAAACGAGACATCAATATGAGAAATCCTTCAAGCTACTTAAGACAGTTTACATAGAACTTAAAGATGAAGGTAGATTATGGTTATTCATTTAATCTTAATCGACTAACTGGAAGAATCTTACGACCGTCTTAAAACAATTTTCCAGATTTCTCCACCAAAGGCACTCTAACCACAGTACTTTTAGGAATGTTTAAAAAATATATCAGTAATTTAAGTACTATATTAAAAATAGACTAAACCAGACTGGCAATAAAATGTAACAGTTCCAAATCTAAAGTAGAAAGGTTTAAGGCCACCGAATTGTCAATAGGGAGGGAGGTAAAAACCTTTGATAAGTGTACCAAATAAAAAATTCTATTAAAACTGTACATCAACCAGATCAAAAATATATGTTGACTGGTAGTGGGGGAACAAACATATATATATATATATATATATATATATATATATATATATATATATATATATATATCTATATATATATCTATATATCTATATATATATATATATCTATATATATATATATATCTATATATATATATATATCTATATATATATATATATATCTATATATATATATATATCTATATATATATATATATCTATATATATATATATCTATATATATATATATATATATATATATATATATATATATATATATATATATATATCTATATATATATATCTATATATATATATATATATATGAATCCATTAAACTACATTGAAAGAGAAAACAGAATAATTTTTCCTTGCAGTAATATTTTTATTACCTTTTTTTGAAAAAGGTAATAAAAATATTACTGCAAGGAAAAATTATTCCATTTTCTCTTTCAATGTGGTTTAATGGATTCATTTTCATCATTCTCTCGCGCTACTTTGAGATATATATATTATATATATATATATATATATATATATATATATATATATATATATATATATATCAGCATAAGGGAAATGAATTAGGGTAAAACTAATAAAACTCATCAGTCAAAAAAAAAAAAAGGCAATGAAATGTAGAGATGGTGAATTAAATCTTGAAACTATAGATATGAGGCTTGCATATATACAATAAATACGAAATGACTTAAAATGATTTCACTTAACCTCAGTAGGGAAAGATCACCACATCGGGTTTTGCTAAAGATGTAATATTCCCTCATCATGAGAAGTCATCGGGGCAGGAGAAGATTGGGTCAAATCTCTAATTTCATCTTGATCATAATTGTCTTCATCTGAATTGGCCGAGTGCTGAGACTGTTGTGAGCCAGATGACATGGCAGAGTTGCGAGAAAATGAGCCACGGTTGGGACCATGGGATAAGGTTCGCTGGTTAGCTGGTTTCACTGTAATAATCAGGTTGCTGCTATTTGCCACCATCATATCAGTTACCTGTAAGCAATCATCCATTTTTAAATTCCATCAACTCTTAGTCACTCTCTAAGAACAATTTGGCCTGACAAAAATGATGGCTGGCACGGTCCTCATCAACTCATGAGTCATTTTAGAAATGCAGAAATGTGAAGATGGAAAAATGTAAGATAGTAGAGAATTAGGAAATCTCTCTTAATCACCCTACCTACGCATATAATACAGATGCCATTGCAACCATGACATTTTCTCTTCAAACACTTCAGTCAAATAAGAAACTTTCTATGAATTATCAAGCGCAAAGTGACCAAATAATTTATTAAATGTTAAATTGGACCTTCATAGCGATGGGCAACTTGTCTAGTAAGAAAGGTTCATCCCCGGGTACAAAGCTCCCTCCATGCAAACCTGTTATACACATCACACGATCCTTACTCAACTACTCATTCTCATAATGAAACCTTTGAACAATAACCAGACACTCTTCAAAAGTTTATTTCCATCCATCCTTCTTACATGCTTATACTACATCAAAAGACACCCACATAGTATCTCTCTCTCAAGTTGTCCCTTTGCACTGCTCTCTATATCTTTACTCATCCTTCAATATCAGTCTCGCTTCCATTATAACAATTGACACCAGTACATTCTTATGCAGATTCCAGACACCTTCCATGGGTTTAATCATTTAAACCCATGTGGTGGCATTCTGCTTCATCTGTTCGACTATCATTCATGATAAATCCAAGATACTTAAAATGTCGCACCTGTTCAAAGCAATGTCACAGATTCTAATATCACGCCCTAACCTTACTCAATTCTGCATTTACTTTTAGCCCTCTAACACAGACATTGTCAAATGCTTGGATGAACATTTATAAATCTTTCTCCCTCTCAGAAACATGCAACTCATCCCTAACCAAACTCACTCCTTTCCTCCATTTCCATTTGTACTTCTCTCAGAACTTCCTTCAATCGAATCTTTAACAGATCCAACATAAATACATTCCACATCATCCATTCACTCTAACATGCTATAATGCTTCCTTATCTACACGATTCTATGCTTTCTATAAAACCATTAACACACCATACACTATAACTGTTTTCAGCTAGTTGTCTCAGTTTGAATACTTGCTTGATCCACCCACTCTAGACCCAGCTTGCTCATCCCCTGTTATTCTACTTACATACCCGATCAGAATTTTGTTTTACACCTTACCTACAACACTCAGACATATTCCTCTGTAGTTCTTGTATTGACCTTTCTCCTCTTTACCCCCATACAACAGCATTCTTTTACTTACAAATGCCTTACAAAACAACTAGGCCTATATCAGAGAACCGCAACTCAGGAAATACATCATCTACACCTTGACCCCTCTTTTAAGTTCTCTCACTCCAATAACAACCTCTTGCAAACTTATCACTTCCAGACTCTGATACAGTACTTGGCTTACATCCTGGAAGCTTATCAAATTCATATTCACTTCACATACCGTACCCAAATTAAACAATCAAACACCTACTTTTGACCTCATTGCTCACAAGTTTATCCTTGACGTTCACACAAATAATAAAAAACATATTGCTTATAGAAACAGATCAATCAATCTTAAATTCTCCTATACTTTACCTAACCCATGTGCATTTATGAACATTCTTGTGCCAGAAAAAATGGAACCAAAAGATTAGCACAATAAATAAAATTAACAATGTATTTTTTTTTGGGGGGGGGAGGGGATTCTACAGAGATGCATTATCAACATCAAAACAACTCCCTGAAAAACTGCAACGCGACTCGCTCTGTTACATTAACTAAGCACATGTTTGTTAAAAAAAAATTAATAGCACTTATCTAGCAACAACTTACAAGGGCATCATAAGTTGTTGTACTCAAGCCTAATACTATCATCATCATCATTTTTGGCAGCTCTCCATGCAGCTCGATCTCTGGCTGTTTCTCTATTCAAACTCATGTCTATGAGGTCCCTCTGTATGCCCTCATTCCACGTGTTCCTCAGTCTTCCTCTGGCAGCTACACCCTCAACTTCCAACACCCTTCACCCAACTATTATCCTGTATCCTTTCTACATGACTGAACCACCTCAATCTGCCTCTTCTCAGTGCTACACAAATGCATTCTATCCCGTAATTCACAACTCTGTCACCTCTAGGCCTAAAATTCAGAGATGCACTGCACATCCATCTCACCATTCTCATCTCAGTACGGTTAAGCCTCGGGATGTCTTCTTCCTTCACAGCCCAAGTTTTGCTGACTACAACTTTTTCTAACTACTTCTAACCCTTGCCATGGAACTTGCCCCAGCACTGATCATATATCCCACATAGTAGAACTCCTCTACGCTTTCAAGCGACACACCATCAAATACAATCCTCTCCTCTACACACAGTGCACTGAAACTCTCCATCATTCTGCAGCCTACCCCTGATACCAAAATCCATGAAAACAACAAAAAGCAAAAAGGGGACGCTCACCCGGGGATGGGGTTAGGCGGGGACCCTCCCCCCCCCATCCAACACCAAAGAGAGTGAAATAAAATGGAGGCCAAAAGGTGAAAGAGTCCCTAAGTCTGTACGCAAGAACACGTTCCGAGTACAAGTGACAAGCGGTAGCGACTCAGCTCATCCCAGTACCGGGACATTTAACAAGAATGTGACGGAGGCTGGAGGATAACAAGGTCGTGGCAGTAAGCTGCAGAGGAGGGCGCGATGACGATGCGTTCCGCGAGTGTGTCCAATTCATAGGCGAGAGAAAGCGACCTGAAGTAGTCAGGGCACAATGGCACACAACTTTAAGTTCCCTTCGGCCGTCTCCCATCTTCTTTGCCAAGGCGAAAAACATGTGTGGTCGTCCACCTCGCAGCCTCCACCAAAAAGTTGTAAACTCCACAAGTTAGTGTGAACGAACATGTCATGAGTACAAGGGACAAGGGGTAGCGACTGCGCTCATCCTGGTACCAGGACAGGTAATGTGCACGAATATCGCCCAGACTGGGAAATTTAACAAGAGTGTGCCGAACAGTCTGGGGGGCAACGCAGTCTTCACAGTAGGGCGCAGGCGAGTGCTCCATCAAATGGCGGTGCGTCCAATGCGGAGACGACGAAAGCAACCTGAAGCCGTCGCGGTGCAATGGCACGCAACTGTAAGTTTCCCTTGACCGTCTCCCATCTTCTTTGTCAAGCAGCCCGTATTCCTGACATGTAGTCGGTGTGAGGAAGAGCGAAACGCTGGTTTGGTCGCCCAAGCCTCGTGGACCCAGCAGAAGATAATCTCGACATCCACCCGTCTGGCCAAAATCGTGGCATCGCAGATATTGCGAGCCAGGGGATGTGGAGATTCTAATGCCCCGAGAGCACTCAGGGCACTTTGTAGAGTCGCTATAAATCACAATCCGGCTTCCGAACCGAGCACGTCGCGTTATCTCCCGTACCGAGCGGTGCAGTGCAACTAGCTCGGCCGTGAAAACAGACGCAGCGACTGGCAGAGCCCCGCTGACTTCAAACAGGGATACAGCGTGAAAACCGACCCCCTCTTGGAAATGGAGCCATCTGTATACTTTTTTTTTTTTTATTAAGGGGCTATCTGGCGCCATCTGTATACACTTGCACGGTTCCCGCCTGACACGAAGTGTGCTCCAAAAGGGTCGAAGATTGGGAACAGAGGCGTAGCGACAAATAGTCAAAGGTGGTACCCTCCAGGGAAGAACCAGGGGTGCTACTGGCCCGAGAGCTAGACCTAGCTCTCAAAGGAGTTCCCTAGTCATAAACCCAAAGGGCTTAGGGCGTCTCTCGGCGGCATAGGCACCGTCGAGATTAGCTGCGGATGCAGTGAGAGCTGTTAGGGAACTGAGGGAGGCGCCGGGCTCAAGCTACAGGCGAATAATGCACTTTGCACGGTGCAGAGTGAGTGGCATCTCCCCAGCATCAACAAGTAGGCTCTCAATGGCGGAACTGCGGAAGGCCAACCAGATAAAGTTGTAGGAAAAGTAAGGAAGTAGGGTAAAAACACAGGCTGTCAGAAAGAAGAGGCTAAGCTGGGGCTGGATGGGGCACTGAGTCCCGCCAGCACAATGGCCAGGAAGGCAAATTGCCCCGCCCCTTAAAGGAAGCACTCCATCAAATAGCACTATGTTCCACTAGTGTGTTAGAATCAGAAGCATGAAAAAATAAATTTATCTGGGATCTGTCACGCATCAGGGCTCATCTCAGAATGGGACCTGAACCACAGGTATCAACAGCATAAGGCAGCCACAAAAAAGTCAACCTGAATTGGGACACCATCCAGTCACTTATTGCACCTGATATGCCTCATCTTTGTTTTAACAAGAAACAGCATTTCCACACTGCATATTATTTTGCAGTGGGCCTGATATGGACCAAAGGCCATAGATTGGAAACCCATAGCTCATGTGGCTCTATAAATATTTGGGGAAAACTTGTGCTGTGATATATTTTATGTAATACTTATCAGTTGAATGGAAATATAAACATTTCTTGGAGGATTAGGAAAATGAATCAAATATTTGATCATACCTGGTCAAGCGTTTTCCCTTGAACTTCAATCCCATTGACTTCTACAACTTCATCATTAACTGCCAGCAAACCAGTACTTTCTGCCAATCCACCTACAATAAAGGAATAGTCAAATATAATTACACATAGAATGAACTACAATGAATCAAATTACTATGTTCATTTCTTACCTGGAACAAGCCTAGATATGTAAATGCCAGGAACTCTTTCCAGACCACTTGGCGTTACCCGAACACTGGTTCCATCTCGGATATAAAAACCAAGAGGCTTATCAGATCCATGTTTTAACAATCGTACTCTTCTACAAACTTCTGGGACAACATCAACATCAATAATAGCTGCCACCTTTAAAGAACATAATACAAATAAAATAAATAGCAATTAACATCCAGTATCATACTAAAATTATAACGGTTAATATATATATATATATATATATATATATATATATATATATAGATAGGGAGGATCAAAATTTTGCATTTCAATTTCACATGTTGCTGGGAGTTCATTTTGACTGTAGAAACATTAAAATTATATGTGACCATTTCACCCTTCCACACACACCATTTTTGTTTGCATATTTCAAATATATAAGAAAAAATATTGCCAGTCCAAATATTAAACTATTTCCAAGTTTTATTGCTTAAATATGTTACGGTAGCCAAGAAGAATAGTTAGTGTCAAAAAGTAACCACTACCCAAGTTAACCCCTACCCCCTTTCTTACACAAAAACTAACTCATTCACAATTGTAGTTTTCATGCTTTCACACACATTCCTCCTCTTTTATAATAACATCCACCGACATTTGAAATTAAGAATGGTTACCGTTTTCTTAATTGTTACATTTAAGAGAATTTTGTACACCTTGGCCATGTTTAGAGCTCCCAGGGAGCAGATTGAATTTCTTCTCCAAGCCTTTGACCCAACACCTTGTACTGTATGTAGGCCCTGGCAAAGTTACCAGAAGTAAGTGGGGGGCTGCGCCATTTGTGAGACTGTCCTGAAGGACCAGGTTAGAGTGGAGGGATGGTGTTGGATGAAGCAGAAATTTGATAGTGCCCCCTCCACTCTGGTTGATGCAACAACTAGGAAGTGACTCTCCCACGCCTGTGGCCAATGTACCAGCTTGGCTATAGCAGGGAAATTGATTAATTTGTACTAGTTTAGATCAAGTTGGAAAGTCATAATGTGTTAAATTCTGCAAATATGGGGGGGGGGTAATAATTTGGTAGTGCCAATAAATCAGAGTGATATAGTCATGTCACAAAGTCTTGAGACTACTAAATTTTAACATAAGAAAAGTAATGAAACTAATCAAATATTGCACTTTGTTTTAGTATATTTGTATTATAATTTGAGAGTAAAAAAAAAAAAAAAAAAATTACAATGATGTATGTCCCTTGTTCTTCCGGACAATTAATTTTGGCTTCTGTTTATTAACTGCCATTTTGATATTATCAAAATGGGGTAAAATATGGCGAATTCCAGGGTCATGGTCCCCAAAATTGATGTTATTTTTAACCAAGAACTTTGTTATTGTTTTTTCAAGGTGTACTATTCTGCTCAAAAATAGTTATGTTGTCCAAATCGGGCCTGAACTTTTGGGAAAAGGTACTGATGAAGCACATTTTGAGTTCACAGGCAGAGGTGTTAGTGCTAATGCTTCAGTGTGGACATGACACAAAACTGGTAAAAGTGCTCCCCTTTTCTCCTCATAAAGAGGGATCTTCCAGAAGCTCCAAACAAGTGGAAGGAAGCTTTATCAGAGAATATCATTTTGTCCCAGTCTTCAACAGTCCATTCTTTATATTTCCTACAAAAGTGGAGCCTATCCCCGTAAGGTTCTTCTTGGTGAGATGAGGCTTATTTGCCGCCCTTCTTGATTTGAGACCTTTGTTAAAAAGTCTCTTCCTCACTGTGCGCTGAAAGCATTCACATCTGCTTCTTTCCAATCCTGAACAAACTTGTCAGCCACATTCCATGAGGAATTTGTCCTGTGGATCTAGCAGCTAACTGATCTGGAACAAATCTGGTATGTATGCTAGAGCACATTTCATCTAGATCAACTACAGCTGGCATTTCTTTAAATTGATTGGAATAAATTTAACAATAATCAACCTTATCAGGTAATCTTTATTTTAATTCTCAATTGATCTTTAAAACATGTTTGGCTCTGTAGTTTTTCAATCTTTTGTTTCAAAGACATTGAAAAGGAACCTCATTTGTATGCAAGAAAACAAACATGCTATTGCAGATCTTTAACAAGATACATTTTAATTAATATAAAATAACTACAAATATGACCAGTATTTACTCATCTGCATTGGATAATAAAGTTTTTAATGTTTCTTTATGTCTTCGATCAACTAAAAATGTGATAACTTCTGCAATATATTGATCAGAGCTTTGCATTTACAGAAGTTATGCCGATGGGATGGAAATTAGTAGGCTCAGATTTCTCCCCTTTTTTTGAATATTGGCCTAACATTTGCATGTTTTGAACTATTAGAAATACTCCTTCAATCGAGGAAGGCGTAGTTCCAATATGGACAAAAGGGCTAATACATGTCAAAACAGTTTCAAATTAGTGAATAAGTGCTTTAACTCTACTATAGCTCAAAATTACTTCACTTTTAAGATCACACAAATGTGGAATAGCACTATGTAGTAGAAAGCAAGTCAGTAAATATGTTCAAAAATTGACTTGATGAGTACTTCAATAGTGTAAATATAAAATAGTAAGAGCCTAAATGAAAATGTCATACATAATAAGGAGTTAAGGAATTAAATGAAATGATGCCAGCAACTCCCCCTCCATGGCACGGAGTGAATGCAAATCTTACTTTTTTGTCCTATACATATATTATTTTCATCACTAGCAGGTGAAGCCTGCGGAAAAGAGTACTGTCCTACACTCCAGCCCCTCCTGTTCAAAGGAGCGTGTACATGCATTTGAGGGATACCTGAACCTGCATGCCAAATTTTCCCCCAGAGTAAACATCTGGCAAAGTTTGAGAGACTAAGCAGTCATTGAAGTAGTTAAAAAAGGGCATGTTAACAAAAAAGAGAAAAAAAGTATGATACACTGCCTGTGTAAGCGGACCTTAGGTCTTTGCTGGTCTTTGTTTTACACCCTTATCAGGAGTTAAATGGCCCATGTAAAGATTTCCTCTCTTTAACTATAATGTTCTTTGTTCTCTATTCCTTTCATTCTTTTTGTTGTTCACTTATTCCATCAAATCAAAATGCATTCAAGTTGTATATTTTCAGATAGGATTTGTATAACTTCTTGCCAATTTATTTTCTTTCCCTTTCAACCTTTTTCTCATCCAAAATAGATTCTTTTAAAATCTCCATGTATATTTAAAAAAAAAAAGCATTTAACATAGCTCTAGCAGCTCTACAGTTTATCCAGTATCTGTCTACAGCAATATACAACTTTTCATAATAAATCTGTTCTGGTTATTTTCCTTTAACTTGGAAACAGGAATAAAGTACAGTAATCCCTTGATATAATGAACCAAATTTCCTGGCCGAACTCCATGCTGTGACTCACAGCTGTCGGCTGTGAACATCGTGCGGCAGAGGTTGTTCTGGCATTCTCTTCCTTCTCCTTCCTCTCTTCACAAGTGCTACTTACTACCGCATAGAATGAACGAACCATTGGATATAATGAACTTGGTTCATTATTTCCGTCACTAATAACAACCATTGGGTTTAACGAAGATCCCCCACCCCCACCCCATATAGTTTGTTATATCGAGGGTTTACTGTATTCAAATGGGTCTCGTCAACATGAAACTCCTCCTAACAGTTGAGATAAAAATAACAAAAAATAAAATTAATTTCTTTTACTATAATTGATAATAATTTAAATTTTCCTTAATGAGCTACAAGTAATAGAATTGTTGAACTTGTTGCCTATGAAACATCTAAATTTTATGATAAATATAAAATTTCTCTGCATATTTAATAACCATTGCAACTTATCACAATCGTAGGAGTGGTCGCATGTCATTAATATTGGTATAAAATGTTAAAATGAGCATTTTAAATTGTGCATAGTGTGGAATAAGAAAATTTAACTACCTACTCATATTTATATAGTTTGACCTCTTAATATATATACATTGAATTATTCAACAAGTTATTTCTGACAGTTGAAAATAAATTAGAATCAACCAATACAGAATAGATAACTTACAATGATAATAAAGGCACCAGATGGAAACTTTTAACTTTTAGACAACTAACCTGCCGAAAATCTTGAGGATATGATATGCTTAGTTTATTTTTGGAATGTTGTACAAATGGGGAGAGAATGCTGGGAAGTCTGTTATTTGCTCCATTGGGGAGATTCTCCAAACTTTCACCTATAAAAAGATATTTGGAATTAAATATTAACAAAATGTTATGAACTGGCATTACTTCAAAATTATATGTATTTTAATTTATTTTTTTATACTACCCACATTATTTACCTTTTCTTTGTATGATAACTTTTAAAGTTGGTTTGGATGTTTCAATTGCCTTTTTGAAATTCTCATCATTGGTTATAGGAAGCAAATAACCATCTTTTGGATCGGTGTAAGTTAGAATAAATGCTATAGAGTTTAAGCGATGCAATTCTTCTAAAAGTTGCCGAAAATCTTCTAATTTCTCCAATTTTGGTCGTTCCACACTGAATCTCCTGAACTCAGCATCAAACTGAAACAGAAAAACTAATTAATGTACAAAATACAGTACTTGATACATGTTTTGACAGTAGAACAAAATAGAAAGTACATAGTAAGCCATGATTGTAACTTATTTTTTAGGGAGGCAGTGGGCCCCAGGAACATCACATCTCCCATGTAGGTCACAGTTCCCTAAGTGAGCTATCTAGTTTTTTATTACATCTGATGGATATTGGTACTGGGAAAGGTTTGATTTTAGTTTTGAAGAATAGAAAAGTGGTTTTGTAGTAGTTTGCGTAATAGTTTGCAGCAAATCAATTATGACTGTGCCTAATTACCAATCTTTGTTTCAGGAATGGTTGTTGGAAGATTAATAAGGGGGGTGGGATTTGCATGGGGGGCTTGTTGGAGTTTCATCAGTTCGGACATGTAGCTCTTTCTTTCCCCTTAAAAATAATATATTGTAGAGAGAGAGAGAGGGAGAAGGGGGGACTATTAAAAGTGAAGTGTTATGGACAAAGTACATCTGTACAGGATGGTAGAGCATTCCAGGTATACTAAAGATTGCCGAGTTGAGAGGATTTGCAATGAATATGGGACTTAAAACAAGTAATAATAATACATAAAAGAAAATTGATAAAAAATACAGTGAATCCACTGCTTCAGTGAGAATTGGGAAGTTTTTATTACTGAGCACAATTGTGGGTCTGTTGAAGCCATGTGTCGATTGTGTGAGAGAGGAAGAACCAAAGTGTGATCCCAAATCCAAGACAAAGCCCAAGAGCAAAAAGTGTAAATGTATAAATGCGAGCCAAACTTATATAAAAAGGTCTGGTATCTTTTGTCATCCATTTTCTGTGCATGTCCTTACTTTTCCCTTCAGTCCTCCCATCCCCAGGGTTGGCAACCCCCCCCCCAAAGAATAGCTATCTCTATTTTTAAAATAATAATTAGTTTAATAATTATATTAAGGTAAGAACAGTAGGGTTTCACTCCTGGGGGTAAAAAAATGAAATGTGTTGAATTAAACTTGTCACCACGGGTGTCCCCTTGTTTCTTATAACCCATAAATACTTTATGCAAAAGTTTGGTTTGATTCATCAATATTACTGGTGGCACAGATTGACAAGATTCCACATTTCAAGTCAAACTTAAAAAAAATCAATTGGAGAAGAGAAATAATTGCAATGAATGGTATTCAACTGAAAATTACCAAACAAAGTTGGGAAAAATTCCAAGGGGGCACCAGAAATGAAGAACAATTCTGAAGTAGAGCAGGACAATCAAGTAGTTGGTGTATGGGGCTCAAGGAGCAGGAGTGAACTTATTCAAAGTGCTGCCACATCTCAGAGAGGATTGCTGTTGCGCTTACTGGGACCAACTTCGAGGAGCTTCTAGGAAGTACATATCACCATTGATGGGACTGGGAGAGAAGTAGTGGCTGCTAGAAATGTATCAGATTGCTAACAAGATCATTGCTCACTCCTTTGATATGAGTGCATCCAACAGTGGCATGATTAGCGGAGCCTGCACCATAATTAAACAGTCCCTAAGAAAATTCTTTAGCTATTATAGAATTAATAACAAATCTAACAGTGATAAAATAGGGCTTATTAGATATAAAGGGGTTTTGAAAGAATCTGATGAGGAAATAGTAGAGGTTCTTAATCATCATTTTTCTTCAGTATTTAAACAAAAGAATCAAGATAGATTAATTGATGATAATTCTAAGTCAAGAGAAGTAGTGTTGAATACCGTTAATGTGAACAGGGAAATAACTAAAGGACTTATATTAGAGTTAAATACTAGTGTCATCTGGTCCAGACAACATTCATTCTAGGTTACTCAAAGGTGTAGATAGTATTGCAGTAGCTCTTGAGAAGATATATACTAAATCACTTGAGTTTGGAGAAATACCTAATGATTGGAAATTAGCAAATATAGTGCCAATTTTTAAAAATGGAAGTAAAGAGGACCCAAATAATTTAAGCTGGTAAGCTTAACTTCTATAGTTTGTAAAATCCTTGAGAAGATAGTTAAGAAGGGGATTTCTGACCATCTAGATTGTGGTAGGTTAATAAATGATGCTCAACATAGGTTTAGAAGAGGTAGATCATGTTTAACAAATTTACTGGATTTTATGGATTATGTTACTAAACAATTAGATAAGGGAGAGAATGTTCATGTAATTTACTTAGATTTTAGAAAAATTTTGATAAGGTTCCACATAGGAGACTAGTTCACAAATTAAAAATGCATCGGATATGTGGTAAAGTTTTGATTTGGATAGCTGAATGGCTGAACGACAGAAAACAGAGTTGTGCTGAATGGGGTGAGGTCACAGTGGAGGGATGTTATCAGTCATGTACCTCAGGGATCTGTTCTAGGCCATTTATTATTCATAGTTTATATAAATGTTCTTGGGGAGGCTGTAAATAGCAGTGTCAATTTTTGCTGATGACACTAAATTGGCAACTGTAGTCAAGAGAAGTTGAGGGTAGCTTTAGAGTGCCGAGTGACTTAAATAAGTTATTAGCTTGGCTCAGAAGTAGCAGATGACTTTTAACCTTAAAAAATGCAAAATTATTAACATGGGAAGGGATAATAGGGAATTTAACTATGAAATGGAAGGGCATTGGCTGAATTCAGTTGAGGATGAGAAGGATTTAGGCGTAGTAGTAGATAGGTCACTGAAGTTTTCAAAACAGTGTATTGAGGCAAAAAATAGAGCAAATAGGGTGCTAGGATACATTAACAGGAATGTGAGCTACAAGAGTAAAGAGGTTATCCTTAGACTTTACAACTCGTATGTTAGGCCACATTTAGAATACTGTATACAAGCATGGTCACCACATTTTAGATGAGATCAACCTGCTAGTCAGTACAAAGGAGGGCAACAAAGATAATACCTTCCTTGAAACACCTTGAATATGAGGATAGACTGAGGGTAGTAAATATATTCTCATTTGAGAGAAGATGTATGTGGGGAGATATGATTGAGCTTTTTAAAATCTGTTCTGGAATAGATAAGTTGGATTTTAGAAAGTTATTTGTGTTGGAAGGTAGTAATAGGATTAGGGGTCACCATTTAAAAATTAAAAAACTGAGGTACAGGCTGGATGTTAGAAAATATTTTTTCACCAATAGTGGTAGATTACTGGAATAGTTTGCCATCTGAGATGGTAGACAGTCCAAACTTGAATGTATTCAAATGCAGATTAGATGATTATATGGGGAGGGAGGGTTAACTTTGGGGGGTATTCTGGACTCATTCCTGTGGATACAGTTTTTTATTATTGTATATTACGATTGATTTGGATTTTGATGAGTCTTAATGATGATGTTTTTTGTTTTCGACACATTCCTGTGGATAGTTTGAATTGTATATTGTAGATGCATGATCGATACAAACCTATGGATTGTTTAAATTGTATATTGTAGATGCATGATCTAACACAATCCTATGGATGCATTTTATGGGTAACATAACATAACATAATTTCATGGAAGACAAAAGCCACAACGGCCTATCAAAGGTCATCCGCATCCGTCAAAACCCACCCACAAAAAGCACCATCGCCAGGGGAAGACAAATCAAAGTCCCCCACAATATAATATAACAGATGACAAAAGCCACAAGGGCCCATCATAGGTTATCCGAGTCAAACAACCTCTTTTTTAAGGCACCCAAACTCCCAAGAAAACTACATCCAGAGGATTGCGTCTAGAAACAAGGGTATCACCAATCAAGGCTCGTCAAGAACTAAATCATGCAGCTATAGATATATACAAACAATATTAATATATACAAAACTTAGGAACCATCACAACCTCCCCTCCCCATAAACTCATCCAACCTACTCTTAAATACATTTAAATTTGGACTACCTACTACCCTCCACGGCAATTTGTTCCAGAAGTCAACCACTCTATTGGTGAAAAAATATTTTCTTAAAACCAAACTACACCCTTGCTTTTTAATTTTCAAGTGGAGATCTCTAGTCCCATTTCCATCAACTAACTCCAATTTATCTATCCCAGAAAAATTTTTAAAGAGCTCAATCATATCCCCTCTCACACACCACCTTTTGAATGAGAACATATTTAATACCCTCAGTCTATCTATATATTCAAGGTGCCTCAGGGAAGGAATAATCTTTGTTGCACTGACTTGAGAAGGTTAATATTGTGTCTAAAATGTGGGGACCATGCCTGTAAACAGTACTCTAGATGTGGCCTAACATAAGAGTTATAGAGTTTAAGAATAACCTCCTTACTTTTGTAACTGACATTTCTCTTAATGAAACCCAGCACTCTATTTTCCCTATTTCTTGCTTCAATACACTGCTTGGAAAACCTTAATGACTTGTCTATTACTACTCCTAGATCTTTCTCATCCTCTACTGCGTATGACCTTTGATAGGCCCTTGTGGATTTTGTCATCCGTGAAATTATGTTATATTATGTAGATTTTAATGTCCAAAAGCACTCATGGCACTTTATCAGTTTCTAAAGATCACAATCCAGTCTCTGAAGTGGGCACGATGCATTATCTCCCATACCTGTGAGGTGAGCAGCCATTCTGCCCTAGGATGTGGGGCCTGGATTTAGCCGAGGCTGGGTGTGAACTATTTGTGCTGCAAGCTCTAGCAGGGGAGAGGGGAGCCTGCAAAGGGTTCTAAGATTTGCCTGAAAATATATTTTTACTTTGTGAAGTTTTAATCTTTCTGCACCATTTGCCTGATTCCCTTTAAGTTTTAGCCTTGCTAGTTACCGAATATCTGGCTCTGTTATATCTGCAGGTGATCATGCGTCTTTTTGTGATTAACCAATAGTATTCTTTGTTATATTTTGGATAATTTGTGGATGTGTGTGTTTTCAGTTTGGTAAACCTGAAGATCCATATCGGTTGAGCTTCAACGCTTGCATTCCCATAATATTTCACCTAACTGTCTGATTAACCATCATTTTACTACTTTAGTTTTACCTAATGTTTTATTGTGTTTGGTTACAGGAAGTCGATTTTGAGCCATACTACCTATGGGTTGCGGTAAATGTTGCAAGTATGGCCGGATGTGATTCTAGCTTATTTTGGGATGACTTTTCAGTGTTTTTCTGCTATCGCACTCGCCAATCACAGATCTGTATTCAGTTTCATCAATGACCAATCAGAAAGCTCTATTTGTTTCAAGGCTTTTTGTGCTTTTTATATTGATCAAAACTAGGTTTTTCTTTTATTTTAGATGTTTTTTCCCTTTATTTCTTCTCTATATATCCTACCTACCATATGCCTGACATTATTTAGTCTTTTTAATCACTTTTTACTTAATTTTCCATTGTTTAATGCTTGATTAAACCATATTTCGGTGTTGTTAATGAAGCCTCACTTCTTAATTCTGACGAAAAAATGACTTTTTCCTTCCATATTGATTTCTCTTCTTTGATATTTTTTAAAAAGGTTTTTTTACGACCTTTGTTTAGATTATTGTTCCAAAATGATGCATTCAGAATTAGTGTTTTTATTACTATATATGTGTAGTTGAAGAAACACAAATTCTCAATTTGGGTAAAAAAAAAGAGTCACTTTTCCGGCTGTGCGGGTCATATTTAAACGCCCATCCATGCATTTTGGGGTCCATTCATCAAAATTTCATTTTCTTGTGTAGTGTATTCATTAAATCTTCACCATTTAGGTACCGTTTTGGTAACCAACAATGATAAATGTGTTGTGTTGCGTTTCTTGAAACCCATGGGCTATTAAAATCTACACGAGTGACCTAATTATAAGGCAGAGCTTAGAATGAACAAAAATTTTAGTCTTTTTAATTACTTGTTATATAATTTTCCATTGTTTAATGCTCGATTAAACCATATTTCGGCGTTGTTAACGAAGCCTCACTTCTTAATTCTGACTAAAAAATTACTTTCATTTGTTTGCTTCCGTATTGATTTCTCTTCTTTGATTTTTTAAAAAGAGATTCCACGAGTTATGCCTCACCGCTGGTAAACTCTACCCACCTGTCTGACGTAAGTATTACTGATTATTTTGAGCATCGGCTCATTGTTGGGGACGGCTCGTCGCGGGGATGTGCCTATGATGACCCTGAGTTTCAATCATTTGAGGGGGTCTGGGGGGCACAGCCCCCCAGTATAGAAGCTTAAATCGCCATAAACTTCGATTTCATCTCAGAAAAAGTAGCTACGAAAAGTAACCAAAAATATTGATTTCTCTTCTTTGATTTTTTAAAAAGAGATTCCATGAGTTCTGGCTCGCTGCCGGTAAACTCTACCCACCCGTCTGACGTAAGATTACCAATTATTTTGAGTGTCGGCTCATTGTTGAGGATATGCTTAGGATGACCCTGAGATTCAATCATTTAGGGGGGAGGCACAGCCCCCCAGTATAGAAGCAAAAATTGCCATAAACTTCATTGATTTCATCTTAGAAAAAGTAGCTAAAAATAGCCCAAAATAAGCTAGGCCTCGGATCCGGCCATACTTTACACAATTACCTGGGTTGCTATATGGGGTGGGCACCACCATCCCATACCCCTCCACTCGCTACACTCACCCTCTGGAACAATTAATAAAACAATAGTTAATGAGAAAGGTGAAATATATTGGGAAATGGAGTATGGTATGGATCTTCAGTTTTACCTTCAGTTCATATGGTATAATGGCATGCAGTGGCTGTGCCTAGTTACAATACCAGGCATAGCGATTGTCAGGCAGGGGTCACAGTGTAATTCTATGAGATATTACATGCCCTACTGTTTAAAATTGCAAAGGATTCAAAGGGCATAAAAACTCAATGAACATTTTCCATTACCTAGTGCATTTGGTAAATATGTAGACGAGCGGCTCGGCCGATAAAACGTACTATTTTCATCTGTGTTCCAAAATGTTTCACGTTTTTGTGGGGGTAAACACAAAGGGGGGGACACCACTATGAATATCCTGAGTTTCATTAAATTGGGGGGTCTGGGGGGCCCTGGCCCCCCCCCCCAGTATATAATCCTAATTGTTATAATGTTCTGACGTTTACAGAGGTGAATGCTTTAACTACATCATGTCAGCGTCTTTAATCGTTTTGCAAATTATAATATGGGTTGGGGGGAGGGGGTATGACATCAGAAATGCTTGATTTTAAATTTGTTTCCCACTTAATAACTTTTTATTATCCTCATTCGGAGTCATTTTTATTCGTCAATATATTTGTCCACATTTTACTATTTTTATTACCTTCTTTTATACATTTAAATGTAATTAGCTAGATCATTTCAAGGAACTACTTGTTTTTTAGCAGTTTGGGTGTCAAACATTCCCCTTTTATGCAGTTTGAAAATGATCAATCAGACATCTTTTACGCAGTTTGAAAATGGTATTGAATTGTGATCTTTGTCCGTCGTCTATTGCAGAATTATTAACCCTAGTTTCTGATAAAGATAAATTAAACACCTTTTTGGATGTTCATAATTTAGTGCGAATTAAAAGCGAATGCGACATTTGTGGCTGAGCATTAGATGTGACCCCTCAGTTTGAATTTAGATGCTCGAAAATAAAACGTGATTCAAGTCAGCTAGATTTTGAATAGGACGCAGACACGCAAAATAAATAGACTTTCCTATTTTTGTTTGTTTTTTTTTCGGGCAATTTTGTAAAAAAAATGGCCTACGTAAACATCATTTTTGGTTTGTTTACTTTTGGGCATTTTTTTTATTACAAAAAATGGCGGCAGCTATCATTCAAAGAAAAAAATGTGCATGAATATTCAAACACGGGTGAACGATAATATTTTTTCCGGCCGGGCCGCTCATCTACATGTTTACTGTGCATTTAAGGGGATGTGGTTTTCTAATGCTTACATTTAAGCAATTATCAGCATGTATTATAAGACAAATGAGGTAAGTTTTCGGTAATACTTCAGATTTGAGGCGCACGGTAGATGGCGCTGTTAGTCGGCTACAATTTTGGGCTACAGCATATCTCTTATGACGTCAGACGGTAGTGTCAGATGTGACAATCACTGGGTTATATTTGTTTGTTGTTTTGGAGATTTGTTACTTTTAGTCTATTATTTACTAAATATCTGCGCTCTGCTCGTTTATAGTTTTATTCTAAGTTAGGTAAGGTTTCTTGATGTCTTTTATTGTTTTTTGTTTTGTTTTCGTATTTTTTGTTTACTGCGAACGATAACAGCTTCTTACTGGCAACATCGTAGCTTATAAATAGGGTAAATATGTAGATTAGCGGCCGGGCCCGAAAAAAAATTTGTGTGTAAATATTATCGTTCACTCGTGTCGGAATATTCATGCGCGTTTGAGTCCTTTTTGAATTATTATTCTATAAACAATTAGGATTATATACTGGGGGGCTATGCCCCCCCCCCCAATTTAATGAAACTCAGATAACTGGCAGCAGGGAAGATAACTGGCAGCATTTGGGAAGATAACTGGCAGCAATCCTGAGCAAGAATTTTTTTTGGGGGTGAGTGTTAACTTTTTCATTAGTAAATTTCTGAGAGTATGGCTTTTTGTATAGATGGTGAGAGCATGCCGTTTGAAAGTAGTGTGTATGTGGTGTGTGATGCATGTGGAGTTGAAAGGAGAGTGAATGTAACTGAATGCCGTGTGTGTTTTCTGGAAGGGGAGGTTAGGAGGTTGAGTGGGGAATGTAAGAGGTTGAATGATTTGGTGTTTGAGGTGAGAAGAGATGCAAGTGTGCGATTGAAGGGTGAGATTAGTGCTAAGAGGGTGGAAGATAGGGCTAGGACTGGGAACAGTGTGGAAGTTGTGAGTGATGATGAATGGTGGGTGAAAATGGATAGGATAGATAAGTTAGGACAGGTTAGGTGTGTGAATGAGAGGGACATAGAACCTGTTAGGTTGACTAACAGATTCAATGTCCTGAGAGAGAAAGAGTGTGAAAGTGATTTGCCTGGTGTGATTGTGGATGAAAGCAGGATGGGTGGTAGCGTGACTGAGAGCAGGAGGGAGGGTAATGTTAGGCCAAGACAGAATAGGAGATGACTGAGGTGCTAGTGATGGGTGACTCAGATTAGGTATTTAGATAGGAAGTTGAGTGATAGCAAGTGGAAGGGAATGAGAGTTTGTCTGCCGGGTGCTGGTGTAAGTGATGTTTGTGAGAGGTATGATAGGCTGGTTTCGGGGTGTGAGAGGGATGCAGTTGTGATTACGCATGTGGGAGTGAATGATGTAAAGAAGGTGGGTACATGTGAGTTACGTGAGCAGTATAAAAGGTTAGTTGAAAGGATGAGTAAAAGCAGGGTAAAAGGTGTTGTTTCTGGTGTGCTTCCGAGATTGGATGTGGGGGTAGAATGGTTGTCGCGTGCAATTGGTTTGAATGAATTTGTGAAAGGACTGTGTGAGGAGCTAGGATTGGTGTTTGTAGATGTCATGCAGGAGGAATTGACCATTCTGTCCAATTGGGCCGAGAAATGGCAAATGAAGTTTAACATAGACAAATGTAGTGTACTTAGTATAGCTAGAAATAATCCACTGAATAGTTATAAATTAAATGGCAGAATTTTAGGGAGGACTGATTGTGAGAGAGACTTGGGTATTTTGGTAAGTTCAGACCTTCGTCCTAGAAAGCAATGTCTAAATGCTAAGAATAAAGCTAATAGGATATTGGGATTCATCAGGAGGAGTGTAAGCAATAAGAGTGCTGAAGTCATTCTAAAACTGTATCTGGCGCTAGTTAGGCCTCATCTAGACTATGCAGTACAATTTTGGTCACCATATTATAGGAAGGATATTGATTTGCTTGAGTCTGTGCAGAGAAGGATGACAAAGATGATTGGTGGGCTAAGGAACTTACCTTATGGTGAAAGGCTCAGAAAACTAAATCTACATACATTGGAAAGGAGAAGAGTCAGAGGGGAATTGATTGAAGTCTTCAAATGGGTAAAAGGATATAATAAAGGGGATCTGGGTAAGGTTCTTATACTTAGTGAACATGACAGGACACATAGCAATGGGTTTAAGCTTGATAAGTATAGGTTTAGGAAGGAGATTGGGAGGAATTGGTTTACAAATCGTGTGGTAGATGAATGGAATAGGCTCACTAGGCATGTGATAGAAGCCTCCTCTCTGGGTAGTTTTAAGAATAGATTAGATAAATATATGGATGAAGCTGCTAGATGGGACTGACTTTTTTTTATGTACATATGTATATATTTTTCTAAGGAGTGGGAAGATTATATTTTGCGGTTGAATGAATGGACATAATCCTCTGGATGCATTTTATGTATATTGTAGATTAGATCTGACGAACTCCTGTTAAGGGTGACAATGTTGATGACTTTTCTCTGGTAAGAAATCTTTTGTGTGTTGAATGGAACAGGAGCTGCCAAGTGTAGGCCATGAATGGTCTTTTGCAGTCTCCTTCTTTTCTTATGTTCTTATCATCGTAGTGTAGTCCCCCCATTGTTTACCCACACATGAGCCGGCAACTTAAATGTACTCAAAAAACGTGAAACATTTTGGAACACGGACGAAGTAGTACGTCCTATCGTTTGCACCGATAATCTACATATTTACCATAAATAGGACCCATTTTGCAAATATTTTTCTTTTGTTATTGTGTTTTTGTGCTCTCCATGTGCTTATTTGTTATTCGAATTTGGCTTTACTTTTTATGATCGCGAAAACCTTTCAGATTATCTAGAGGCGCATAAACTAATCAAGAAACTTATAAAAGTAAGGGTAAATATGTAGATTATCGGCCGGCCAATCCCGGCTCGTGTGGGGGTAAGCACAAGGGGGGGGACCACACT
Organism: Ceratothoa steindachneri; assembly: GCA_963969495.1. NCBI lineage: Eukaryota > Metazoa > Arthropoda > Malacostraca > Isopoda > Cymothoidae > Ceratothoa > Ceratothoa steindachneri. Next base: position 81,663,400 of record OZ018335.1, read on the forward strand.
ACGATGATCCTGAGTTTCATTAAATTGGGGGGGGTCTGGGGTGGACGGCCCCCCAGTATATAATCCTAATTGTTATAATGTTCTGCCGGTTACAGAGGTGAATGCTTTAACTACATCATGTCAGCGCCTGTAATCGTTTTGCGAATTATAATAGGGGTGGGGTGGGGGGTATGACGTCAGAAATGCTTGATATCAATTTTTCTTTCCTACTAAATAGCTTTTTATTATCCTCATTCGGAGTCATTTTTATTTTTCAATATATTTTCCCCCATTTTACTATTTTTGTTACCTTCTTTTATACATTTAAATGTAATTGGCTAGATCATTTCAAGGAACTACTTGTTTTTTAGCAGTTTGGGTGTCAAATATTCCCCATTTACGCAGTTTGAAAATAATCATTGAATTCTGAATTTGGTCCGTCGGCTATTGCAGAATTATTAACCCTAGTTTCTGATAAAGATAAATTAAACACCTTTTTGGATGTGTATAATTTAGTGCAAATTAAAAGTGAATGCGACATTTGTGGCCAAGCATTAGATGGGAACCCTAACTTCGAATTTAGATGATCGAAAATAAAATGTGATTCAAGTCAGCTAGATTTTGAATAGGGCGCAGATGCGCAAAATAAATAGGCAAACTTTCTCTTCGCTATTTTGGAAGTATAACCACTGCATTTAAGTACGGGAAATAAAGTGCTTCGTTTGGTTATTTTCGGGCAATGAATATTCAAACACGGGTGAACGATAACGCGAACGAAGATACAAACACGGGTGAATGATAATATTTACACAAAAAATTTTTTTCCAGGCTGAGCCGATAATCTACATGTTTACCAAAGTAAGAATCGTTTGTTATTAGGTTAGGTTTTTCTGCCAGTAAAAAGCTGTTGGGGAGGAAAAAACCCCCCAGTAAATTCAAGGGGACTGCTCACGGGGAAGATATCACTGCAGGGGGACCACCCTGCGATGATCCGGAGTTTCAATCAATTAGGGGGGTCTAGGGGGCGCAGACCCCAAGTATATACTCATATACAAACAAATATTACGCCGATATTGTTCACAACTGACGCTACCGTCTGACGTTGTAGCGGGCCGAAAATCTAAACTAACCCCCAATCGATCCAACCCGCTTCCTACACTATCCGGACGTGAGAAATCGAAGGAGAATGAAACGGATTGTATATACAGTCCCTTTACTTACAAAAAAAATTTACAAAATATCTACAATAGAGAGGGGGCGATTATATTGGAGATCTTACTTTTTTGGCCAAAAATACAAAAAGAAAATCCTATATATATGAATACTATTTAATCTATCCTAATAAACATAAAAAATCAAACAACCAAAAAAAAAAATCCTGACTACAACAGTCAATATATACACAACAATCAAGGCCTCACTTTATACAAAGAGGATGGGAAGATGTCCAGCCACCTGCCACTCGAGCGAGCAAAATGCCTAGGACTTACAAGTGTGGCGCCTCTGCGCTTGATGGAAGATAATGACTTTAAAAAAAAAGCTTACGTGGCTATTATAAGCCCTCCTTCATTAAGCTATACTAATGGCCTTTATTTATTAATGATAATATAGCTTTCCAGGATATAACGCTTTGTTTGTAATATAAGGATATATGAAACTAAGTCCTATCTTTCCAGAATATGAGGCCTGGAAAGAAAGAAAAAAAACATGGTAATCATTTTTATACATGAAATAAACAAAAAAAAACAAACCCATTCCCATTCACACACATTCTTACAGAGGGAGGGAGAGGGTACTGAGAAAAGGGGTGGGAGAATGGCCCTTTTACACACACTCACATTCGCCCCACCACACCCCTCCTTCCTTAAGCCATTCGACCAGCCACTCACTAAACCCTTTCAATCACTCTTCACGGTACCACTTGTGCTCAATCGCACCCTTCTGCACCCATTCACACTCGTCTACTGGTCCCTGGCTACGCGTAGCAATTAGTCGGGGTTGTTCGTCAGTCGTCCTGTCAGTCTCATCGTCACTATTTATCATCTCATCAACCATACTCTTAGCCCTCATTACCAGTTCTCCCATCTCACGACAGAATTCTTTCATACTCTTCCGTTCACAACCCTCACTCTTCATACCCCCATTCATGAGCTCCTCACTCACAGCTCTCATCCAACTCAAGGTACATTCTTGCGAAACAGACAGGTCATTCACATCCCCTGTATTCTCAACAGGTATACCAGAAACCCCTTCGACTGGTTCCCACCAGAAACCTGAAAAATCAGCCACTTCATCATTCACTACATCAAACTCACCCCTACTATTACCATTCATAAAACCCGAAAAATCAGCCACACTAGGTTCATTCTGCCCAAACACACTATCATTCATACTGTTCCCAAAACCAGAAAAATCAGGCACAGGCAGCTCACTCACTCGTCTACTTATACCAGCCAAATCACTCACCTGTTTACGCAAAAACTCAATCTCCCTTTCAAGATCCCCCATACCAGAAACACTCTGCTCAGACTTACTTTCATTCGTACTTGCATTCTTCCTTTCACCCTTCTTTGTACGCTTTCTACTCCTCGAGACTAAGACTAGCTCTTTCCCAGACAGATCCATACTATCACATTCAATCTCATCATCATGCACTTTACCTCTCTCTCTACACAGTCCGTACACTGGATGGCTCATCAGGTAGTCAGGAGGTTCTCTCCATCTCCTTAACTGACTCTGATGAGCCCGCACTCTCTCAGTCATGCCGTCATTCAAACTCTCCAAAACATATGTCACTCCATTTTCCCAAACCCTCACAACTCTATAAGGTCCATCAAACTTCTCACTCATCTTTGATACATTCAACCTACCCTTCACTTCTTTCACCTTCAATACTTTTGTACCTAATTCAAATGAACGGAACCTTTCATGCGCCTCACGCCATACACTCTGCTCACTTTCACTCAAACGAAACCTATCTTTCACTCGCCTTTCAAAATTCATCACAAACTGACATGGGGACATTCCAGTTGCACTATGCACAGTTGAATTATACGCCCACAACACTCTCCCCAGACACACATCCCAGTCATTCACTGTCGTACTCATCATTCTCAACATCTCACACAAGGTTCTTATAGTCCGTTCAGCCAATCCATTTGAAGACGGTACATACGGAGTTGTTCTCACATGCTCCACACCATTCTCTCTCAACATTTGCTCAAACACTTCCCCTACAAATTCAGGCCCATTATCACTCAGACATCTTCTAGGCTTCCATACACACTCCTTTTATCTCTCACAGGCGCTGCATACACAAACTTACTTTTATGATCAACCATAACAACCATACCAACATTCCCAGCACTCGTACGCGGCAAAGACACACAATCAATCACTACCAATTCAAACGGTTCTTTCGCATCAACTTTCAACATCGGTGGTTTCACTTGCACACCTTGCACCTTTCGCTTCTGACACCTTTCACACGTAGTTGCAACATCATTCACAACAGTTCTCAGAAACGGGTGGAACACATGCTCCTTCATACACTCCCACAGCTTAAACTTACCCATATGCCCATAATTATCATGCACTGTGGTGGGGCGAATGTGAGTGTGTGTAAAAGGGCCATTCTCCCACCCCTTTTCTCAGTACCCTCTCCCTCCCTCTGTAAGAATGTGTGTGAATGGGAATGGGTTTGTTTTATTTTTTTGTTTAATTCATGTATAAAATGATTACCATGTTTTTCTTTCTTTCCAGGCGTTATTCTGGAAAGATAATAGCTAATAATAAGATTGTACTTTGTTTAAATTAATCTTTTATCAAAGCCTCATATTCTGGAAAGATAGGACTTAGTTTCGTATATCCTTATATTACAAACAAAGCGTTATATCCTGGAAAGCTATATTATCATTAATAAATAAAGGCCATTAGTATAGCTTAATGAAGGAGGGCTTATAATAGCCACGTAAGCTTTTTTTTAAAGTCATTATCTTCCATCAAGCGCAGAGGCGCCACACTTGTAAGTCCTAGGCATTTTGCTCGCTCGAGTGGCAGGTGGCTGGACATCTTCCCATCCTCTTTGTATAAAGTGAGGCCTTGATTGTTGTGTATATATTGACTGTTGTAGTCAGGATTTTTTTGGGGTTGTTTGATTTTTTATGTTTATTAGGATAGATTAAATAGTATTCATATATATAGGATTTTCTTTTTGTATTTTTGGCCAAAAAGTAAGATCTCCAATATAATCGCCCCCTCTCTATTGTAGATATTTTGTAAATTTTTTTGTAAGTAAAGGGACTGTATATACAATCCGTTTCATTCTCCTACGATTTCTCACGTCCGGATAGTGTAGGAAGCGGGTTGGATCGATTGGGGGTTAGTTTAGATTTTCGGCCCGCTACATTTGGCGCCCGAATAGGGACGTGAGACTTCGAAACTGGGAGCGTGACTGGATTGGATTGCAGTCCATACCCAATTAGTGTGACAAGTAGTTTGATTGATTTTTCCCTTCTCCTATCTTTTTTTACTAACTTGGGAACAATGGCTGTAGCGGAAACGTTGAATGAAGAAGTAGTGCGATTGAGACTGGAGTTGAGAAAGAAAGAAGAGGAGTGTGAAATGTTACGGGGAATGATGGAGGGAATGGAGAATAAAATAAAAGGGATGAATGAAAAGACTGATAGGATGAAGAAGGAAATGGGAGACCGACAGGATCAGACGGACCGACGGATGCAGGACCTGTATGACATGATGAAGGGGTCAGGACCGGCCCTAGGACCCTCGACCTTGACCCCTGCTCCGACTGAAGGGAATAAGACTAATGGGATCAATGGGAGTGTGTGCGAGTCTAGAGAGGATAGGGTGATTATGAGTGATAGGAAGGACGGAGAATGGAAGAGAGTTGAATGCAAGAGAAGAAGGAAGAGTGGTGCAAAGGGGAAGGATAGGAAGGTAAGAGGCAAGAGTGTGGACTCATTGTACTCGGATGAAGGAGAGAGTGATGGTATGATTGATATGAGTGAGAGTGAAGGCAGCTCAAGTGAGAGTGAAGTGAATGTGGGAAAGGGTATTTTGATAAGGGAAGTGCCAAAGATAGATAGATTTAGGTTACATGGTGGGAAAAGTGTGGAAGAATTCTTCGGGGAATTTGAGCGATATTGTAAGCTCAAGTACCCGGAGAATAAGGGATACTGGATGAATGTTTTGGGGGAATGTTTGGAGGGAAAAGTATTGGAGTTTTTCCGCGTGATTACAAGTGTGGGGGAACCAAGGTACGATGTGGTGAAGAAGCGGATGATTGGACAGGTGAAACGAATGAAAGAGAGTGTGAAGTATAAAAGGGTAAATGAATTTGAGAAGGCTCGAATGGGGAAGAGTGAAAGTGTGAATATGTATGCACATAGGCTTGAGAGTATGGCAAGAACGAGGTATGGTGATGATGATGTAAATGAATGTAAACCACTCATGAGGAAGTTTTTGGACACGATCCCACGAAAGGTGAGTGAATGGCTGGGTGGAAAGAGAAAGGAGAGAGTGAGACTGACAGGTGAACGGTTGATGTGGGAGGATGTGTTGGAACTGTTAGAAGATGGACGATTTGATGATGAAAGCGATCTAGAAGAGGATGGATGGTACAGTGTGAATGTTGGGGGTAAGAAGCTCAGGAGCTTTCATCCACCCCGGCAGTTTGTCAGCTACAGGGATGCCCTGAAGGCTGCACCAGCTGGAGTGATGTCAAACTTCCTGGGCCGGCAGAATGGATGGGCAAATGGAGGGTGGTCGAATGGAAGGGGGCAGATGAATATCAAGCGTGGGAACGGATATATGAGAGAGAAACCGAGGTATGTCCCAGCAAATGAGAGACCGAATGGTGTGAGAAAGATTGTGGAATGTCGTCAGTGTGGAAGGAAAGGTCATATGTTGGCAGAATGTAGGTGGACATCTGGTGCGTGTTTTGGGTGTGGTAAGAAAGGGCATATGATAAAGGATTGCCAGGAAAGTGTGAAAGAGTGCTTCGAGTGTAAAGAAATAGGCCATTTGAAGAAAGATTGTCCGAGGTTGAATGGTGAAGCAACTGCTGGGGAAAGTATGAAATATGCATGTGGTAATTGTGGAAAGGCTGGTCATTATGCAAGGATGTGTCGTGACCAGAGGAATGTATGTAGCTATTGTGCGATGGAAGGACATTCAAGTGAAAAGTGTTGGATTAGACTGAGAGCGCAAGGTGTGAATGGAAAGTCTGAAGCGGGAAACTGAATGGTAAGAGGGTACCTGCTGAAGTATCCTCTGGGTGCATGAGTGTGAGTAATGTGTTGGTAAGTCTGTCTAGTGTGAAAGTGCTGTCTGGTAGGAAGTATGAGTGTCTGAGTGTGAAGGTGGAGTTGAATGGAATTGAGTGTTTGGCTTTAATAGATTCTGGATGCAAGGCGAGCTTGGTGTATAAAGATGTGTATGACAAGTAGAGCGAGAAAGCCCTCCTGTCTGAGTGCAAGGGTAGTTTAGTAGGTATTGGTAATAGGAGAGTGCCTGTGATTGGAATGATAAGGTCACCTGTTCGAATGCATGGTATGATGATGAATGAATGTGAATTTTCTGTGATTGATAAGGTGAGTAGTGAGTATGGTGTGATTTTGGGCTATGATTTTATGAAAATGAATCGTATGGTTGTGCATCCTGCGAGTGATCAGATTGAGAGAAAGATTGGTAAAAATGGGGTGTATAAGTTGTATGTAGGGAAGGATGGTAGCGTTTTGAGGAGTGTGTTTACTGGTATTGAGGTGACTGCTATGGAGAGTGTAAGGCTTGTGAAGGGTGAAAGGGTGTCTGTTAGAGTGAGTTGGAGTAAGGATGTTAGTTTGAATGTGAGTGAGAACACTGTGATATTGGATGGAAAGGATGCGTGTTATAAGGTAAGGCGTGTTGCTTGTGTGTTTGATGGCTTGATGAGAATGAATGATCCTTTTGTATGTGTGCAGGCAGACCCCAGTGTGAAAGGGCAGGTGAGGGGAATCCAAGTCGGAGATGTACTGGGCCACCTCTCCACTGTCAATGAGGTAGGTATGGATGATAGTACGGATATCAGGGTGAATGTTGCGAATGAAAAGACATGTGAATGGATGTATAATGAGGTGAAGGACATGGTGAAATTGGATGGATGTTTGACTGAGTATGAAAGGGAGGATGTGTATCGAATGATATTTGAGCGAAAGGGAGCCCTCAGTAAGGGTGATCTGGATTTCGGGGTTGCAAAGCTCCCGGAATTCAAGATTGTCCTGAAGGAGGACTCCCCAATCTATCAGCGGCCGAGGCATTTCCCACGTCCGGTTGCTGAAGAGATTGAGGAGCAGTGTTTGGAATTGGAGCAATTGGGGGTGATTGAGGAGAGTGAGAGTGCATGGAATAGTCCAATTGTACCTGTACATAAGCCGGATGGAAGATTGCGTCTGTGTGTGGATTATCGAAAGGTGAATGAAAGGACTGTGAAAGAAAGGTTTCCGATGTGTGTGGTATCTGAGTGTGTATATAGTATGCATGGGATGGAGTGGTTTACGAAGCTGGATCTGGTACGGGGGTATTACCAGATGCCCATTGCTGAGGAGAGCCGGCCAGTAACTGCCTTCTCTTCCTCAAAGAGGCATTACCAGTTCCGGAACCTCAGCTTTGGGTTGGCTAATGCTCCCGGAGCCTTCCAGCGGGCAATGAATGTTGTGTTGAGTAAGTTTGCGAGTAAGAATGTGATTGCGTTTATAGATGATATTTTGATTATGACTGAGACTTTTGAGGAGCATATGAGATTGGTGAATGATGTGTTGAGAACGTTGGAGAGTGTTGGTGTGAAGGTGAAAGTGGCGAGGTGTGAAGGTGAAAGTGGCGAAGTGTGAATGGTTTGCGAAAGAAGTGGAATTCCTTGGGCATATGGTGAGTGAGAATGGATTGCGTAAATCATCGAAGTATGTTGAGAAGGTGCGAATGTTTCCTAAACCGGTGACTGTGAAGCAACTGAAGTCATTTTTGGGTTCGATTGAGTTCCAGCGAAAGTTTATACGTGATTGTTCTGGTGTGAGTAAGCCTCTGACTGAGTGGATGGGCAAGAAAGGTAGTACGGTTGTCAAGTGGAATGATAAGATGAATGAGGCGTATGAGAGACTGAAGGAGGCAGCGGCTGAAGATGTTGAATTAGCTTACCCAGATTATAGTGTAAATGCTAAAATGCTTGAATTGTATACAGATGCGAGTGGGTATTGTATGGGAGGTTTTCTGATGCAAGAGCAGCGTTTGAATGGAGAGAATGTCAGGCGAATAATTGGGTATGTATCCAAGGCTATGAATGTTGCAGAACGAAAGTATTCGACTGTGGAACGAGAGCTGGCTGCGATAAGATATTGTTTGAAAGTGTTGCGTCCATTTTTGTATGGTGTGAGGTTTGTGATAAAAACCGATCATCAACCTCTTGTGTATTTGCAGCGTATGAAGTGGGCTGATAGTAGGATTGCAAGGACTTTGGAAGATTTGAGTGACTGACTATGTGATTGAGTATGTGCCTGGTGAACGGAATGGAGTGGCTGATTTGATGTCAAGGTATCCTGGTACGAATGATGAAAATGTGTGTGGAGTGAGTGATCCTGAGTATTTGCCGAAAGGAATTATGAATGGAAAAGAGAGTAAGGGTGGTGGTGATTCCTTGTTTGAGAGTGTATGGAATGGTTTGCAAGATTTGAAGAGTGATGGAGTAGATGTGAGAGTGCCCGATAGTGTAGAAGATTTAAGGAAGGAGGTAATGAATGAAGTGTGTAGGAAGCCTGAAAGCATTGGTATGGCAAAGGTGCGGAACTTCATGAAAGAATTGAGAGCGATGTGTATGCAAGGGGTCCCGCCATTTCAGGAAGTGTTGATTGTAGTGAGTCGTTTGTATGGAGTGATTGTATATGTGCACTTTGGTGGTGAGAGGCCGATTGTGTACAAGGATGAGAAGATGAAGGGTTTGAATCCTAATGTGGTACATCTGCAATGTTTGAGCGGTGTGCACTACAATTGGGTAATTGAAAAGTGTTCATATATAAGAGAGAAGAATGATTGTCTGGATGAAGATGAGTGTGTGTTGAGTGATGATATGGGAGTTGATGACAGTGTGGATATCAGTGCTGATGTTGGTGTGCTTGTTCCTTCTGTGTATTGCGAACATGGTGGACCTGATATGATGGAAGCGAGAGTGAAAGTTAGTGAAAGGTTGTTCTGTGGTTTGATTGATACTGGAGCGCAAGTGTCTTTAGTGAATGAGAATATTCTGAGTAAGTATGAAGAGTTTAGATGTTGCGAGCATAAACCTGTGAAGTTACGGATAAGTGGATTAGGGAATGGCATGATAGTGGCATGGGAACAGGTTAGTCTGAAAGTGAGTTTGGGTAATGGTGTGAATGTGAAGCATGACTTTGTGATTCTGAAAGGTGAGCAAATGCCTTGTTGTTTCTTGCTTGGTGTAGACTTTATGAGATTAAATGATTTGTCTTTGGATGCTGATAAGGATTGTCTTATGAAAGGTGAATGTGAGGTGATGAAGTTGAATGAGTGTGCAAAGAATGTTGTCAAGTTTTGCGGTATGATTGAGTTGGTCATGGATGATGAGAATGAGATTTTAAGTGATGATGATATTCTAGAGATGCAAGAGATGTGTCCTTTTGTTAGTGAGTTGAAGAGGTGTGTAATGATGCGTGTTGATTTGAATGAATGGCCAGAATGAATGGCTTCCATCATATCAGGTCCACCATGTTCGCAATACACAGAAGGAACAAGCACACCAACATCAGCACTGATATCCACACTGTCATCAACTCCCATATCATCACTCAACACACACTCATCTTCATCCAGACAATCATTCTTCTCTCTTATATATGAACACTTTTCAATTACCCAATTGTAGTGCACACCGCTCAAACATTGCAGATGTACCACATTAGGATTCAAACCCTTCATCTTCTCATCCTTGTACACAATCGGCCTCTCACCACCAAAGTGCACATATACAATCACTCCATACAAACGACTCACTACAATCAACACTTCCTGAAATGGCGGGACCCCTTGCATACACATCGCTCTCAATTCTTTCATGAAGTTCCGCACCTTTGCCATACCAATGCTTTCAGGCTTCCTACACACTTCATTCATTACCTCCTTCCTTAAATCTTCTACACTATCGGGCACTCTCACATCTACTCCATCACTCTTCAAATCTTGCAAACCATTCCATACACTCTCAAACAAGGAATCCCCACCACCCTTACTCTCTTTTCCATTCATAATTCCTTTCGGCAAATACTCAGGATCACTCACTCCACACACATTTTCATCATTCGTACCAGGATACCTTGACATCAAATCAGCCACTCCATTCCGTTCACCAGGCACATACTCAATCACATAGTCAAAGTCACTCAAATCTTCCAAAGTCCTTGCAATCCTACTATCAGCCCACTTCATACGCTGCAAATACACAAGAGGTTGATGATCGGTTTTTATCACAAACCTCACACCATACAAAAATGGACGCAACACTTTCAAACAATATCTTATCGCAGCCAGCTCTCGTTCCACAGTCGAATACTTTCGTTCTGCAACATTCATAGCCTTGGATACATACCCAATTATTCGCCTGACATTCTCTCCATTCAAACGCTGCTCTTGCATCAGAAAACCTCCCATACAATACCCACTCGCATCTGTATACAATTCAAGCATTTTAGCATTTACACTATAATCTGGGTAAGCTAATTCAACATCTTCAGCCGCTGCCTCCTTCAGTCTCTCATACGCCTCATTCATCTTATCATTCCACTTGACAACCGTACTACCTTTCTTGCCCATCCACTCAGTCAGAGGCTTACTCACACCAGAACAATCACGTATAAACTTTCGCTGGAACTCAATCGAACCCAAAAATGACTTCAGTTGCTTCACAGTCACCGGTTTAGGAAACATTCGCACCTTCTCAACATACTTCGATGATTTACGCAATCCATTCTCACTCACTATATGCCCAAGGAATTCCACTTCTTTCGCAAACCATTCACACTTCGCCACTTTCACCTTCACACCAACACTCTCCAACGTTCTCAACACATCATTCACCAATCTCATATGCTCCTCAAAAGTCTCAGTCATAATCAAAATATCATCTATAAACGCAATCACATTCTTACTCGCAAACTTACTCAACACAACATTCATTGCCCGCTGGAAGGCTCCGGGAGCATTAGCCAACCCAAAGCTGAGGTTCCGGAACTGGTAATGCCTGGTAATGGGCATCTGGTAATACCCCCGTACCAGATCCAGCTTCGTAAACCACTCCATCCCATGCATACTATATACACACTCAGATACCACACACATCGGAAACCTTTCTTTCACAGTCCTTTCATTCACCTTTCGATAATCCACACACAGACGCAATCTTCCATCCGGCTTACGTACAGGTACAATTGGACTATTCCATGCACTCTCACTCTCCTCAATCACCCCCAATTGCTCCAATTCCAAACACTGCTCCTCAATCTCTTCAGCAACCGGACGTGGGAAATGCCTCGGCCGCTGATAGATTGGGGAGTCCTCCTTCAGGACAATCTTGAATTCCGGGAGCTTTGCAACCCCGAAATCCAGATCACCCTTACTGAGGGCTCCCTTTCGCTCAAATATCATTCGATACACATCCTCCCTTTCATACTCAGTCAAACATCCATCCAATTTCACCAGATCAGATCAAATGGTTCGGTATTACCTTTACATCGGCACCTGATATATAGTCATATTTATTAGAAAGTATTAAAATATTCAGATTATTATCTTTGTCCACAATATTATTTTTCAGGCTCTTTACCTATTTATAGTTGCCTTTGTCTTGTATTTACATTAAGATTATGTACAGAGTTTCAGAATATATATACATATATATAAATAAAATATGTCATATGTTTCAATTTAAATTATCACATAAAATAGGGCAAATGTCTCAATTCAAACCACTTACAAATTTTTCTCTCATTTTCCACATTCTTGATAAAATCATCTTATGTTTTTCTTGTTCATTCTTATTCATATTACTGCTAAACAATAGAATTGCAGCTATAAATGATTTTTTATCAGTGTAAAATTTACTCTCCTGTCTAATGTTTATCAATCTTGGACATTCGTATAAAAAATGATCTATATTTTCTATTTTTTTCATGTTGCAAAGGAGACATTAGTCTGTTTGATTTTTATCCAATTTTTCATTCCTCCAGTTCAGTTTGAGTGTATTGGTTCTTGCCAAAAATAAGATTCTTGAGTACTGGTCATTGTAATAAATTCCATCTTCTTTAATTTTCTTTTTATATTCACAATATATTGCAAGACTACTTCTTTCTGCTAGCTCTCTCTTCCATTTGTCTGTATCTATGTTATTTATAATGTTTTTCAGTTCAGTTTTATTTTTGTATTTAATATTGTCCAACGATAAATTATGGGCATTCATGTAGGATTGTATACTTTTTATCCATTTGTTAGATTTATTATTGTATAATACAATAAATATCTTACTTAGCAATTCATTTTCATTATTGCTGATTAGATATTTTATATACATGATCACCTTTAGGGCCAACCTATTTTCAAAAGTAGAGGATGCAATTTCTCCTCTAAGGGCAGCAACAGGAGTATATTTTGGAGCTCCAAGAATATGTCTATATGTCCTTCACCTCATTATACATCCATTCACATGTCTTTTCATTCGCAACATTCACCCTGATATCCGTACTATCATCCATACCTACCTCATTGACAGTGGAGAGGTGGCCCAGTACAGGCTAGGAAACTCCTTCGAGAGCTAGGTATACCTCTTGTGCCGGTGGCGCCCCTGGTACTGCCCAGGACGCCACCTTGGGCTATTTGTCGCCACGCCTTGTAGCGGGCCGAAAGCAACACTAACCCCGCATTCCAACCTTATCGTAAAATTTACCGACCTTGAGAACCCCGGGGAAGTATTGATACGATTTGATATACAGTCCTTTACTTTACAAAAAAATACAGTTTTAATTACAGTTTATATTTACAAAATAAATAAATTAACACTGGTGCACATTCAAAATAAATATTCTATACAAATTAAACTTCTCCAACCGAAAACAAAATAATATATGACAGGCTACACAAGGTCCACACAACAAAACAAAAACAACACCCGAACGAGAAGGGGTACAGGACTATCACTTGAAGGCTGGGGGTGGTGGTAGTAGTTGTAGTTGTCCAATAAGAAGGGGGACAGGCTCGTCAGCCAATGAAGGTAGGCAGTGCAGGTAACGCCCTCCATTTCAGGGCTGGGCTGGGTGAAACATCTCCGACTTGGATTCCCCTCACCTGCCCTTTCACACTGGGGTCTGCCTGCACACATACAAAAGGATCATTCATTCTCATCAAGCCATCAAACACACAAGCAACACGCCTTACCTTATAACACGCATCCTTTCCATCCAATATCACAGTGTTCTCACTCACATTCAAACTAACATCCTTACTCCAACTCACTCTAACAGACACCCTTTCACCCTTCACAAGCCTTACACTCTCCATAGCAGTCACCTCAATACCAGTAAACACACTCCTCAAAACGCTACCATCTTTCCCTACATACAACTTATACACCCCATTTTTACCAATCTTTCTCTCAATCTGATCACTCGCAGGATGCACAACCATACGATTCATTTTCATAAAATCATAGCCCAAAATCACACCATACTCACTACTCACCTTATCAATCACAGAAAATTCACATTCATTCATCATCATACCATGCATTCGAACAGGTGACCTTATCATTCCAATCACAGGCACTCTCCTATTACCAATACCTACTAAACTACCCTTGCACTCAGACAGGAGGGCTTTCTCGCTAAACTTGTCATACACATCTTTATACACCAAGCTCGCCTTGCATCCAAAATCTATTAAAGCCAAACACTCAATTCCATTCAACTCCACCTTCATACTCAGACACTCATACTTCCTACCAGACAGCACTTTCACACTAGACAGACTTACCAACACATTACTCACACTCATGCACCCAGAGGATACTTCAGCAGGTACCCTCTTACCATTCAGTTTCCCGCTTCAGACTTTCCATTCACACCTTGCGCTCTCAGTCTAATCCAACACTTTTCACTTGAATGTCCTTCCATCGCACAATAGCTACATACATTCCTCTGGTCACGACACATCCTTGCATAATGACCAGCCTTTTCACAATTACCACATGCATATTTCATACTTTCCCCAGCAGTTGCTTCACCATTCAACCTCGGACAATCTTTCTTCAAATGACCTATTTCTTTACACTCGAAGCACTCTTTCACACTTTCCTGGCAATCCTTTATCATATGCCCTTTCTTACCACACCCGAAACACGCACCAGATGTCCACCTACATTCTGCCAACATATGACCTTTCCTTCCACAATCTTTCTCACACCATTCGGTCTCTCATTTGCTGGGACATACCTCGGTTTCTCTCTCATATATCCGTTCCCACGCTTGAAATTCATCTGCCCCCTTCCATTCGACCACCCTCCATTTGCCCATCCATTCTGCCGGCCCAGGAAGTTTGACATCACTCCAGCTGGTGCAGCCTTCAGGGCATCCCTGTAGCTGACAAACTGCCGGGGTGGATGAAAGCTCCTGGGCTTCTTACCCCCAACATTCACACTGTACCATCCATCCTCTTCTAGATCGCTTTCATCATCAAATCGTCCATCTTCTAACAGTTCCAACACATCCTCCCACATCAACCGTTCACCTGTCAGTCTCACTCTCTCCTTTCTCTTTCCACCCAGCCATTCACTCACCTTTCGTGGGATCGTGTCCAAAAACTTCCTCATGAGTGGTTTACATTCATTTACATCATCATCACCATACCTCGTTCTTGCCATACTCTCAAGCCTATGTGCATACATATTCACACTTTCACTCTTCCCCATTCGAGCCTTCTCAAATTCATTTACCCTTTTATACTTCACACTCTCTTTCATTCGTTTCACCTGTCCAATCATCCGCTTCTTCACCACATCGTACCTTGGTTCCCCCACACTTGTAATCACGCGGAAAAACTCCAATACTTTTCCCTCCAAACATTCCCCCAAAACATTCATCCAGTATCCCTTATTCTCCGGGTACTTGAGCTTACAATATCGCTCAAATTCCCCGAAGAATTCTTCCACACTTTTCCCACCATGTAACCTAAATCTATCTATCTTTGGCACTTCCCTTATCAAAATACCCTTTCCCACATTCACTTCACTCTCACTTGAGCTGCCTTCACTCTCACTCATATCAATCATACCATCACTCTCTCCTTCATCCGAGTACAATGAGTCCACACTCTTGCCTCTTACCTTCCTATCCTTCCCCTTTGCACCACTCTTCCTTCTTCTCTTGCATTCAACTCTCTTCCATTCTCCGTCCTTCCTATCACTCATAATCACCCTATCCTCTCTAGACTCGCACACACTCCCATTGATCCCATTAGTCTTATTCCCTTCAGTCGGAGCAGGGGTCAAGGTCGAGGGTCCTAGGGCCGGTCCTGACCCCTTCATCATGTCATACAGGTCCTGCATCCGTCGGTCCGTCTGATCCTGTCGGTCTCCCATTTCCTTCTTCATCCTATCAGTCTTTTCATTCATCCCTTTTATTTTATTCTCCATTCCCTCCATCATTCCCCGTAACATTTCACACTCCTCTTCTTTCTTTCTCAACTCCAGTCTCAATCGCACTACTTCTTCATTCAACGTTTCTGCTACAGCCATTGTTCCCAAGTTAGTAAAAAAGATAGGAGAAGGGAAAAATCAATCAAACTACTTGTCACACTAATTGGGTATGGACTGCAATCCAATCCAGTCACGCTCCCAGTTTCGAAGTCTCACGTCCCTATTCGGGCGCCAAATGTAGCGGGCCGAAAATCTAAACTAACCCCCAATCGATCCAACCCGCTTCCTACACTATCCGGACGTGAGAAATCGAAGGAGAATGAAACGGATTGTATATACAGTCCCTTTACTTACAAAAAAAATTTACAAAATATCTACAATAGAGAGGGGGCGATTATATTGGAGATCTTACTTTTTTGGCCAAAAATACAAAAAGAAAATCCTATATATATGAATACTATTTAATCTATCCTAATAAACATAAAAAATCAAACAACCAAAAAAAAAAATCCTGACTACAACAGTCAATATATACACAACAATCAAGGCCTCACTTTATACAAAGAGGATGGGAAGATGTCCAGCCACCTGCCACTCGAGCGAGCAAAATGCCTAGGACTTACAAGTGTGGCGCCTCTGCGCTTGATGGAAGATAATGACTTTAAAAAAAAAGCTTACGTGGCTATTATAAGCCCTCCTTCATTAAGCTATACTAATGGCCTTTATTTATTAATGATAATATAGCTTTCCAGGATATAACGCTTTGTTTGTAATATAAGGATATACGAAACTAAGTCCTATCTTTCCAGAATATGAGGCCTGGAAAGAAAGAAAAAAAACATGGTAATCATTTTTATACATGAAATAAACAAAAAAAAACAAACCCATTCCCATTCACACACATTCTTACAGAGGGAGGGAGAGGGTACTGAGAAAAGGGGTGGGAGAATGGCCCTTTTACACACACTCACATTCGCCCCACCACAACGTCATAAGAGATATGCTGTAGCCCCAAATTGTAGCCGACTAACAGCGCCATCTACCGTGCGCCCCGAATCTGAAGTGTTACCAAGTTTTCTACCAAATTTCTGTCTGATTTTAATACGTTAGGTTAGGTATGGTTCTAGATCTTTTAAATGATTTTGAAAATGTGTTTTTCTTATGCAGTTTTGTGTGTAGGTACTATTCAGATCTGAAACTCATTTTGGATGGAAATACATACTTTTAATATTATGGACCGTCAGTCGATTATAGGAAAAGTATGCATTTCCGGGGAAAATGAGCGTCAAATCTGAAAAGTACACATAAAGTTGCTTAAAACAAATTTTTAAATTCATTTTAAATTGTGTTAAAACGAATCTTTACCATATTAGGCAAACCTGAGTTGGTAAATATACACAACAAAATAGTTTCAACAGATTACCTCCTAAGTGACCCACGTTAATAAAGCGGTATTTCTTACCTTGCTTTTAACCTCAATTAGTGAGCTAGATATTCGATTTGTTTTGGAGCTTTTTGACATCTCTTAAACTGAATGAGGTTTCTGGTATTCGTCTTGCGATAACTAGTAAAATTGTTCTAACGTAACCATTGAATAAATCTAACTGGAACATAAAATTCTAGAGAAATTAAATACACTAAGATAAATCAACGAAAGATAAACAGAGCAAATTCTTATTGTCTCTTGACGTCATACGTGAGTAACACCTGCAATGTTTCCTAATGAAGCAAATGTCCCCAAATACTTTAAACTTTCCCCTATAACTTAATACGACTCACTGTCTTCTCAGAAGATTTTGCATGCAGGAGTAGGGGTGAAAATAAATTTACTTAATATTTTAGGGTAATTATACACCATTTATAAGATAACCAGGTCTGAATAAACGATAAGTTTGGGATAGACTAAAATTAAAAACTATTTTGCTTATCAAAAAAGTAGTGCAGCATGAGAGGATTTTTTAATGGAAGATTGGGGCCTTAAAGGAATTTATAGAGTTCCTTAAAAAAAGCCAAGTTAATGAGTGACTGAGAAAGCACATTGATCGAACGGTAATAGATTCGTGTGTGTATGTAGGGATCTAAATAGGAGGACATCTGCTGTTGGAATTTGTGAACATGATGGACAGATGAGCGTGGTCTTAGATGTCGACCGAAAGCATGTAATTGATGATTCAGAACTGAGATATTGAGCATTCAAAGTGATAGCCTAGGCAGAAATATAGATAACTCAAATAAATATTCGGCAAAGAGTAATTGCTAAGTCTAATGATGGTCGCTTCTCATGAAAAACTAGAAAACAAAACATAATCGAAAGCGATAGGAATAAATATCCCCACACCACTAAGATTATGTTATAATATTTACGCTCTGCTGACAGACATTAAAATAAATGTCAATATACAGGTCTAGACCTTTTCCTATGATGGTTCATTATCTATGTAGTCAATCTTGGTCCACAAATATAGCCAATTTCCACATGAATATATCAATATTGGTGAAATGACCTATTTGTCCAGCCACTCTGTTCCACAAATCTGAATTAAGACGAACTTGCACAAGGGTAACTCAAAGCCCTGCTTATTAATCTTCATATTGTGACTAATTGTTCAATTTTATTAATCTAAATAAAAAAAAACTTTGAAATATGCAATTTTAGTCATCCCCATGAACATTATTAACAAGTGCATATTGTCTCGCCGAATGCATTTAATTTCAAAAGAGAATATTACTCTATTTATATGATTAGGTTTGCTAGAGAGAGGTATCATCTCAATTGACATGCAGCAAATTTCCATTTTAGCTTTAAATTATTGAATCCGTTATAAAAATCGACATTAATATATTCGATTATTAATACCCTGCCAACACTCCTAATTGGGGCCAAGCACGAATAGTCAATGGGATCTAGCTAAGACAAACAGGAGCAATTAGGCCACAGACAATATATATATATATATATATATATATATATATATATATATATATATATATATATATATATATATATATATATATATATATATTATATATATATATATATATATATATATATATGTATATATACATGACCCATAGGGCATGTATTAAAGAAACTAACTTGCACTTTTTACTTATTAATTAAACTGTACAACAAATTTCAGTATAAAAATTGTAAAACAAAGATCTCGTGTGAATTTTATTATGAAGTTGAGTGTGCTGAATTTGAATTTGATAACAAATATTCCCCATCGCGTAACATTTTTGTGTAAATTACCGATTTAATGATTATGCAATTGCTACCGATTTCCACGATACCATAAATGTATTTCGCTCCCAAAGTCAAATTAAATGCGTCTTTTGTAATTAATTCATGAATATATTATAAAACAGCATGTTTTAGCAGTATATAATGTATTAACCTGCATTTGAGTATTTACTTCTTCGTTTGTAAGACGTCTCATATGTGTCACGCTTTAGGTTCCAGCAGAAGTCAGCCAGCATAGCAGGGTTCCATATTCCCTTATACCTGTTTTCCTTTAACGCTATTTTTTGATCGAACCTCTTTTCATGTCCATCACTCACATCTCCTGCATTCTCTGGGAAGAAGGACAGATAAGACTGAAGAAAGTGTATCTTCAGTGGCATATTGCATCCAACTTCTTGGTAGCACTTGATTAGGTTCTCCACTATACGCTCTCGCTGGCCCCCTTAGTGCTTTCTCAAAAGTCTTTTGAATGCATGCCAGGCCGTTAGCTCAGTTTTATCCATTGTCGCCTCAAAGTCCTCATCAGCTATAAGTTGACGAATCTGATAGCCTACGAATATGCCTTCTTTAATCTTGGCATCACTTATTTTAGGGAAGATCGTATTGGGCTATTGGGAACATGGCTTGTTATGTTGCAGTGCTTTGGTAAATTGCTTCATTAGGCCTAGTTCTATATGCAGTGATGGCAAAATGATTTTCTCTTTCTTAACCAGTGGCTCATGAATTATATTTCTAGACTGAAGTGGAGATGCCCCTTCAAACATTGACTACATTTATCTGACCAACAGAACCGCTTTTATGTTATAAATGGATGTATCTATGAATAACCTCAACGCATTTGATTCATAGGTCAGCTCAAGGGCATTGAATAGGCCCCTGATATCATTACAATATGTCAAGTTGTTTTCAAAAGTGAAGAATTGCTGTTAATCTTTAGAATGCTTCTGAATATTGTAATTCAAGCATGTTCATCCAACAGGTTGCATTGTTACATACGCGAGGCCAGAAGTTCACTCTGCTGATTAGTAAGTGCTATATCACGAACTAGATCTTGAGTTCCTATTGGGTGGTGAGGTGTGGTTTCTTGTCGAATCCAAACTGTGCCACATATGTATGGTGTATCTTAAGATTCTGAATTGTCTGAGCTGCTCGTTCATCGATTGGTAGTTCAGAGGTGGCTGTGGTATGGGAATAGCACTTGAATGTCGAACGGGGCGTTACCATTGTATTTTGATTTTTTTAATTGATACATCTCTTGAAAATATATTAAAGACCAGGAAAGAAAACACATTGCACACCCACCTTTAATAACTGTTAAGCAGAAGTAGCAATCCGTTGAATGGTCCTTTGGCTCCCTCCAGACCATTGTTACGCCAAACATGAGGCCAGGCCCTTTGCTTTTCACTTAGGCAGAATGAGAACTTGTACACCTGACACAACATATCTGAGGTGCCCAGCGTTTGTCCTGGTCCCCCACTTTACATCCAAAGTACAGCTCATAAAGTTTTTCACATGTTTAGTCAACTGTCTCTTGTATTGTCTTAATGTAACTGATCAACATATCTAACAGAAACTGTCTGTGGAATATTTGCATTTTCTAGGCATTTTATATGTCCCCTGTAAATAAAAAAAACACTTCAGTGTGTTTAAAAATAATATAAATAGTAACAGCAACAAATATTAAATAAAAAAGTAAAAATAGGAAGCATTTATACTAGTTAGTTACAAAATTATCAAGCGTTACTTGAGTTACCATGGATTTGGCCCCATATACCTCAAACAAATATTGAGTATACTTTCATAAATTTCATAGGTTAGGTTATAGGGATGGGGGGCTCTTTTATTATAACTTTTTATTTAATTATTCTTGATCATCTTGCTTTTTCAATTGATTTTCTCTTTTATCGAATCTATTCACTTCTTCTTGAATGAAATTCCTTATTTCTTTATTGTCGCCCATTCAAACATTTTGTCTTCACCTTATCTAGACTTAAGGTATTCTTGTTGGCTGGGTTGGTCCTTAATCTTCGTTTTTCTTTCTTTATGCTTTTTCATATTTCTTCCATTTATCTTGAGTTGATTTCTTGGTCCTTCTTGATTCTAGTTGAGTTGGTCCTTCAAGCGTTTTCCTTGACTTCCATTTTCTTCTTGAGATTTCTTGGTAAAAGGTTTTGGACAGTTGAGTTTCGAACGCGATAACATTGTATTTAAACGCCAACACTCTAGCCTCACGCCACGGCTTAGTCCGTTTTTGAGTTGGTAATTTGATCGGCTATTTATATTATCGAGTTGGAAGGAGAGACTAGTCTTGGATTTCTTAGTCGAGGAGTAGTAGCTCTCCCTCCTACGACCTCCGAGTCTACGGGATGAGTGGAGCTAATTCAGTGGGATTGTGGAGAGCGAACGAATTCTTGTCTCTATTCAATGAGTAATAACTTTTCTTTCCTGGGTCTCCGAAGTTCCCAGCAGCACTTTTTCTTAAATATCTAGTAGGAGAGAAGGTGCAGTTGTAACGAAGATCAGAAGATTGTTCGGCCTTTGAGGGTCACCCAGTTATGGGGAAGAGGGTCTCTTTATTATAATTTTACTTATTTATCAATATTATTCTTGCTGTTCTCTTTATCGAATCTATTTACTTCTTTACTTCTTCTTGACTGGAATTCCTCTTTCTTTTAAGTTGCCCCTTCAAACATTTGTCCTCACATTTTCTTGACTTTCGTATTCTTGTTGACTGAGTTGGTCCTTAATCTTCGATTTCTTTATGATGTATCTTCATTTTTCGTCCATTTATCTTGGGGGCTGATTTCTTCGTACTTCTTGATGAGTTGGTCCTTCAAGCGTTTTCTTCCGTTTTCTTCATAAAATATTTTTTGACTGTTGAGTTTTGAACGCGGTACCATTGGATTTAAACGCCAACACTCTAGCCTCATGACCAGGCTTTAAATTATCGAGTTGGAAGGAATTTTTTGTGTTCAGGACGTAGCTGTAAATTTACCTACAAATAATGCTGCTAGTGGGCCCCGTTGAAGACCTCTTGTGGAAGCTGATGGTGTTGACAGAAATACCCCTCTCTATAATCTTGCAATCTATTCCTCAAAAAACTAACTTCGTCGTTAAGCTCCCTTTCCTTCAATAGCTCCCATTGTTTCAATTTATTAAATTTTTCCTTATCTAATTTGAATTGTTTATCTAATAAAGTTTTCTTTGTAAATAAATTTTGTCATTATGAAAACAGTGCTATTTTTTTTTGTTACTGATTCCTGGTTACATTCTACTATGGTATTTGGTTATTAATGGGATTTATTTTGGGTTAATAAATCAGCCTAAATAACGTTTCGAAAACCATTGCCATAAATTTGTTTAATGAAAATAGCCTCCTACTAATTCTTAGGCCTAAGACTGAAGTGAAATAAAATTTTGAAATTCTGAACTAGCTTTGTAAGAAAAACAATTAAACAAAATTATATATTCGCATAATTAACGAATGAACAATGAGAATTGAATTAGGAATACAACGTAAGATGCGGTAAAGTAAATATAATAAAGTAACTGATTTAAAGTAACAAGATGTAAAGTAACTAATATATGAAATGAATATATTGTAAAGTAATATGTGGAGTGAAAGTGAAAACGAAGGAGACTATGATGGACTGAATTGGGGTCTGCAATCCGAGAAGTAGAATTAAGACCTACTCTCGTATGGCAGTTTGCAGAGAATATATGTGAGAGGATTTATAACTGACCTTGATTGAAAGTAAAGTTGTACCGGAATTGATGGTGACACAAACACAAATGATAGAGAGATAATTCGTTTTATTTCAAAAGTGGTGAAACGCGTGTGTTGGTTTGTGCGTGAAATTCTAAGAGATGTTGTTTGAACCAGTAGTACATTAAATGAAATCAGTATTTCGTCACAGGATATTTGAATTATTAAACGTTACATAAAATAATTGAATGAATTAAATATTAAGTTGTACATAATTTGCATGAATGATTTAATTGACAAAAGTTAAGTAAAAAGAATTGAATGATTTGAATTTTATACATAGTAAATGATGATATATATATATATATATATATATATATATATATATATATATATATATATATATATATATATATATATATATATATATATATATATATATATATATATATATATATATATATATCACGGTGAAGGTAAGGACACATAGGAGGCTGAGGTACATGTGATTTATTTATCTAACAACGTTTCGGGCGTATCACCCATCTTCAGGTTCTAAAACATAAAGTAATCTAATACAGTTAAAGAATATTAAAAATATTAAAAATAATTAGGTTATGACTATGTAGGTAAATCAAAAATTAGAAAATAACTCAGGAATTTAAAAGTCAACAGAATCAAATTATCAATCTAATATAACACTATTGAAGCGAAAAAACTCACAAAAAACAAAAGTAAATAATTACTGTATAATATTGCTTACCGATAATTCAGGAATTTAAAAAGCAAGAGAATCAAATTATTAATCTAATGTAATCACTATTAACACGAAAAAAAAGAAGCAAAAACACAAAAGTAAAAAATTACAGTATAATATTGCTTACCGATGAAGTTCAGGAGAAATCAGAAAGTGAAGAAATTATAAAGGATGTGGCTTAAAGATGGATAGGAATTTGATTGGTTGGTTGTTAAATAAGAGAAGGTTGGTTGGTTGTTGAATGAGGTTATTAAAATTAAGAAATAAGAAGAGGAACAGCGGTATTATCTATGTTGAGTGTAGGAGATTTTGTACGTATTATTAGGGATTCCCAAATTCTTAGACTATATTCATTGTTATTATGACCAATTATTTTGAAGTTATCTATGGAACATTCTGTCTTGCATTGTATACTATGATTTCTAATTACAGAAGCTTCCTTGTTAGATAAATAAATCACATGTACCTCAGCCTCCTATGTGTCCTTACCTTCACCGTGAAATTGAAGACTAGACTGCTCAGCAGCAACTCATATGACTATATATATATGTATATATATATATATATATATATATATATATATATATATATATATATATATATATATATATATATATATATATATATATATATATATATATATTTAAGTTTCCTAGGAGGATTTTATTATAGGAATGCCCAGAGGGCATTGCTATACTACTATCTCTGATTCTACTGTAAATATCCATTCTTAACTATCTTCTTCAAGAATTTTACAAACTATAGAAGTTAGCTTACCGGTATGGAGTTATTCGGGGCCTCTTTACGTGCCTTTTTAAAAAATTGGCACTACCCTTTGCTAATTTCCAATCATTAAATATTTCGCCAAACTCTAATGATCTAGTATATATCTTCTCAGGAGCTAATTCAATACTATCTACACCTTTTTTGAGTAACCTAGAATGAATGTTGTTTGGGCTAGATGACTTCTAGTATTTAAATTCAATATAAGCCCTTTAATAATTTTCATGTCCACATTGATGGTATTCGACACTACTTCCTTTGACCTAGAATTATCATCAATTAATCTATCTGAATTCTCTTTTGTAAATACTGAAGAAAAATGATCATTAAGAATCTCTACTATTTCCTCATCAGGTTCTTTCAAAACCACTTCATATCTAACATGTCTTATTTTATCACTGTTAGATTTGTTATTTCATAAGTTTGGTGTAAGAATAATACATGGTGACCCCCAAAACGGACCCCAACTTTTGATAGGCCTCATTTCTTAATTTTCTGCAGAATGAATGAAACTTTGGTGTTAACTAGTTTATTATGTTTAAAAACATCATATCAAAACATGAGAGTCTTTGGACTTTTGATCTTTATTCTAGAGAACGTGTTCGAGATTACCTCCATGTAGCTCTGTGCATT
The DNA here is from genome assembly GCA_963969495.1 of Ceratothoa steindachneri. Classification (NCBI taxonomy): domain Eukaryota; kingdom Metazoa; phylum Arthropoda; class Malacostraca; order Isopoda; family Cymothoidae; genus Ceratothoa; species Ceratothoa steindachneri. The sequence continues at coordinate 81,688,238 of OZ018335.1, forward strand.
TCTTGAGGAGCAGCACAAAGTTGTCCATGGCATTCTTACAAACCGAACGACTAATAGCTTTGATTTCCTCCCTGATTGCTTCCTTGAGTTCGTTGATGGCGCTGAGTCTCCCTGCGTACAAACTAAACCGAACTCTTAGATACACTTGTTTCCTGCGATAATTTTCATATTGACTTATGGGGTCGTTTCTTCATACAATCTCTTACCAGTGCTGATGTTCTGGGATCATTGGATCAGTAGAAGTTCTTTTTTCGGATCACAGACGCTTCCCGTTTCTTTGAAACAGGCGAAGATCTTACTGAAAGTTATGTAGTTGATTGGAAACCTTTCGGAGTACTTGCGACTAGAGATTGTTTTGTCTTAATAAGTCGTTGTTTATCTTCATAGAGTAGGTGACGTACGTGGACTGAAAGGTTATTTCTACAGCCCTTAAGAGGTCACCTAGTATCGAAGTACCGTAAGAAAACTATAGCAACCGCAACAATAGATCACATCATTATATCCCTCTACTCTTAGTTAGAACATGGAATAAAGATTATATATTCAGTGTCTATCTACATTTTTTTACTTTAGAAAACTTGCGTACATTAGCCGAAGGAGAACCAATAATTTATGGTGAAGAGTCTTCCACAGAAGCGACTTAAGTAGGAGGTAAAATAGGACGAACTGGAGAAGTAGGAGAAACAGGTTTTAATCTTGGATCTTGGAATTACCTGATCTTGGTGTTTTTCACAATATTTCCTGTGGGTATACTACACCTATAAGATAAAGGACAAGTCCGCTCCTATACCTCAGCAGGCATACATTTAGAACCACGAGGAGCATAGTTACTGATCATCACTGGAGATGATGGTGGCAGGGATAAGATTCTAGCAGACTTTGAAGGGCTAGTTCTCTGACATTCCGGCCTATGGGCCACTCTAGCAAATAGTTGTTCCTGTAGGCCTGTAGCATCAAAATTGCAAAAAAGTAGGCCTCTGACACCCAAATTGCAAGATAGGTAGGCCCAGCGAATGAGTGCCAGGTCGACTTATGAAATCCTGAAATTGGGTACACGCATTAATTAATGAGATCATATGCCATATAATAATTAGTGAACCAATGTGATAGAGATAAATATGTATATCACAATTGTATATTTATGAAAGGAAGCATGAAATAAGCAAGCGGATAACCAGAGTTCCCACGCGGTCACACAAACATACGCAGGCTAAAAAGCTGCCAGATGACAGCAGAGGATCCGGGGAGGAGGGGGGGGGGGGGGGTGATCAGTGGGAAATTCTAACAAGTGTACCTGGTTTGCATCATTTACTTTTCGAGTCAGCACCTCCTGTTTTGAGTCACGGCGGACACACGGCGCTTGTGCATGACTCGCTGACCAGGCGGATCGCACATCCTACCTCACACGCCTGGCCCTTCCGCTCTTTGTCAACTGGCCTGAGCTGCGGTCCTTAATCCCGCAAAGCTCTACGAGAGCGATGTTAAGTCACTGGTGCTCGTGCAGGCGGAGGCACAGCGGTGGACAAACTACGCTCCGGTTTTTGGGACTGCCAAGAGCAATATAGCGCCCAAGCCTCCCATCTACGCGCGCTATATCGATGACATAATTTTGAGTACGAATAACCTTGAATAAGTGAACGGCTTACTTGAAACATTTAAGAACAACTCTGGTCTGAATTTGACCCGCGAAAAAGAAGATGAAGGATCCCTTCCCTTCCTTGATATCCTCAGAAGTGCCCAGGAGTCAAAATTTGTGACCCAAGTATACGTTAAGGCCACGAACTTGGGTTTCTGCTTAAACGGTTCTTCTGAGTGTCCTAAACGTTACAAGAGATCAGTTATCAATGCCTTAGTTAACAGGGCAATTTCTCATTCATCCTCGTGGATGGCTGTTGATCACGAACTTAAGAGGGTTTTCCCGAGTTCTCGTCAACAACGGCTACTCACAAGAATCCATCGACGCCATCATGAAAGAGAAAATGAACTTGGCTGTTGACCCTGGAGTCAGGTCTACTCCGAAGAAGAATAATATCGACCTTTATTACAAAGCCAATATGAACACCGGCTACTGTGAAGACGAAAAGGCTCTCATTGCCATTCTCAATGGTAATGTGACCCCAACCGACCTTAATACGGATATTAATCTAATTATATACTACAAGACCAAGAAAACAAGTAGTTGCATCATGAAGAACAGCTCTCTCACTCCAACGACTCCACTCACTCCAGAAGACTAGCGTCGTGTACGAATATTCGTGCACAGTCGGTGACTGCGAAAAACGCAATTCAAAGTACATCGGCGTGACCTCCACAACCCTGTCAAGGCGACTCACAGCTCACATTCAAGATGGTGCGATTAAAACCCACGCCCATCTCATGGCACTACCCTAACCCCTGAAAAACTGAATCAGGACACTTCCGTCATCCTGAGACTCCCAAATCTCAGAAGATTGCGGATGGCCAAAGCCGCCATCAGTTAAATGAAGAAAGCGGCAATTACCGTGCAACTTCAGCCGGAAACTATACTCCTGACATCTCGGCGTCCCCTAGTTGACCGCCGTTAAAAGAAGTACGTTTTCAAACTTGATTTTCCTTAGCCTCCTTTGCCAGAGAACTAGATTGGAGTGACAAATAGACAATCTGAGCCTTCCAGGTTTATGTTTCTTGTAGCGCTTAGTTTCCCAGTAAAAATTTCCCGCGCTATTATTAGCTATTTTTTTGTAATACTTATGTTCGCGTAGAAATACTATATATAATGTAGGAATTTTTGAATAATTGCATTTCTGTTCATTCCCTAAAGATGACCTAACATGGTCGAAAGTCGCCTAGGAATAAAGAATGTCATTCCTAATGTTTTTTTCTCGCCTCGAAGACCCCGTTAAAAAGAAATATTAAGAAAATACAAGTTAAAATTAATAATGCTGCCACAGCTGTGGACTTTAATAGAACCTGCATACAACATGGCCTTTTACCTAATTATAGATATATATATATATATATATATATATATATATATATATATATATATATATATATATACATATATATATATATATATATATATATATATATATATATATATATATATATATATATATATATATATATATATATATATATATATATATATATATATATATATATATATATATATATATATATATATATATATATATATATATATATATATATATATATATATATATATATATATATATATATATATATATGGAGCTCGGCCGTGAAGCCTGCATTTAATATTGAGGATAAATCCCAGAGCCACAAGAAACGGATGCAGCATCTTTTAATTTTTCATAACGTTTCGAAAACTACAAGTTTTCATCTTCAGGCTAGAATAAGTTTACAAAGTTAATACATATAAAGAAAAGTTGAAAAGGCCAACAAGACATTATTTTAAAAGGTGACCAATTATAAAATGCAGTAAAATGTACTATAAGTTAAATTTTTTGTTATTAAATATTACTTGGCAACAGTTAAATTTGCTTTAAAACTGACTCAAAAAATAGTTAATAAATTTAAGGTTTATTGCAGAAATTAATTAAAAACTATAAGAGAAATTGACCTGGCATTATTTAAAGATAGTAAATTTAAACTTTGTTTTTAATTTTTTAAAGACTGTAAGAGTTAAAAAAAAACCATTTAATATAAAAACGGTAAATTCGGGTACTTACTAAAGTGGATCCTTCCTAGAGAGTGAATGGTGAGTTTAACAAGGGGCTAGTATTTATAGGTTACAGTCACGCTTGGTTTGTTAAAAAGCAACTAACAAACTGTAGTTAAAATTAGCTAATTAATAATGATATTGCACTTAAATCTTCATTGAGTGTAGGTTTGTAGTGTTTGATATATAAAGATTCAAGGGTTATTAGGCAATGTTTGTTGTTGTTAAAGGCTAATACTTAAAAAAAAATTTAAATGTCACTTTTACAGCTTATGGTGTGTTCCCTAATAGATGACTTTTCTTTTTTATCTAATATTTTGTTTGTGCGCCAACTAATCCCCATATGAGCAGAAAACCTAGCTCCAAGAGACCTGACAGCGCTGCCAATCTAAGAGGATCCAGTACAACTGGGACATTTAAATGAATAGGCATTATCACTGCGGAACTCCAAAGAGATAGGATCATTACTGTTAAAGAAACTTCCTATCGATAGTTTGTTTATAAAAAAAACTATTTGTGGGTTGATTTGGGGAAAATATCTTTTAAAAATAAATAGGATTTTTCTTTTAAAAGTATCGTTTAAAAAACCCATCTCTGAAATTAGTAAATATATGGGCATTTTAGGAACTCCTTCTTTGTGCATTTATTTCCTTCTGACCTATATGATAGAGTTTTAAAAAGGCTATTTGATAATCTCATTGACCCTCTTAACCCTGCATAGAAGTTCCTAAAATGCCCATATATTTAGTAACTTCAGAGATGTTTTTTTTAAACGATACTTTAAAAGAAAAATCCTATTTATTTTTAAAAGATATTTTTCCCAAATCAACCAACAAATAGTTTTTATAAACAAACTATCGATAGGAAATTTCTTTAACAGTAAAGATCCTATCTCTTTGGAGTTCCGCAGTGATAATGTTTATTTATTTAAATGTCCCAGTTGTACTGGATCCTCTTACATTGGCAGCACTGTCAGGTCTCTTGGAGATAGGTTCTCTGCTCATATGGGGATTAGTTGGTGCACAAACAGAATATTAAATAAAAAAAAGAAAAGTCATCTATTAGGGAACACACCATAAGCTGTAAAACTGACATTTCTATTGAGAATTTTCAAGCATTATCCTTTAACAACAACAAACATTGCCTAATAACCCTCGAATCTTTATATATTAAACACTACAAACCTACACTCAATGAAGATTTAAGTGCAATATAATTATTAATTAACTAATTTTAACAACAGTTTGTTAGTTGGTTTGCTTTTTAACCTACCAAGCGTGACTGTAACCTATAAATACTAGCCCCTTGTCAAATTCACCATCCACTCTCTAGGATGGATCCACTATAGTAAGTACCCAAATTTACCGTTTTTATATTAAATGTTTTTTTTTAACTCTTACAGTCTTTAAAAAATTAAAAACAAAGTTTAAATTTACTATCTTTTTATAATGCCAGGTCAATTTCTCTTATAGTTTTTAATTAATTTCTGCAATAAACCTTAAATTTATTAACTAATTTTTGAGTCAGTTTTAAAGCAAATTTAACTGTTGCCAAGTCATATTTAATAACAAAAAATTTAACTTATAGTACATTTTACTGCATTTTATAATTGGTCACCTTTTAAAATAATGTCTTGTTGGCCTTTTTAAGTTTTCTTCTTATGTATTAGCATTTTCTGAGTCAGTTTTAAAGCAAATCTAACTGTTGCATATTTATATTGTTAAAAATTTCAACTTATAGTACATTTTACTGATATTTTATAATTGGTCACTCTTTAAAATAATCTCTTGTTGGCCTTTTCAAGTTTTCTTCTATGTATTAACTTTGTAAACTTATTCTAGCTTGAAGATGAAAACTTGTATTTTTCGAAACGTTGTAAAAAATTTAAAGATGCTGCATCCGTCTTTCGTGTCTCCGGGATTTATCCTCAATATTATATATATATATATATATATATATATATATATATATATATATATATATATATATATATATATATATATATATATATATATATATATATATTTTTTCAATAAGAAAACAATAGCGAGGAGTAGACGGAAATTCTTCTTAACAAAACAGGAATTATAAAAGGTCCCGACGAGGTCTGGGACTTAACAAATATCGGGGAAAAAGGGGGACAAGGCACTGTGGGGACGGGTAGGTGGGAGAAAATGGCGTGGTGGGTGGGGCTGGTACGAGCACCAAACTTTGAATGAGGACTCGCGGCGGTGACTGCTCCTTCTATAGTTACCCACGCAGGAGCCTGCCCGATGGCTAATGAGACCATTCCTGAAAGGTTCTCGAGGCCCCATCCGCACGATTCCGGCGACTCCTGACGTAGGTGATGTGCTGGGAACTTCGTCATAAGGACTTGGTGAGGTCGACCAGGGAGTCGGGAGGTAGGAGATCAAGGAGATCAGAGCACACCTTGCCGCGGTAGGCGTTTCTGATCGCGGGAATGTTGTCCGAGTAGGTCTGAGCCTTTGAGAAGAGCAGAAGGGCCAGAGATTCAAGAGCGAGGATGCCTAGGTTTCAGGGGTGGCACCCCCACGCGACCTGCGAAGAGCCGGCGACAAGCCCGAGACCCCATGGCGAGGCATCTACGGCGATCTTGTTGGGGGAAATCCTGGGATGCTTCCATCGCACACATTTGTGGTGGATCAATAGGAGCAGGCGGTGGAACACGGCTCGGGACGGAGATCGCTGAGCTGGCGGTAATGGAGCTGCACCCACAGGAAAAGCAGGCGAAGGACAGAGGCCACGAAATTAAGAAGGACGGCCAGGCAAAGCCAACACTTCCTGGGAACCGGATGATTGACAACGTAACGGAGAGCGTTGGATGTCTTATGCCTCAGCTGCGCGGTGATCCGGGTGGAGTAGGAGCGGACATCTATCTCGATCCGAGGTACGTCAGGGCCTTTGTAGGGGCGATAATGCTCTTCGCGAGCTTCAGGCGCACAGAGCTGGCGTTGGCGAGTGAGAGGAATCGCCGGAGGCCCGCCTTGGAGCCCACGGCCATGACGTCGTCCAGGTATGTATGGGCGACGACCCCGGCGACTTTGGCCCAATGTTTGACAACAGTTGAGAGAGTCATCTGCATTAGGTAGGGGCCCCCCGATAAACCCACGGGGAGCCGCTTGAAGCGAAGGCGACGTCCTCCCATCACAAAGCCGAAGTTGGGCCGAGCCGATGAGTGTAGGCGCACGTGGTAGAAGCCGTCTTTCAAATCCAGCTTGATAGCGAAGGAATTCTCGGGAGCCTGGGCCAGTACCTTAGGGACAGAAGGGAGACGGAATGAGGGAGGGTCATAAAAGTCAGCAGCTGCGACATATCGTAAGCCAAACGTGCCGAACCATTTGACTTAAGAACCCCAAAAAATTGATGTGTGCAGATAATGGGGCCTTCCTCCGCAATATCGCAATCCACGAATTGCTAGGCGAGTGGGGTCATTCTGTCAGAAGAAGATTGCCAGTGAGGTAGCCTCTCTTCAGGAAGAGCTTGACGCCGTCGGCTGCAGTGACCTTCAAGAGATGCGAGGACCTGGGCTCAGAGTCAAAATAGCTGGGAGGAAGAACATTCAGGCGGGCATCTGGATCCAGTACCTGCTGGGCTTGTCCTAGAGGATCCATGCCCAGGCTAGCCCAATCCTGGTCGGCTTCCCCTTCCTGCGCGCCATCGTTTTTCTGACAGTTGTTGTTCTAGTCGTTCTGCTCGTCCTGATTGCGATCGCGGGGTCCCATAATATCCGGGGGGCCACTCATGACGTCTCGAAGTATTTCGTCGTATTTTGAGGGATGGAAAGAAGGGGCAGGGGACCATGAAGAAGTGGACGGAGTGGGAACGTGGGGAATGGTGAACACTGCCAATCTTGGTCTTAGGAGGACGGTGATAATGCTTTCCGGAGGGCCCGAAGGAGGAGGATCTTCAATTCGAACGGCTCCCAGCCCCGCAGCGGCCCGGCTGAAGAAGTCTCCCAAGGCGTTGTCCTCCTCAATGGAGAGCTGTCCCAGTGTTGCCGCGGTGTCCTCGTAATATGTTCGCAGGCTAGGTTGAATATTAAAGGGGTCCATCTCCAAAGTAGGCGGGTCGATGATCTCGATGTCATTGTCAGAGGACAACTCCACGATGTGTGTGAAAACGGGGAGAGGAGGAGGGGGGCTGTAAAAAGAAACCCACGTGAAACTGGTGGCGGAGTCGGAGGGTCGTCCTTGGCACTGTCTGAGATGGTGACCGAGGGTGAAGAGTAGGCGAAACCGAATAAATCGCTGCGCCGGGACGGGGAGAACAGGTAGTCATCAGAATCACTATCTGAAATGCCGAACTCCGAAGCCAAGGAATCTATGGAAAGAGAAGGGGTAGGGAAGTACAGGTGGCTGGCTGGAGAGAGGAAATAAAACTCCTCAGAAGTTTCTGAACGGGAGTGGGGGTCGAGCCCGATTTGTCATCTGGTGCGTGCGACACGAAGTTCTTCCTGCCACGTAAGGGAGTCACGTACGTCTTGCAGGAAGGCGCACGCTCTGGCGAGCCCGGTGTTCAGGGCGGCCCCCACGGCCTCGTTGAGAAAGCGGCTGATTCCAGGATCCATAGGCCGGGGGTGGGGTATGTGTATAGGTGAGGGAGAGAGGGAGAGACCTTTCAGAGATCACGATATCACTATCGATGGCCGATTGTTCTCTCGCGTCGTTGGGAGCCGTGGTCCAACCGTGCTGCCACACGATGTGGCATAGTCTCAGACGTTGGTGCAGGTGATGAAAACTGGCGCTGCTAATGTTGTGTCGGAGAGGGTACAATTTCAGAAGAAACTGTATCTCCTCCCGGTCCCGCGTCTTGAAGCAGCTATCCTGCAAATAGGTAAGAAGGTTATTGATGACGACGTCCCACCTTGTGCAGGCGTAGGCGGCGATGTCCGTTGAGGTCAGTGTAGACACAGGCGCGGGATCCTGTGCGGCGGCGGTCAGTCTCGGAAGAGATCTAGGGGTTTCAGGAACTAGAGGATAGGCAGGCGGAGGGTCTTTCGCGGAGGCGAACTGAATCCGGTTTAATCCGGGAAGGAGCAAAGCCACCGATGAAACCCCTTCTAAGGGTGGAAGACGCTCTGTCTTGCTTTGGAGCATCAAAATATCTTTATTAAGATTGACTAGTGCAACGTTTTGACCTTACGGTCATCTTCTGGCAAAAGAAAACCGATTAAGATATACAAATATACAAAATAGGTTTAAGTGTTCACCACAAATTATAATTATAATAAGAGAGGAGTAAAATACAACGATTTAAGGAAAGAAGTAAAGTAAAATTGTACAGAAAAAACATCTAAAAAACTGGCTAATAAAAACATAAAAAACAACAAAACAAAAATCAATACATAACCAAACGGATCAAATGAGAAACATACCTTGAATCTTTGATATCCAGTGAGAATATAGTGTGGTAGAGAGGTGACGGGAAATATAACAGTTTCGCTAGTAGTGGTTGTTTAAATGATGTTTAATGTAATAGAAGAGGAATCAGAATTGAGTGAGGGAGATAGTGTTGTGATATAAATAGATTCAGAGATACGTAGTGACAGTGGGTTTGAGTTGGAGTCCAAAATTCTCAATTTTCCTATTGTATGGTACCGTTACATTGATGATATTATATGCCTTTGGCCTTCCTCTAAAGATATTTACAATTTTCTATGTAATCTTAATTCTTTAGTCCCTTCTATTAAATTTACCCGTAAAATTGAGGAAAATGAGACTCTTCTTTTTCTTGACCTTTTAATACATACGACGCCGTCAGGTTTGAAATTCTCTGTTTATCGCAAACCATCTAACTCCAGTTCATATATTCACTTTTATTCCTATCATAGTGTTAAAATTAAACGGTCTATATTCACTTTTATGTTTCTGCGTGCATTACGCCTTGTTAGTCTGGAATCTTTGTATAAGGAATTGTCCAATATCTTTGAAATAGGAAAAAACTTTGTTACCCCCGTCCATTTTTGCATACTTCATTAAACTTTGCTAAGACAACTTTCTATAGAACTGATTACCCACCGGTTTTCAATTACAAAAATTGTCTTATCTTGCCATACTTTGAACCATTTTTCTTGTCTCACCTGTCTTTTTAAGCAACTTAAAATCTCTCTCTATATAAAATCATAGTCCACAATAATACAAGGAAAAAAGGCTGCCAGTTTATGGTAGGTGGAATGAATGGTATGATTTGGCTTTGGGGCTACCGGCTACTGTAGGTTATACCGTAGAATTCAATCTGACCTTAATTGGAAGTTCCAGATGCTTTCTGGTTACCTGCTTGTAGGCTGGATTAAAGGTAACCGGCTTATTACTTGACAGAGGTAAAGACATTAGAAGAAAATGGTGGTTTTGTAGGTTTTAATCTTGGTCTTATAGCTATCTCAAATTCTGACAAGTGAAATCGCAGAGTTCCTGGTTCGTAGTTTGCTCAAGTCCTTATAACTGGCTATCGGTGTTAACAGACTCATTGTTTCTTTCATTTCTCTCCTTGTCAGACTGTACATTTTTGTCTTTTACAAGTGCTTTTATTATAACGGAAGATTAGGGGCGTGTCGCTATTTGTCCAATCTAAGAACTGGGCCGAGCCAACTTGACCCAAAGGTGTATGCGTGTATTTAGTGTAGGTGCGTGTGCACAAAGAGGGTGTTCGAATTTGGAAATCTGGCTGATCTTTATTAGGCCAATATCCGTAGCAAAGTAAGATTTTGTATTTCACGAGTCCATATCAAAGCTAGGGGGGACGACTTCCCTATCTGTCAGACTCATTATTTGTATGCACAGTTGTTTCAATTGTCTTCGTTATCGCGGTGGTCAAAACCGTCGGCTTGCACCTATCTTCTAACGTGAGCGAATGTTTGTGTGTTAGTGTGAGAGCACAACGATTTTATTGCCTTGCGGTTGTACATTATTTACAAGAATAGTTTGCTTTACATTGATACATTAATTATTGAATGTATATTTAATAATTTGGAATTAACCTACTTTTATACAATGCAGCTGGTCTCTTAAAAAATAAAGGAATGAGAGGTAGACTCCTATTTTACGTATATCTTTACCTTGAGTTTGGATTCATTAATTTTTTATATCTATAATTACGCACAGTAGTTAGCGGTTCTTTTGAGCTTTCAGAGGTGGAAACTGCAGCTCTTTAATGCAAACAAAATTCGTGTGCGTGTGCGTGTGCGTGTGCGCGCGCGCTCCACTATATTATTGTTAACTTTTACAGATTTATGCACGCGCACTACAGCATTAAATCTAAATTCTTATTTCATTTTGTTATGCATGGTTGCAAAACATGAATTTTGAAGTGGCAGCAATCATGCGATTCTTTGTTTAAGCCATGTAATGCCAAGTGTGTTAACATTTGGGGGTTTGCATAGGGATGTCCATGCTGCAGATCCGAATCTCCGAACAAAACCTATTTCTTTGTTCCTTCTTTTATACGAGGGGCGGTCAATAAGTTTTGCAATTCGGATATAAGGAAACGAGATATGAGGAAAAGTGTTTTATTATTTTTCAATATAACTACCATCGACTTCAATGCACTTGCGCCACTTGTCCCTGAGGCTTCGAATTCCCAACAACCAGAAATCTCCCGACTGCTGTTCATTCCACTCCTGGACGGCGAGCTTGGCATCTTCATCGTCCCCAAACAGGCGTCCACGCAGTGCAGCCTTGAGCTGGAGGAATAAAAAGTAGTCGCTAGGGGCCAAATCTGGACTGTAGGGGGATGGTTGAGCTCCTCGAATCCGCACTCGCGCAGGGCAGCTTGTGAAACTCTGGTCTTGTAGACCTTGACGACGATGAAGTCGATCATGGGGCGTGAGGTTTCTAGATACCCAACGGGCAGAGACCTTGGTCATGGCTAAATTGTCGTGGATGATGTTGATAACACTTGCATGTGATATTCCAAGTTCTCGCTCGATTTCTTCGACATTCACCCGCCAATTTTCGAGGATCATCCTCTCCACACGGGCTACATTGTCTTCGTTGGTCACGTCTGACGGGCGTCCTGGGCGCACGTCATCTTCAAGGGACTCACGACCATGGCGGAACTCCCTATTCCAGCGAGCAATGATTGCATAGGAAGGGGTGGTGTCGGTGCAACCATGCGTTCATGGATTTCTTTTTCATTCTTGCCTTCCTTGGTCAAAAATTTGATCAGTGCGCGGTGCTCAACCTTCTCCATTGTTGAAAAATTTGTGACTGACGATCTGCGATCAGCTACTGCTTCTTAAACAGATGAGGCAGAAGCGTGCAGCTGCAGGTCCCGACTTGGCATAACCTGTCCTAACACCCCCACAAACAGCCATCCTCCTTCCTCTGTTTTGCCCTACCGATTCGCAAAACCTATTGTCCGCCCCTCGTATACATTAAATTGTGTACATTCCACACTACTTTTCTTTTAACCAGACGGAATTAAGAATCCGGGGTTAACTCTAAATTAATATTTACACGGACTTTGTACACTTAAACTGGTTACTCTAGGTTCACCAGTTTAAAGAGATTTCGATGTTATTGCATTTCTTCGAGCCACCCAATAATCATTGCGGCGAGTCAGTGATGGCCTCTAGCAGAGGGTAACGTGACGAGTATCGATGTGGTCGTAGGCAGAAGGCCCAGCTTTGTCATCTAACCAATTTAGGTTCTGTCTCCTTAAGGTTTTAGGGAAATTCGCTTTTAGTTTGGGTTGCCGAAGGTGCCTAGGTAATGTTGGGAAAGGAAAAGGACTTCAAGCGAATATGGCTATAATAGGCTTTATTTTTTATCGAGTGGCCTACTAAATAGAGAGCAAGCGGACACGTTGGAATTCTGCTCGGGGGTTTACGTGAGTCTTCCGTTTAAAAGGCTATGTAAGTAAGTCTAAAAGGGGCAGCAGGACTCAAGGGCGAGGGAAACGTATTCGTTATGATATAAGCAACCGGTCTTCAAGGGGCGTGACCCTTTTTCACTTGACCTGGATACGGGTTGGAGCAAACGATCAGGAAAACTCGCTGGGTTCCTTTTGGGTGGAGCTACAAGATTTATGTGTAATTATTCAACTTAGATATTTTCCCCTTTTGGGCCTATTGCGTATCAAAGAGAGATCGCTTGCTTTCGCAGTACTTTGAGAATTTCAACCGGTCAAAACATACATTGCCCTGTATTTGTTCAGCTTGTCCCGGTTTATCTATCACCGAGACCTTTTCGACTGGCTTTCTTTGGTTCTCTGTCTATTACATGGCATGATATTTCATTAATTCATGTGAGTACCTATTTTGAGGATTTCTTAGGTCCACCGAACATCCATTTGTGGGAGTTCCTCGCTGGGACTACCTATCCTTCAATTTGGATGACACAGGACTACTTTCCTTGCGATTTGAGCGCTACAAGTTAACTTTAAATTAATAATTTTGCATACTTTATCCACTTGATTCTTTCTACTAAAGTTAATGTTGTTCTTCCCACTACTGGACACTGGAATTTTAATACACATTATTGGAATCTGAAACACTTCCATGATTGTTATTATTATTTTTTTAAAACTTCACCCGAACGTATGGTGTGTGTTCGTTCGTTGTTCTAGTCTTGATCCAGAATTGTCCTTTTTGAGCTGCGATGATAGGCGCTGTGTTCATAAATGGAGACTGGGCAAACTTTTGCCGGGTTAGGTCTCAACTTACGTCTAACTGTAGCAGCAGGGTGTGTTAATTTTTTCAACTTTCTAAAAATAAAATTGTGTAGCAAAGTTTTGTGCCTTTTCATGCCCATAGAAGAGAACTGCAAAGAAAATTGAAAAATAATAACCGTTGCCTACATAAATCGTGGCCTCAAATTTCCAAAATCAGTTAAATCCCAATTAAATGTACTGCATTTCTATTTTCTTTGAAATGCAGGATGAGACATTGAATTACTCCATTTCAGTGAAATTCTAGGAGATTTTATTAGTCATTAGCTTTTGCACAATATAGTATACGGGCGTTGTAAACAGCTCAATTCCTGTTGCAACTTGTATGCACGCTGTCAGTATGATGTGCACGCCACTCGTGTGACGAGTCAGTCTGCTTCCAGTTTTCACGCAAGATGTTAGTGTTCACTCCCTTTCACTGACGGATACCTCTTTTAAATCATAGTATATCTCATAAATATTATATAATGAAAGCTGGTATTATTTCTTGGAATATTATTCGAGAGTACATTTTTAATTACACTAATTTTGCATCTCTGACTAAAAAGTAAAAACTTAGAATGGTTCACTAAATTACCTATGTTTGACATTATCTTCAGATGGTTAAACAATATCGAAATTGAAGACAAGAAGTCAATCATCACATTTGAGTCTTCCAGTTGGTAACAGGCAGGCGCTTCCTGTATCAAAACTTCCAACCATGAGAAACATGTTAAGATTAGGAATATTTCTTTGCGATTAAAACGTCTGAGAGAAAAGAAACTACACTTACAAAGAACTCGTAAATGACAGGATAAATCTGCTTCTGCATCAATGGAAAAAAGCTAATGCCCTTTTCAAACCAACTGTGATTAATCAGCATTGTAGCATTAAACTGAAACTTACTAAATTGTGGCACAAAGCAATTGATATATCACTTGGAAGAGGAAATTTGGCAAAGATAAATTAATTCCTTCAAACACTTGACACTCTTTTTGACATCTTAAACTGCAAGTGGACAATGCAAATGTGTTCTAAAGATAGTTGTTCTACCACATGTAAAAAGGGAAACCATCTTTGCATTGATTGTATCTGTCCTCGTCAGAAAAAGATTCCCATTCTAGAGTTCGCCTTCGTAAATACACAGAGGACGAAGAAAGCAGGTAAAGTTAGCAAGCAGATTGATTCAATTGACTTTGCAGAAGCAAAAAATCAGACTGCCGCAGCTAAAAGAGTAAAAGAAATCGGAGAAAGGGAACAGAGAAATAAAACTAAAATGGATTCAATCACTCGGCGAGAAGAAGAACTTCGCGCAGAAATAGATAAGTTCTATGTTAGTTCCTCTGGAGAACAAGACGCAACGTCTGGTGATAGTAGTTATGAGGATCTCGCTGAAACTTCACCCAAAGGAATTAAGTATAACACAAAGGATATTTCAAACATTGCCTAAGCTAGCATTCACCATCATACTGGACTTCGGTAAGCTTCGTAAATTGCTACGGCTCCTTGGATCGATGCAGGGCTTATCAACCAAGAGGATGCATCATTGGTGATTGACCACAATGAACTTAGGTGGGCACAAGAAAAATCATGAAGGAAATATCCAATCAACAAGAGAAAGAACTGAAAGAAGGAGGGCTCTCATGCTTGTTGTTCGATGGAAGAATAGACGAAACAAATGTCATGCTAGAAGTAGAAGGAGCTTATAGGAAGTTTCTTAGTCCCATTGAGGAGGAACACTACTCCGTTTGTTCCGAGCCTGATGGCCGATTTCTATTTCACTTCGTGCCAGAAGCTGAGGTTGACGGGAGAAAACATGCAGAAATCATTGCTGATCATATATTGCGCTGGATTCAAGAGAGAGGACTTGATAATTCACTAAGACTATTGGTGGTGATTCAACGGCAGCAATACAAGATGGAAGGGAGGTGTGATAACACATTCGGAGAAGAAACTTGGAAGAAGACTTGTTTGGATTGTATGTGATCTACATATTGGCGAGCTACCCCTGCGCGTCATCTCATTCAGGAAGTTGATGGCCCCGCAAAGGGCAACAACGAGTGGTCAGGTCCTATTGGCAACATGCTTGATGGAGCAACTCAGTTTGAACTTACTAAGAATTTTCCGACGGTTGATTGTGGGCATCTACTTCCTGTGTTGTCCGACGAAATCGTTAAAAATCTCAGCACTGATCAGTCCTACGCGTATCGTACTGCCCAAGCGATAAGATTAGGGAAAGTACCACAGTCATTGGCCCTTTTGGATTGAACCCATCAGTCACAGTCGTTGGTTGACAACAACACTTTATTTCTGCAGAATATGGATATCCAAACACGGATTGAAGGAAAAAGTGCTGAACAATCTTGAGTTAATTGTTGAGTTTATTATTGGAGTTTATCTACCCAATTGGTTCAACGGTAAACTCAATTCCATATGGGTCGATGGTCCCCACCACCTGGTCTTTCAACTACAACAAATAAGAATGCTACGGAAGACAGTCAGAGAAATCGTGATTCCAGTGGTAAATCGGTCAGCTTGGTATAATCGCTCTGAAGCAATATTACAAGCTATGCTTTGCAGTGAATGCACAGAAATGCGAGCAAAGGCCATTGAAATTATCCTAGAGACCAGAGGAAAAAAAGGCGACGGTCAATTGGGTGACAGCTCTTTCCAAATGAGAAAAGTGCCCACAATAAATGTCGATGCAATAAATATTTCAGCTTAGTATGGTCGCTCTGAAGCAATATTACAAGCTATGCTTTGCAGTGAATGCTCAGAAATGCGAGCAAAGGCCATTGAAATTATCCTAGAGACCAGAGGAAACAAAGGCGACGGTCAATTGGGTGACAGCTCTTTCCAAATGAGAAAGGTGCCCACAATAAATGTCGATGCAATAAATATTTCAGAGTTAACTGAATTAAATAACATGGTCTAGGGGGCCACCATTGGCAACGAAACTACAAACAAGGGTGAACTTATTTTCTTATTATTTTATTAATACATATAAATTGAGATGCCATTTTTATGTAGGTTGGAGTTATTTTGCATACCATTTTTTTGCTATATTATCATTTTGTATGATCAAAAGCAATAAAAAATTGCTACACAATTACTCGATTTTCATTTTAGTGAATTCACCCTCAAAATTGACACACCCTAGTGTAGCAGTTCATTGGAGCTCAGCCAGGTTGCCTGCAGTGGTCCGGTGCGTCGACCTGAGTTTCTCTACCATGATAAAGGTTGCTTAGTTGAAAGGTGAGATCGACGATGATGGAGTTCGCCAGGCCTACTTCTTATTGAGCTGAGAGTAGGCTTGAAGTTGGCGACTTCCGTTCCTCCTTGCTCAGCCCATAGTTGGTCCGACGAGTCCATATTTTTGGTTACCTCTTGCCTGGTCGAATGAGGCACCCGTTAAGGTATTTTATATAGGTGCATGTGCACCTATACAAAATACGAATTTAGAAATCTGGCTGATCTTTATCAGACCGATATCCGTAGCAAAGTAAGATTTTCTATTTTACGGGTCCATGTCAAACTTGGTGGGTACAACTTTCCTATCTGTCAGAGTCATTATTTGAATGCACAGTTGTTTCAATTGTCTTCGTTATAGCCGCGGTCGAAGCAGTTGGCTTGCACCTGTCTTCTAACGTATGCGAATGTTTGTGTGTTAGTGTGAGAGTACAACGATTTCATTGCCTTGCGGTTGTAAATTATTTACAAATATAGTTTGCTTTGCATTGATACATTAATTATTGACTGGCATTATTTACAAGCATATAAGTTGCTTTGTATCAATTATTTATTACTCCACGATCTGGATTACCACGTTGTCGTCGTGCGGAGGCTTGTGTACTTCAATGACTCCAAGGGCCGAGGAAGAGAAAGCCAGACTAAGAGAGAGTAGTCCAACCCAGGAACACGAACAAAGCCATGCCTTCTCCCGGATCCACACTTACTTTCAAAAAGGAGATGTAAAATCCGCAAGACACGAACGAACGATTTATTATTAACAAATTTCATACTATTTTAGTGTTTGGTTTCTCTGCCCATTTCAAGATTTCATAGGGCCAACGGGGTGGTCACTTTGTGAGGTCCCTTGTTGGTTCTACACCACCTTGTAATTGAGCGTTACAAGCATTCCTAAATTTAAACAGAATGACAAAACTCTACCCGACTGAATGGATAACTCATTCATCCTCCGTACATAAGGACCAAAGCCTTGATCCCCCATAGTTGAAGCTGCCTACCCAATTTCACAGAACTCATGTACTCTAGAAAAAACAGGATATGCAGGTGTGTAGTGTAGCGTACGAGAAGTGCATGCAAGCGGCTTAAAAGCTTCGCTTGAATGAATCTTTTTAGACTTAGGTTGGCCGAGTGGATTCGCCACTGGCTAACAGTGGTCCAGCGAAGCGGGAACCTGTTTGCAACTAGCCTACGCTATAATTTTTTCTCTACCCCTTTTCTTACCCTACTCTATCTACAATAGTGCCCACACCCTGGAGGGAAAGGGTCACCCCTTGGATTACATTACCAAACGGATTTTCTTTATTTCTTCAAAATACTTCTCGGCTTATAGGAAGGAGGTTGTGTAGCGTACGAGAAGTGCAGGCAAGCGACTTAAAGCTTCATTTAAATGAGTCTTTTTAAACTCAGGATGGCCGAGTGGATTCGACGCTGGCTATCAGTGGTACAGCGACTTGGGAATCCGTTCGCAACTCGCCTACGCTATTATTTTTTATTTTGCTCTTTTCCTACTCTCCTCTATCTACAGTAGTCTCTGACAACAACACTAGTGACTGGTGAAAAGTCTAGAACCGGAGTATTGCCAATTATGTCAGTACCTAATGAGGTCCTAGAACGATGAATACGAGTGAAATTATAAGCATAAAGAATAAGAGCCCAACGTTGTATCCTACCAAAAGCCACAAGGGGGATACATTTAATAGAAGAAAATAAACCAAGAAGGGGGTTTATGATATGTCAGCAATGTAACAAAGTGAACAGGTCGCTCTATGCCATCTATCAGATGGCATAGAACAGCTCCCTTGCCATAAGCACTGCTGTATGCAACCACACTACAATAGGCCTCTGTTTGTCAAAATACACTAATTCTTAAGAATATAGAAGAATCTGCTTGGAGGCAACAAAAGCAGTTGTTCGTGCTTTTCCCCAAGACCAAAGTACACCAGCTCTTAATAAGCTGTTAAGAAGTTCCAGGATAAATGCTGCTTTAGGAATGAACCTCTTATAAAAGTTGACCAACCCTAAGTATGACTTTAGCTGAGTCACATTAGTATTAATAGGGATATCTACAATAGCTTGAACTTTGTCAGAAGTAAGGTGAATACCCTGAGAATCAATACGATAACCCAGATGAGACCCAGTAGAGACTCCAATAGCACATTTCTTCAAACAAAGCTTCAATCCAGCAGTCTTTAGTATTAGTATCTTTAGTACGGATTTATGTCCATAATCATGCTCACGTACAGATAAACCACATGTGAGCACATCATTCAAGTAGCAAACAACAACTGGAAGATCTCTTAATTAATCTTCCATCGCTCGTTAAAAACTATCAGGTGAAGGGAAATCTCCAAAACACAAGCTATTATATTTAAACAACCTAAGATGTGTGTTAATCATTGTGTACTGTTGTGATGCCTCATCAAGACGTAATTAGGCATATGCCTGAGAGATATCTAGTTTATTAAATAGCTTACCCCGTGAGAGACTGCTAAATAGATAATTAATCTTAGGAATGGGGTATGCATCCAGCTCAGCAGCTCTATATACTGTAAACCGATGGTTCCCACAAATACTGACTGATCCATTTGCCTTCAATACGGGTAGCACTGGAGCAGCCCAGGCAGAATGTGGTATAGGGGAAATTATACCTTCTACCAATCTATCCAATTCTCTTTCTACTTTAGCTCTTAGGGTATAGGGAACTGTCCTGGCTTTACAAAATTTAGGAGGGATATTTGGATTTACCTCAATAGGGAACGTTTTACCTTTAAGGAAACCCAGACCAGGAGAAAATAAATCTGGGAATCCTTTCACTAGAGCAGCTTCAGTGTTTGATACACTATTTATATCGGAGGAATTCCTATTATTTAGATGAAGAAAATGAATTAAATCTCTTCCTAGAAATCATAAGCCTGCTCCTTCAACAATAACAATAATTGCTTGACAAGAATTAGTAGAATTAAGTCTAGCACAGACAGAAATATCGCTTGCTACCTTGAGGAAACACCAGCATATGGTCTTAAGTTTTATAGGAGAAGGGTGAAGAACAGGCCTTTCACACAATAGGCCATACATTAGAGAAAGTATTCTCAGGAATAATGGAACGTGCAACACCTGTATCTAATTCCACAGTTACACAAACATCATTTAGAAATAATGTGACATTAAGAGGATTAGTTTTTGTAGGAACCTTTGTAAATGAAAATTTTTGAGTTTGAAAAAAAGATTTGACCGTGCACCAGTGCGGTCAGGAACAGACTAAGATATCCTGCTCCCTCGGTCTTTATATACTATATGAGAACCTAAGAGGTGCGCGGTCAAATTGTTTTATTCAAACTAAAAAAATTCATATACAAAGGTTCGTTAAAAAAACCCCGTTAAAATTATATAAGGTTTCCTTTTAAAATTATATATGTAACTTTTTTGCATAATATTTTTGTTTTCTACTTATATAATAAAAATAAAGGAGTACCCCAGTGGGGCTCCACCTATAGTATAACTTGAATATATCTCAATGAGGTTAGCTTGTACAGTTTGTGGACTCTATTATTCCATTTAGATTTTGGTTTACTTTTACCAAACCTAACCCATTTCTGCACATGGGTTTATATGCCCTTTTCTGATTACAATAGTTTCACCAGATCCTTTGGACGGGCACTCCCGCTTCCAATGCAATTTACCACAGCCAGACCAAGGTGTCTTAGGTTTCAATTACGCATCTGCCACCGCAGCTTTAGGCTGAGTAGACTTTTGCTTTAAAATAGGGCTCTGTTTATGCACTTTGTTTATAGCAGTGTCGCAGAGCTTGTGCATATCTAAAAACTGCTTCTCTAGCACTAGCTATTTATACAGTCCAAATGAAAGTTAAATCTCATTCTGTCAGCAAAATGTGATGTGTAGACTCATTAGATAGACCCATTACAAATCTGCCTCTTAGCATACCTGTTAACTGGTTACCAAATTCACATGTGTGAGCCAGTGCTTTAATTCCAGCAACCAAATTTGGAATAGTTTCACCAGATTTTTGATTCTTAAAATATAACTTAAATCTTTCATATATCAGAATTATCTTTGGTTTCTAATGTTCCTTCAAAACTTAATAATATCAGGATATTACAAGTCCCTGGTTCCTTTGGAAATATGAGACCTTTAGTTAAGGCAAAAACGTTAGGTCCCACCAAAGTAAGAAAACTGGTACCTTCTTCTCCTCTGGGATAGATTTAGCTAGAAAATAGAGTTCAACTCTACTAATAGATGTCTCTAAATCTTCGAATCCATCATCGAAATTATCAATAAAAACTATGAGACATTTTACTGCAGAAACCTTCCCCCTCCCAATCCTTACCAACCAAAATTAGACAATAAACATCCTCCCCTCATATATATATATATATATATATATATATATATATATATATATATATATATATATATATATATATATATATATATATATATATATATATATAATTAGGTAAAAGGCCATGTTGTATTTATGTATTATTGAAGGCCACAGATGTGGCAGCTTTATTAATTTTAACTTGTATTTTTAATATTTCTTTCTCGAGGTGAGAAAAAACTCCGCGAATGACATTCTTTATTCCTAGCGTGTTAGGTCATCTTCAGGAAATGAACAGAAATGGAATTATGAAATAAAATAAAATGAAAAGACAGAGAACAGCTCTTCTGCCCCCCCCTTCCCCCTTAGCGCCTGTCTCTGACGTGTCCGAACCCCAGGAGGAAGCCTCGCAGGGGGGGCGAAGAAGAGGGTCCCGCTCTGGAGCGGAGTGGTTAGGGCAGGTTCACAGGACCCCGGTGTACATTCTATTTATGTCGGGCAGAAAGGGTGAACCAGAGTACATTTAGGTACACTCTCCCCGATAATGTCCTGTTAGGTCCAAAATTATTTTCCCCATTGGGGCCGTCATGGACGACCCCAATGGCAAGAAACGTGTCCCGCTCTGGGTCAAGGAGCATTCCTCAAAACCTTCTCGTAAGAAAGTGTTCGAGATAGTTTTTTTAAACCCGAGAGTCGCCCTATGCAGACTCAGAGATCAAGCTTACGGTTTTATGGCCTTTTGTGACTCTAACAAAGACCTAGATAACTTGCTCAGTGAAAAATCGTGAGGAATACTCGATGAGATTGACCTAATATCAAGAGTCCCTCCCCATGTCTCAGCAAAAAGGTCGATAATATGTCAACGTATTGATCCATACGTTAGAACTCACTCTTCTGAGGAAATTAAAAATGAAATTGAGAACAAACAAACCTGGGCTAAGATTGATGAAGCAATCAAGTTTAAAAACCGAGACGTAGAAGAACACACAGATGTGTTTAAAGTGACGTTTGAAACAACCGAGATGGCTGCAAAGGCTGTCGAGCAAGGGTTGGTATTGTTCAACTGTAAAGTCTCCGCCACCTGTATTGAACGAGAAGTGTTCGTTCCTCTACAGATTTGCTTCTCATGCTATGCCATGGAGAAACACGCCACCAGGGACTGCCAACTTGAAGGGAACGTCTGTTATGAATGCTCTCAGTCCGGCTACACTTGGAAGAAATGCACAAATCCGAACAAAAAGTGCCTAAATTGCGGCAACTCCCACTGCACCCTGTCAATGGCTTGCCCAATCAAAAAATCCTTGACTATGGATAAGAAGAAACCTATGATTGAGGAAAAAAACAAAATGACTACCACTACTTACGCCCAGGCGACTAAGAAATCTGATCAGGACAAGACCATGCTTCAAATAGACCAAAGTATGAGGCCCGACCTTGTGATATGTATCTTGCTTGCCCACTTTACAAATATAAAAAAAACCATGAAACTATGCAACAGAGCTTAACAAGATGTTAGTACACAATGGTCTCAAACCAATGTGGTTTCCTGACAATCCGCTTTCAGGGGATCTTCTCCATGCCCAAATAAAAAGCGCGCAGTAGACGGAGCCAAGTTCTCGCTCGGCTTCTCGCGATCCTGGCCTACGGAAACAAGAACCTACCGTAATTGAGGAAACTCAGATGGAAATTAGTAAGCTGCCAGGTGAAACGACTGCGCCCGAGGACATCGAAATTGAACCAGTAGCAGTGGATTCTGCCACCCCCACCGTCCCTTTCAAAAATACCCTTGACCTCTGCATGAAGATCTATGGCTCCTCATCTGCACCAATAACACGAGAGTCAAAGGTTGCTGGCCTAATTTAAGGAGTCATGTAGGGCAAGTATAAGTGTGAGTTCAAAGCCGACATCGCAGAAGAGGAGTTATTACAAGCCTTCAGACGAGGCCTGATCACCATCTGTCCCGAATACTGCTTCAGTTTGAATCAAAACGAATTTAGAAAAAAGAGGTCGGAAAGGGTAAGATCGCAAGCTAGGGCAAAGGGAACTAAGGTCAAACAACCCAATAACAATTAACCATGGCTACTCGTGTTAGATACATCAGGAATCTAAAAATCTCCTCCCTAAACGTAAACGGTTGGAAGTCCAAAAAAAGAGCTTATAACGAAATCATAAGATCCGTTGATCCAGACATCGTTCTCATTTCTGAGCACGGCTTGAATGGAGAAAACGAATTCATAAAGATATTTATCTACGAAGTGTTGATGGCAAGCCACTCGAGAGAGAGGTTTGATGGAGTAGCCATTGCCATCAAAAAGGAGATTAAGTTCAAAAAGATACAGGGTTCAAAAGAATCTTACCTTACAATCAAGATCTACATGTCGTTCGTTGATCTGGTAATCGCAGTCGGATATCAACATCCCAGGCGCCCATACCTTCCGATACCCAATTTCCTACGACTGTTTAGGAGAGAATCCTCGGTAATTCTGATCGGTGATTTAAATGCCCAATGTAGGGAAGCCGTCTATACAACAGCTTTAAACGGAGCCGGTAACTCACTAAGCCTTATAATTTAGAGAGGCATAGTGCAGCGAGAAGGACCCAACTTCACCACCTTCCATACAGAGAGATCGGCGACCATTCCGGATATTGTGCTGACGAACCGAAACTTCTCTTTAAATCAGGTGACTATTACTGTCCCTTTCGCTCCCTCAGATCATGTTAATATGATAACCCACATCTTCACCTCCCCGATCCAGGTGAAAATCAAAAAACACAGATGCCTGTCAAGAACCAACTGGGAGGCATACCGTGAGCATCTAAATCACGTGCATGTTGAACAATTGGATGGTGCCTCGCTAGAAGAAATTGATACAAAACTTGACCATCTCACATCAAAGATCTTAGAGGCTGACCGGTTGACTGTCCCATGAAAGGAACACAAAATACTGCCCGCTCCTAGATGGGATCACAAAATTTAGGAGAAGATGGATCAATTAGAGGCAACCATCTATTGCGTAAACTTATTTGGGATCACGGCGCATCGACACCAGGAAATACGAGATTTAAGGAACGAATTCAGACATCTCATAATCGATATTTCAAGAGAACAATGTGATGATTTAATCGCTAACATTGACGCTGAAGGTGACCCTAAAAAAATCTGGAACCAACTGAATAGACTGCAAGGCTCTCCACCCAAGAATCGTATAAAAATCAAGCGAATGGCATGGAATACACGGAAGACCAGGACATTGAACGCGATTTTAGACATTATTGGCAAAACCGTTTTTGCATTAGTGAAGAAGAGAACGAATTCTTCGATTAACGACATGGAGAGCATGTTCTTTCGAATCTTCGAGAACTGGGGGTGACCTCACACCGCACCATTTCTTTGACAGAACACAACTGACTCGCAAGGGAAGAAGGTAAACCCTTCTCAAACGAAGAATATGGAATAGCCCTGAAGAGTTTTAAACAAAATGCGCCAGGGATAACTGGCATCACAAAAATGTATTTACTTAACGGTCCCAACAACTTCAATCAGGCCCTTCTCGAGGTATTTAATGCCTGCCTCAACGTTGGCTACTTTCCGGACCACTTGAAAATAACCCGGATGATATTTATATTGAAGCCTGGCAAGCCGAAGAAAGAGATCAACAGTTACAGACCAAACTCTTTGCTAGAATTCATGGGCAAACTTCTGGAAAAGCTTCAGAACAACAGAATTAGGACTTTTCTGGAACTCAACAACCTATATATTATCCAACAACACGGCTTCCGGATGAAACTTGGCACAAAATCAGATCTGGCTCTGATCTAGGAAAAGAAAGCTATCGGAAAGGCCAGAAATGGCAACATCGACGTGGTACTTCGAAACGTGGCTTCAGCCTTCGACAAGGTGTGGCTACCGAGGCTGAAAAGGAAAATAAGTGAACTGAGTATGGAGCAAAACTTAACGAGGATACTCTGTGACTACCTAGAAGATCAGGAGGCAGTCGTGAGAGTTAATGACATTGGAGAGGAGCCTTTCAATCTGGAGGCAGGAGTCCCACAAGGGGGTTGCCTCAGCCCCACTCTATGTACGGTATATACTGGAGACCTGCCTTACCCTGACCAAGACCTCACTCAATATGTCCAGCTGGCGGATGACATGACACAGCTCATCACCAGCTTGTACAACAGGCCAAGCTGGGAGATCGGAATTGTCAACAATTTCGAAAAATTGAACAAGATTAGAACTAATGTTCAAAAATTTCAAATAATACCTATGGGCTGTCGGAAAACAGCGGATGTGGTAGTGCATGACGAGCCTAACGATTATTCAAGAGAAAGTCGGGTACTTGGATTGAAATTGACCTCAGGTGGTTGCAACGCCCATTACGAAGATAAAGTTGTCGGGGCCACAAGGAAATTAAGGGCCCTCTATCGCTTCAAACGACTCTCAATAAAGAACAAGAAGAAACTGTACATGTTGTTAATAAGACCAAACCTCCTGTATCCTGCCACCCATCTCCATACTCTGAGCAAGTCCGTCATCAGAAAAGCACAAGTGGTACAGAATAAGGCAAGGCAATTCGTTTTATAACTAACGTAACCCTGTGGGACATTAAACCCATCAACGTCACACTAAACAGACGTGCAAGAAACCTATGATAGAAGATTTACCAAGTCGTCCCTGCTGAAGGACTACACCCTATCAGGATACCTAAGGAAGAATTACCTAACTTGACCTTTAAACGATCCTTCAAATGTAGTAAGCTGCTGGCATTGCAGGAGTTTGAACCGATTTATGGATAAACCTAACAGATTAAACAATATATAATAAACAAAACTAAAAGACAAGCTAAAAAGAAAAGTTTCGAAGTGGACAAAATCTACAGAAAAGAATAACTTAAAAGTCTAAAAACATCCGAAGTGGACAAACTTATATTGAAAGTAAACAATAAGAGTAAAGATAAACTAGTAATAAATTCTAGTAAATATGAAAATAACAACCGATCTAAATGAAGAAAGAAGTGCAACCTCAAGTCTAAGACCTATTACGAGAGATCATAAACCTTATGACAAAGGCTTGAATGCTCAATAACTAAAGGACAGCAAAATGTATTACAACAAATAAATATTTAATCAGGTAGCCAGCCAACATGGCACACATACCCTACTACTAAAAAACCCACCTTTTCTATCTATTTCCTATGTTCTATCCACTAACCTTCTATCTTTTACGATCGTTAATCGCTGCGTGAACTGCCGTCAGATGTGAGAGGGGATTGCCATTCATTTTTCGCCCCAACTATGGCGGGCAATTGCACGGCCATAATTGGGGGCATTGGAGGAAGCTGGTAGGAGGAGTAGCCCACAGCCGATAACAATGTCAGAAACTACTCTGGACAAGGGGCGGACTGCTACCTCCGCTGCTCATCACAGCGGGGGCCCCTTCCGGGACCGTAGAGGGAGATGCAACCGTCCCTATGGTATATTGGGATGCGGTCGCGATTAAAACACCCTCAGGGGGGGGGGGAGAGGCGTTGTCACTAAGTCCGCCATACAATCAAACCCCAATGAGGATCCCACTAGGGTTCATCTCATCCATCATCATCATTCACCCCAAAGGGAAATTCCATTTTCATCCAGGCGGCTGTTTAGCGAGGGGAGGGGGGGGGGCTCTTCTCCCAAAAGATTTTTTAGGAAACAAACGGAAAGCTAAACATACACACTAGTGAGTCCCTAAGAGCAGAACAAATGGCAAGGATAGAACAAAGTGTGACCCCCTCTTCAAGGGGTGCTCAAGACCATAATAGCGACCCGAAATGCCGCGAGGGTCCTACTGAGATCACTAAGCGACCTTGAAAAGCCGGAGAAGGGAAAGTTATTCGAAACTCTATTCGGGAAATTAAACGTAGCACAATATGTAAAGAGGAAGAAGACGTGGAGACACTCACAAAGGAGGAAGGGGTAAAAATCCTGAAGGGAATGAATCTACAGCCAAGCACCCCTCCTCAGATCCAAGCACACAAAAGTGTGGTGTGCAGAAGCCTGGACCCCTGGATCGGCTAGCACACTAAATAAGAAATCAAGGCGAAAATAGAAATTAACTAGCAATGGGCGTGGATTGTTGAGATAATCAAATTTAAAAACAGAAGAGACAACACAGATTATCATCACGTGTTTAAAATATTCTTCTCAGATATGCAGATGGCGACAAAGGCAAAAGAGAAAGGGCTACTTCTCTTCAATGCAAAGATAAGCGGTGAGCAAATCGAATGGGAGGAGTTCACCCCAGTGCAGATTTGTTTAAGATGCTATAGACTCAAGCATCAGACCACGAAGGACTGAAAGGAGCAGGAATCGACCTGTTCCAGATGCAGCCAAAAAGGTCACGGCTGGTGCGAATGCCAAGCAGCAGAAGAAAAGTGCCCAAACTGTAGAAAAAAGGGGCTATGGCGATGTCATGCCATAGGAAGAAAGAGATTCTGAAGAGAAAAGCAGAAGAGAAAAAAGCAGAAGGAATCAGGAGGGCGAACATCTCCTACACCCAAATGGTCCCCGCCGGAAATGTCGAGAACGCCACATAAAAAATCTACCTGAAGATCGGCAATGAAAATGAAAATTCGACAAAAATCCTCACATGTATACTTTATGCCCACGTGAGGAATCTGACGAACCCAGGCTAAAGAGCCTAAATACTATGCTCAAGAATAATGGCTTAGCATAAATGTGTTTCCTGGAAAACCACCCATCAGGGGAAGTCCTGCAGCTGAAGTTCCAGCCAGAGTAAGAGGCTCCAGCGACTCCTTTCCCAATAGATGAAGAAGGTAAAACGGAAAGAAACACAATCCCGGAAACCACCTCAGTTCCTCAAGGGTCTGCAAACAGAGACCCCAGGATTGAGGGGAAAGAGTGAGAAAAGAGCACCCAGGAGGATAAAACAGGCTGAGGGTAACCTCTCAAGCTCTGCTTCTTCATCTGAAGAAGAACAAGAGTGCTTCCAGCCTCCTAAGACCATGGGAGAGCAAGAAGCAAGAGCAAAAGGAAGAGTCCTCGTCCAACCGAAAGGTACGATGGAGAAGATATCAAAATCCGATTTTACAGGAAAGTTGAAACTCCCTTCTCATAGGATCCCAATATCGGGGAGATCGTCGTAGGAGAGCGTGGCAAATATCTGCCGATTACCAACTTTTACACTCTCTTCGGACGCGTAAACTAACATTGCTTGGCGGTGATCTAAGAGCCAGATGCTGAGCGTCAGGCGAAGGAAGCACCGACCAAAGGGAAAGAAACCTGGAGTTGCTACTCGAAAGAGACAGACTCTAGAGGGTTGGGTCAAAGTTCCTGACCTACTTAACACATCGTTCGACAACTAAACTGGACATTGTGTTAACGAGCAAAAACTTCCCCTTTAATATCAGCAATGAGCCCGGACCAGTGGTACCGAGCAATCACATCCCCATTATCACCACGATCTTGCTTGCCACACTACTCAAGCTCGTCCCACTTAGGAAAAGTTACGCTAAAGCTAACTAGAAGCTATATAGAGAGATACTCAGTACATACCAACCAGCTGACCTGGGAGATGCTAATCTCGAAGAGGTCGATGAGGAGATAGATAAGATTACCAATCTCTTTATACAAGCCGACGAGGGATGCGTCCCAAGAATCTCATATAAAATGCTCCCACAACCTAGGTGGACCAACGAGATGAGAGAAATCGCCGGGGAACATAGAGAAATTTATGAACAGATCGGCAGGACAGGCACTAATCGGGAAAGGACAGCCAGAATAAGGCAACTAGGAGAGGAACTAAATAACATACTAATTCAAAAGCAAAGAGCAATCTGGAATGACCTCATGGGAGGCTGGACAGGGAGGACAATCTTGTAAGATTTTGGAACAACATTCGAAGACTTAGAGGATTGCCTGCAAGACCCAATTCAAATTAAGGATGGAGACGACATCATTGAGGACTCAGAGTCTATCGAGAGAAAATTTATAATGCATTAGCAAGAGATTTTCGCTATATCCCCTGAGGAAAACGACAACTTCGACCAGGACTTCGAAGACCAATTGCTTGATGACCTCGACACAGTGATACATAGAACCCACCCACATGTGCAAGCATCTCAGAAAAGAGAGATGGTTAGCCATGGATGCTCGATAACTCTCGAAGAGACCTTGAACACCATAAGGTCCTTCAAGCAGTGGGTACCAGTCTGGTCTGGAATTTCGAAGAACAACCTCGTAAATGCCCCAAGGCAAATTATTCAGGGTTTGACGAACATAATCAACGTCGCCCTGAATACAGGCTACTTGCCTAACGGGTACAAGATGGCCAAAATCATCTTCATCCCGAAGGGAAACAAGCCCCCCAGACCAGATTTGTAACTATCGCCCGATTTCTCTCCTTGAGATGCACGGAAAGATCTTCGAAAATATTATAGCAAACAGGTTACAAGCTAAAATGAGCGAGTTAGGAGCGCATAACTCCCAACAACATGGGTTCCGCAGGAAAAAGGGCACCGATACGGCCCTGGCGCTCCTAACAGAGAAAGTAGCATATTCCCAAGCGAACGACTGCTATGTAGACATTGTGCTGAGGGTCGTGCAGAAGGCCTTCAATAAAGTCTGGCTGGAAGGACTTGAATACAAGATCCTGAACCTCCAGCTAGACCCAATCCTGGAAAGGATCCTCTGTGACTTTGTCATGGACAGAAGGGCATGTCTCATGATTGATGGATAGAGAGGACCTGAATTCAAATTAAAGGCAGGCGTTCTCCAGGAAAGGTGCCTGAGCCTACTGCTTTACTTGGTTTTCACGATCGACCTCTCAACTGCGGTGCACAGGGACACGATGTATCTTCAATTCGCAGGTGACATCACGCAAGTTTTTCCATGCTCGGAGAGGAAAGCAAGGGCACAGACGGCTCACATGATAGCGGAAATCAATAACATCAACCAGTACGAGAGACGATGGAAGATCAGAACCAACAGGAACAAAGTCAAAATCGTCCCGCTGAGCTGCAAGTTGACATGGCCCATCATCATATAAGGTAGGGGATAAGGATACTCCGACGAAGGCACTCTCCTGGGCCTAAAGATCTCCCTCCATGGATACTTGAGACACCACACTGAGAGGCGAAACCTGGCAAGAAGAGAAATCTCCAAGCTATACAGGTTGAGAGATCTTAGCTCGGCCAACATCAGAAAAATATATCTGATGTATATCCGGGCTAGGCTCATCTACCCCGCAGTGGTAACTCAAGTGCCCAGCAAAACTTCGATGAAAAGACTCCAACGTGTCAAGAACGCTGCATCTCTACTTATTAATAAAGTCAGAAGGCGTAATCACATTAGGCAAAGAGATCTGCACAGGAGGAAACGATTGGAACCCATCAATGTCGCCACCCATAAACTTGGTAGAAAAGTCTGGTCCAACCTAGCGAATGGTGTCATTCCGGAGCTACAGGGAACACGCGGCAGGTTTAACATACCTGCAAGGCTATGGACAAAAGTCTCACAAAAGTCACACGCCGAAGTCAGTTCCCGAACAACAAACTATGCTCACAAGAAGACATTTCGCCAATATATACATAGACTAAACACAGTAATCAAATGCAACAATACAACATAGAAGAATCAAATGAGTACAAACAACATTACACTAAACTTTAAAAATAAGGTAAATTGTTGGGCAAAAAGAGCAAAAAAGGCTTGAATGCTGAATATTTACACCAAAAATAAGTACACCAAATCATTAATACAAACAAAAAGAAGAACGCTAAAGCACATGAAGATACAAAAACATAGAGCAAAAGTTAAACAAGGAATATAACGAAAAGTAAACGTAAAAATAAATAAAGGAAAGCGATGCCCTCCCTAATAAGGCAAAATATTCTTACCCCTCTTAAATATTCTCACCTTTTCATCTACTACTATCCAAACCTTTTTTCTGATATTGAGTACATTAAATAGTTTTATTATTGTAGAGAAGTGGTGAGTATGTGAGTGTGAGAGATAGTGGTGTACTAGAATATTGGGGTTTGGGAATCGTCGTGAAAATAAGGAAGTCTCAGGATTGCAAGATTTGCAAATGTTTATTTTGTTTATTTTAATAATGTTTTTTATATATGTATGTATATATATATACATTACTATAAGGCGTACAAACCTTTGGATTCGTGTACTAATTTAGCTTTTAATGTAAACTTGACCTGTAATTTGGTTGATTAGGTTCCTTTTATGGTTTTTTTTGTTTCTACATCATTTCTTACGTGTGTCTTATTTGATTTTTGTAAATGTTTTTGTTATATTCATCGTTGGTTGTTTCTATTCGAGTTTTGTGTATTATGTGTTTCGTACTTACTTATTTTCTTCATTTTTATTCTTCCTTGTCATCACTAGGTAGTTGTGGTCTTCTTTGGTTTTGAGGTAAAATCGATTTGGTTCTTCCTTATCGGTTGCTTTTCATCGTCGGTTTTGGTCGATAGTTTTTCTCCTATGCAAAAAAGGGGACAATTGCATTTCCAAGCTTGCTGACACTGTTGGGAATTTTGCTTGACTTGGTCTCGTTGGTTTCCTGCGATGAGTGCTCTAATTTCCTAGGTGCTATTCATTGTAGTTTTTTCTTTCATATCTGACTATTCTTCCTTTAAGATCGTATTGAGTGGTTTGACGCCCACCGCCTCCTCCTATCCCTCCTTCGTGTATTGGTGATGATGTATATACACTTGTTTTGTATCCTCTGCATTTATACTTTTGTTGCTTTTGGGACGCTGAACAGAGATGCTGAGGGGTAGCGTTTAATTTGCCCTTAACAATTTTCCGCGCCAGGATTGGCCAATTTTTGTAATACTGATGTTCATGTAGAAAGACTATATATAGTGTAGCAATTTGTGAATAATTCATGACTGCTCTCATCGTTGGACACCTGCCCCTCCCTCGGGAAAGGAGGAAAACTGCACAATAAGCCCTGCTACTGCCAGCCAGCGGATTTACCACTGCGGATAGTGAGTGAAAAAGTCTTTTTACTACAAAGTTCTACAACTGAGTTCAAAGAAGATCTAAATTACGCGCACCCGCGAGCCTACGTCCCGCACAACCAGCGCAAGCTTTGGAACTCTTTCGTTTTTTTCTCACAGCAGCACATACCGAGTTCAGATAATTTTTCTGCTAATTAAGGTCTGCAGAAGCCGCCTGTCTCTGACGTGTCCGAACCCTGGAAGGAAGCCCCGCAGGGGGCGCGAAGAAGGGGACCTCGGTCTGGGGTGGAGTGGTCAGGAAGAGTAGGTGGACTATGCAAGAAAAGATCATAGGTAGGGCAAATAAAAAAGAACTCGGGAATAGTAGTAGGTCAACGCCCCGCGACAAGGGCCTTTTAGGTTCGCAACCGGAACCACCGCCTTGGGGCCGTCATGGACAATCCCAATGGTGATAAGCGCATTCCCCTCAGGGTCAAAGAGCGCTGTCAAAAGCCAGCGAGGAAGAAAGTATTTTAAGTCGCCTTCTCGAAACTTGGGATTGCTCTTTGTCAAGTGAAGGAACAAGCGTATGGCTCCCTAGCCAAATGCGACCCGAGCCAGCAAAAAGAATTTGAAAAGATCGGCCTCGATCTTCTGTCGACGCATTGACCCTTACGTTGGCTCACACTCTGCCGAAGAAATACAACATGAAATAGAGCCTAAGCAGAATTGTGCTAAGGTAGACAAAGTGTATAAATTCAAAAATCGGGAAGGAGAGGAATATAGTCATGTATTCAAAGTGACATTTAAAACAACTTAAATGGCAAACAAAGCTAAGGAAAATGGAATGGTCATGTTTACCTCCAAAGTTTCAGCGTCCTGCATTGAACGTGAGGTGTTGATCCCACTTTAAGTGTGCTTCACCTGTTATGTCATGGAGAAGCACTCCACAAAAGAATGCTCGTTCGAAGGTAAGGTTTTCTCTGAATGCGCCAGCACAAATCATGCGTGGAAAGAGTGTAAAAACCCGCAGAAGAAATGTATAAATTGCAGATAATAAAGGATAGGAAAAAAAAGGCTATCACGATGTACGCACAGGCGGCAAAAGCATACTACCAGAAAAAGACATTGCTAAACATAGACCCGGAAATGCAACCAGATTTGGTGATGTGCATCCTTCATGCACAATTTGACAACATTATTAAACCCGAAAGCTATGAAATGGAAATGAATACGATGCTAGTTCACAACGGACTCAAACCGATGTGGTTCCCGGGCAATCCTCCATTGGAGTAGCTGTTCCAGGCCCAAATCAAAGGTATGAAGGAAATTGTGACAAGATCTCACTCCACGTCTAGAGACCCCAGACTGAATAAACAAAGAACGTCAGTACTTAGTGACTCTCGAACAAAACCACGCCACACGCCTGGGGATGGGGTCACCACTACAGCCACGCAAATAGGAAGGAAAGAAGAAACCGAGCCAATGGATAGTTCTATTCTCCCCAAACCTGGAAAACAACAGACGAACTAGGTATGAGGATTTACGGTTTACCATCTGCACCAATACCGAAGATTTCAAAATCAACTGACATCATATCAGGGATCATTAAGGGGAAATACAAATACGACTACGAAGCCGAAATAAACGAAGATGACTTACTAGCGGCTCTAAAACAAGGTTTAATTGAGATCTCCCAGGATTCTTGCTTTAACCTCGCACATGAGATATTAAAAAATAAGAGAAGCGGGAGGATAAGATCCCCAGCCAGAGAAAGCGGATCGAAACCGAAACAGTTGCATAAGAACTAATCATGGATAATCAAATAAGTTATATTAGAAAATTAAAAATCTTCTCCCTCAATGTTAACGGGTGGACAAATAAGAAAAGGATTTACAGCGAAATCATAGGTAACCTGTACCCGGATATCATCCTCATTTCTGAGCACGGCGTTGACATGAGAAGAGATTGCATTAAAATAACAATTACGAAGTAACGGGTGTTCTAATAACTTGGACCGATTTTAAATGTGAGTTAAGTTTAAGCGTCTAATGATTTTTTCTTTTTCTTTCAGATTTAACACCTTAAGTCTTTGGCAATTTCAACCATGGAAAGATTAACATCGAACAGCGTGTTAAAGTTATCAAAGCCTATTACGAAAATGGACGTTCAAACAGAAACGCATTTCAGGCACTTCGCGATTTTTTTTGGTCAACATAATCGACCAATCGAGAGTGCAATTGGGAAAATTGTTCGTAAATTCAAACAAACGGGGTTGGTGGCAGATATGAAAACGCCATTACGTGCTCGTTTACCCTAACACCTTAAGTCTTTGGCAATTTCAACCATGGAAAGATTAACAATCGAACAGCGTGTTAAAGTTATCAAAGCCTATTACGAAAATGGACGTTCAAACAGAAACGCATTTCAGGCACTTCGCGATTTTTTTTGGTCAACATAATCGACCAATCGAGAGTGCAATTGGGAAAATTGTTCGTAAATTCAAACAAACGGGGTTGGTGGCAGATATGAAAACGCCATTACGTGCTCGTTTACCCCGTTCAGTTGAAAACATTGCTGCAGTGCGCGAGAATGTAGCCGAAGATCCAGACACCTCTATTCGTTATCGCGCGCAGGAATTGAACCTCTCCACAACAACGTTACATCGAATTTTGACAAAGATTTGTCTCTACACGCTTGCAAAATTCAATTAGCACAAGAATTTAAGATTGCTGACCATTTGACGCGCCGTACATTCGTCAATTGGGTGCACGAGCAAAGACAGGCCGATGTTGATTTTTCACAAAAAATCATCTTTTGTGATGAAGCCCATTTTCATCTTGGTGGATTCGTTAATAAGCAAAATTGTCGCATTTGGGCTGATGAAAATCCAAGTAAGATTGTTGAAAAGCCACTGCATCCAAAAAAGGTCACTGTTTCGTGTGCATTTTTTGCTAAGGAATCATTGGGCCGTATTTCTTCGAAAATGATGCTGGGAACTCTGTTACGGCGAAATCCGAGCGATAGTGTGCCATGATAACCAACTTTTTATGGCCTAAATTGAATTTTATGGATGTCGAAGATTTTTGGTTTCAACAGGACGGCGCCACATGCCACACAGTTAATGCAACAATGGCTTTATTGAATCAGAAGTTCCCATGTCGCATCATCTCTCGAAACAGCGAGGTCAATTGGCCACCACGATCGTGTAATTTGACGCCTTTAGATTTCTTTCTTTGGGGTCATTTCAAAAGTAAGGTCTATGCCAACAAGCCAACAACAATTCAACATCTAAAGGATGAGATAATAAGGCATATTGGCGAGATCGAGGAGCAACTATGCAGAGACGTCATTAAAAATTTTGGCCATCGAGTGTAGGTGTGCAGCTGAAGCCTTGGCGGACATTTAGGCAATATTATTTTTCACACATAATTGCCATAACTCAAATAACATGATCCAATAGTGAAATCAATAAATTTTTACCAATAATACTGTTTTATTTACTGCTAACTTCGACCTGTCTTAATGGAACACTCTTTACTAATGGCAAATCACTAACGAAAGATTTGATGATATTGCAATTGCAATCAGGAGAGGCATAAAATTCTAATAAATTCAAGGACTAGACGAGTCTTACCTGGCGATAAAAACCAAGATGACCTATGATAACGTTGTGGTGGCCGTCGGTTATCAACCTCCAATTTCTAGCTTTATCCGTTTATTCTGTAGAAACGCTTCTACAATCTTAATCGGAGACCTCAATGCCTGCTGCAGAGAGTCGGGCTACACGACGACATTTAATGGAGCGGGTAACTCATTGAGCCTCCTAATTAATAGAAACATATTGCAGAGGGAAGGACCAGGTTTCGCCACCTTTTTAACCGAGAGGTCCTCGATCGCGCCCGATATTATACTAACTAATGAATATTTCGCTCTTAATCAGGTGACGGTACCGGGCCCGTATATACCATCTGACCATATCAGCCTGGTGACAACGCTATCAACCTCACCGATACAGGTCCAAATACCCAAACGAAGATGCTTGAACAGAGCTGATTGGGACGCATATAAAGGACATCTGAGCACCATACAAGAAAATCAACTGGAAGGACCCTCGCTTGAGGAGATCGAGCAATATCTTCGCAATGTGTTGGAGAAAATTAAAGAGGCTGACCGTCTAGCTATCCCATGGACGAGGTTCAAGCAGAAGGCACCGGGAATGACAGGAATAACAAAAAAGGATCTTATAAACGTACCCGCAAATGTTAATCAAGCTATTTTAAGTATCTTCAATGCATGCATAAATGTTGGCCACTTCACAGAGTTATTAAAGAAAACCAAAATGCTATTTTTGATAAAGCCTGGAAAAGCAAAGAAAGCAATCAGGAGCTATAGGCCAATCTCCCTGTTGGAGTTCATAGGCAAACTCTTTTAAAAACTCTTGAGCACTAGACTTAGGAACTATTTGGAAAACAAGGACCTATATGGTAACCAACAGCACGGTTTTCGTAGGAAACTCGGCACGGAAACCACACTCGCTATTTCGAAGGTCAAAGGCAATAGAGTAGACATAGTATTAAGAGACGTGGCCTTGGCATTTGACAAGGCTTGGGTACCAGGCCTGAATAGAAAGATCTACGACCTAGGCATGGAGGATGGCATAAAGAGGATTTTATGCAATTACCTTGAAAATCGAAAGGCCATGATTAGCATAAGCGGTATCGAAGGGAAATTCTTCGTCCTGGAAGCAGGGGTGCCACAGGGGCCATATTTGAGCCCCACATTGTATGCAATATATACCAGCGACCTCCCTCACCCTAACTACGATTTTGCTCAATATATACAACTGGCTGACGACATCTTCCAAATCGTGACGAGCGACTACCGTAACCAGAGGAATATAGCCAACAGAACAAGAGGAGAAGTTGCAAATATAAACACCTACGAAATGAGAAACAAAATAAAGACAAACATTTACAAGTTTAATAATAATTACAATTGGACACATTCGAACAGTAGAAGTAATGGTGGAGTGACAACATTACCATTACTCTACACAAGGCAAAGTACTGGGCTTAAAGATGACAACTAGAGGATACAACACATCTTAAAGAGAAGATCACTGTAGCCAGAAAGACGCTTCGATATCTATTCCGTTTTGGACTACTGTCACTATCCAATAAGAAAAAAAATGTACTTTCTCCTCGTGAGACCACTGCGGCTGTATCCCGTCATTCCCACGCACACCTTAAGCAATACAGCGCTAAGGGAAGCACAAAGAGTACAAAACATGGCACCTGAGGTTTATCTCAAACATGACTCTTTTGGACCGTCTTTCCTCAACATTGCTACACGCAGTAAATGAAATAGATCCAATCAACGTGAATCTTCCCAAACGAGCAATCGCTATATGGTAAAAAATTTACCAAAATATGCCGGAAGAAATAATAAATCAACTGAGACTACCGAATAAAGACTACCCTAATATATACTTCAAAAAAGCGTTTGAAAGCAGCCAACTGAAGACGCAAAGAGAAATTATACCGATATATACCTTAAAAAAAGGAAAAAAGAAAAATACATGTATAACTTAAGAAAAAGATCCGAATTGGACATATTTAAATAGAACAACTACAAAATAATAAAAAGATCCGAATTAGAGACAACTAAATAATTTAAAAAAACAAAACAAAAAAATAACAAAAAACGAAATGGACCTATTAAAATAAGTCAAATACAATATAATAAAAAATCGGAAGTGGAGAAAATTAAATAAATGAATATAAAAAAAATCCGAAGTAGACACATTAATTAAAATTTATTAAAGCATTAAAATGTAAAGAAAGAATCCAAAGAAGAAAAAGTGCATTAGCAAGTTATCCCAAAATAGCCCAACTGCTTTATTTAAGAAAATAAAGAATTGAACGCAGAAGCGTTTAACACAAAATATATCATAAAGAATCATAACTACTGAGTTTGCCAGACGACCTTGCACATATTTCTCTCTCTCTTAATTACACATAATTATATCTATTTTTATTTTAACTATCCCCATACCAATTTCTCTCTTTGAATATCACAATCACAATCACACAATAATTCCATGGTGGATTGAAGACTTCATTGAATCAACAACGCTAACTGCTACACATCTCTTACCCGATAAAGGAGGAAAAGAAAAGGGATATAACCAGCCAAAAAACCGGAAGATTTTTCTTCACTTTCCCTACGAGGATTTTTGAGAAGGAGATTTTAACTAGCTGCTTCTAGGCGACTTTATGTCTGCCCCTCCCACTCCTTCGACGGAGTGACGAAGCGGAAATGAACTGGACTGCCTGTAATCTTGCTTGGACCCAACTATTTGTGATAGACATACTTGGGGGCGCCAAGGAAAGCTGGCTTGAGGAATAGCTCCCAGTGGAACTCGGCGTCAGAGGCACACGGACCATCTCGGGAGCTCAGCCAGGACCATAAAGGGAAGCAACACCCGTCTCTATGTATGCCGGCCGCAATTCTGATACCTAAACCCGCAAGGGATGGCACCCCCAGTTAGCTATGGTTGATTCCGCGCTAACAAACAAAATGTCAGCCATATAATCACACCTCGTGCGGGCTCCCCCGGGTTCACCCATCATCATTCATCCACCCCATTTGTCAGTTCACGTTCATGTATGCTGAGTTACGAAGAAGAAGGAGTCACCCCAAACGAGCACAGAGTACCATCGCAAGAAAAAAGGGAGCAGGAACTATTTCCCCTCGAATCAAGTTACCACAACAAAAGATTAAGGAGCATAAGAATATTATAGCCCAGAGGGGCCACTCCCTCGAAGAGATGACCCAGCATAACACGACCAGAATCGCTCAGCGGGCAATTGACGGACAATCCAAGCCCAGCAGAGAAAAAGTATTCAAGGTTGTATATGGCAAATTAAGCATTGCCATGGTAAGACTGCTGAAGGTGGCCTCGGGATATGTTGCTATTTGTGAGAAGGAGAAGGACATTGCTGCCGTCAGCACAGAAGAGGCAGTTGAGGTCCAACGGGGAATTGGTCTGTAGCCCACCGTACCACCTCAGATGCCGGCGGCTAGACCCATGGATCGGGCAACACTCAAAAGAGGAAATCCAGCTTCGACAAACCTGGGCAAAGGTAGCCGAAGTGGTTAAGTTTAAGAACAGGTGGGATAACAGTGACTATACTCACGTTTAATGCCAAAGTTAGTGCAGACCAAATTGAGAGGGGAGAATTTACTCCAGTTAAATTCTACTTTAGGTGCTACAGAATGGTGCAACCCGCGACAAAGGACTGTAAGGAGCCACAAGAAACATGCACCAAATGCAGCGAAAAGGGCCACAACTGGAGGATGTGTAAAAAAAACTTCGAAAAGTGCGGCAACTGTCAAAAAGAGGTAATCAAAAAGAAACTAAAGGAAATGCATAGAGCCAATGCAACCTACGCTCAAGCAGCAAAGCCAGCCCTCTCAGAAGTTGATACGAAAAGGACACCTCAAATTACAGAACGAAAACTCAACCAAGATTATTACATGCATTCTTCACGCACACGTAATGAATCTTACGCGCCCAAAAACGTCCCATAAAGAGCTAAATCAAATATGCTCTCCAAAAACGGTCTGGACCAAATGTGGTTCCCGGATGTTCTGCAATTGCAGATGGTCCCAGATCAACAGACAAATGTACAAGACGACACACAAAAGGACAACCCCAAGATTGGAAATAAAACTAAAAAAGAACAAAAAGAAACAGTCGAAGTGAAAACTCTTGCCCCTAAACAGAGACAAGTAGACAACGAAGAGAGATAAAATGCTGGATCTGCTACTACTGGTTCTTCGGAGTCCTCAGACTCATCGGACTCAGAAGCCCCTCAAATAAAGAAGGCCAAGGGGAAGAAACGGAAAAACAAAAGATTGCATGCGGATGAAATCAATCTCACAATATACGCATGCGAACAGTCTCCTTTTCCTAGAGAGATGGAACCCAAATAAATATTCCATGGCATTAAATAAAAAATCTTTAAATGGGAATACGATGCTGAAATTGACACTGTAACAGTAGAACGAGCTTTGCTACGCCAAAATGTGGTTATACATAACAACACTATTGAGCAAATTTCTAACGCCGAGTTCAAGAAGAAGAGAAATGGAAGGAAGAAGAACATAACCCAAAAACCCTAAAAAGACAACATGGAAAGAGTAAGCAACAGAATAGAGATTCTGACACTCAACGTAGACTGATGGGAGGGGAAAGCAACGGCATATAGAAACATATTCGGGGTGCTTGACCCCGACATCATTCTTATAACAGAGCACGGCAATGGCACTACATCTAGTCAAATTCAAATACCGGGCTACAGAGTTGTCATGAAAAATCATTCACAGGAAAGGTTTGATGGTGCTGCTATAGCTGTCAAGGGGAATATTTCGTTCAAACTCCTACTGGAGTTGGACGAATCCTTTATGGTGGTTGATCTCCACACATTAGTAGTAGACCTCGTAATAGAAGCAACCAATTAACCCCCTCGTGGAGCCTATCTCTCAATAAATGACTTCTACACGCTGTTTGGGCACCGCACAATGGCAATGTTAGGGGACGACCTTAATGCCAGATGCCGTGCGGCGGGCTATGGTAGAACCAACGAGAGAGGCCGAAACTTGGAATTGATTATAAGACGAAAGAACATTTTACGACCGATATCACTTCCACAGCAGCCACCAAACCTGGCATAATCTTGACAAATGAAGGTTTCCCCTTCAACTACCATAGTGACCCTGGCCCAACAGTCCCAAGTGATTACATAACGATACTCACCACAATATCTCTCGCTCCGATCCAGCTTCCAGTCTATCTCCGCAAAAACTACGACTTAGCCAACTGAGAACGTTACAAGTGACGACTCAGTCAAAACGCCCCAGCTGACCTAAGCGATGCAACCTTGGAGGACATAGACGAAGAACTGGAGAGGATAACTCCGTCCATTTTAGAAGCGGACTGGGAGTGCGTACTCAAGACTGGGTACAAAACACCTCCTCAGCCCAGATGGAGAGAGAAGGTGAGGGAGATCCCTCCTATTCACAGGGAAGTTTACGAAGAGATAAGACGGGAAGGTAATAACCGGGAAAGAAGCTCACTTCTTCAGCGCCTAAACACCGAGCCTAAAGAGGATATCAATCTCTATTAAGAGGAAATATGGAACAGTCAAATAGCCAAAATCGATAGCGAGCTGAACCCGGCTAAATTCTGGCGTTAAATCAAAAATCTTAAAGGACTAACCGGAAGAACTTAAGATCGAATAAAAGAGAACGGAAATTATATAGAGGCCCCGGCGGTTCTAGAAGACAGATTTAGGAATTATTTGAAAAACTTCTTCAGTATCACCCCAGAAGCCCAGGAATTCAAAGGCCAACTGATCAAAAATCTGAATCAGATTATACACTGCACGCACCCACAACATCAAGTAGACGAAGGCAGGGAGATGGTGGGCCATTGCCATCCCATAACACCAGAGGACGTACGGATATTGAGCTCTTGAACTCGAAAGACAGCTTACGCTACTTTCCCTTTTCAACCCCGGACCTTTTGGAGAAGAAAGAAGAAAAAGTTCAGAAAATTTCAAGGGCATTTTTGCACATTGATCTTTATGGAAGAAATCTACCTCTCTCCAACGCCATCTTTCTTCCCTACGAGGGACTTAAAAAAAGAGATTTATATACCAGGTCGTCATAATTAATTCTATCGCTGCCTAAACTCATCACGGCCTCCGCTTTCGCCTTCTAAGGCGTAGCCGTGTGTACTACCACTCAGAACCTAGCTCGAACTATGCCCATCGCTTGACAAGGCATAATTCAAGGCGGCTGGGAAAGCAGGTTTGTGGATTAGCCCACTGTGGAGCCTTCCGTCTTCGGCACCCCAGACAAGAGACGAAGCTGCAACCATAGGGGAAGAGTTCTCTTTATCCCTGATGGACCGGCCGTGATCATAGAGGGACATAAAAAACCGTCTCTATGTGGGCTAGAAGTAGCCTCGATATCCAAACCCCATAAGAGGCGGCACCCCGGGTGGTGGTAGTTGATTCAATCACCACCCATCATCAAGTACGCCATAAGTCATCCTTCTGGAGTGCCTCCCCAGGTCCATCATCTCATTAATCCTTCATCTTCATCCAGCCATATATACCGACTACGCTAAGGATTCTCATTTTTCATCTAAAAAATTAACATACTTTTATCCCAGGCAAATTAATAATGACAAAGAAGAAAAAACACAAAGAAGAAAGAGGCTCTAACGAGCAAAAATGGACGACCGGTCGGAAGAAAACATCTCGGGAGTTGGCACTAAGTAGTATCTACCCTGATATTGGGATCATACTCCTTAGACTAAAAGACCAACACAACGGTTATGTGGCTCTTTGCGACACAGAAAAGGATTTAGATCTCTTTCTGAGCGAAAAAGCAGCAAAGAAACTGGAAAAGATCGGACTCGCACCTCGGATCCCCCCTCCCCTGGATGTACAAAGGAAAAGATCCCTGATTTGCAGACGACTCAACCCCTGGGTCGGTGAGTACACTCCAAAACAAATCAACGAAGAACTCGAAAAAGAACAGGATTGGGCAAAGATCGAAGAGATAATAAAATTCAGAAACCAAATGGAGAAGAGCACAACCATGTCTTCAAAGTAGTATTTAGATCTATATCAATGACCAAAAAAGCCTCGGAACAGGAACTGCTTCCCTTCTATACTAAAATCTCACCCGATCAAATCGGGAGGGAGATATTTGTCACCGTGCAAGTATGCTTCACATGCTACGCCCTAGAAAAACATCTGACCAAAGGCTGCAATTAAAAAGGGAATGCATGCTCCGAATGCGCAAGCCAAGACCACAGGTAGGACCAATGCAGGAGCAGGGTAAAAAAATGCTTAAACTGCAGAAATGCCCACAGAACACTACCTATGTCTTGCCCAATAAAGAAGCAGCTCATACGAAAGAAAAAAACTCGAAATAAGCACAGAAAAAGAAAGAAGAAAAACTACCTCCTACGCTGCAGCAACTGCAAGTGGAAACACCGCAACACCACCCACACAGACCACAACGGTGAACATAGAGGGAATCATTAAGCTAGATTTAATTCTCTGCATATTGCACGCCCACTTCGTAAACATGGCGAAACCAAGCTCATACACAAGTGAGTTGAACCATGCTGGAAAAAAATGGGATTAAAAAAAAAAATGTGGTTCCTGGAGAACCCTCCTTCGAATGAACGTACAAAATATACATGACCCAAGAAGAGACTCCGAAAAATACGAACCTGGAAGAAGACGGAGCCGAAATGGATACCGATTCCGAAAAAGAATTCACCGACAAAGAAACCCCGAAAACGATCTCCGAAAGCACAAAACAGAAGCAAAAAACAAATGTGAATAACCAAGATGTTAACATAAAAATTTACGGTTCTCACTCGAACCCGTTGCCTAAGCAACTTGAACAAAAAATAATTGTGACGGACTAGTTAAAGGAAGATACAGGTGGGAATATGAGGCAGAGGTTCACAGTGCTTTAAAGCAAGGCATGATACATTTCGCCCCTGAATCTTGCCAAAACCTCTCAAATGGCGAATTCAAGCAAAAATGTAATAGACGCACTCGTTCCCCAG
Organism: Ceratothoa steindachneri; assembly: GCA_963969495.1. Taxonomy (NCBI): domain Eukaryota; kingdom Metazoa; phylum Arthropoda; class Malacostraca; order Isopoda; family Cymothoidae; genus Ceratothoa; species Ceratothoa steindachneri. Next base: position 81,731,794 of record OZ018335.1, read on the forward strand.
GCCGCCCGGAAAAAAACGAAGACAGGAAGAGACCACAACAAATAATTAAACATGGATACGTTCCAAAGAAAAAATAAAATATCCACACTAAATGTAAACAGCTAGCAAGGGAAAAGATTATTATATTCAAACATAATAATAAAAGAAGACCCAGATATAATTATTGTAACCGAACATGGAATAAACACAGAGTTTGAGACTATAAGAATTCCAAACTATAAATTTATTACCACGAACTACACCCGAAAAAGATATGATGGTGTAGCAATTGGCGTCAAAACCGGAATCAATTTTACCGAAGTAAACGACTTAGAAGAATCGCATCTGGCTATAAAAATAAAAATGACCACAGGAGATCTGGTCATAGCTGGGGCATATCGTTGCCCCAAGACGCTGGTATTTGCCAACTCCAAATTTCCTCAAACTCTTTGGTCGACAGGCCTCAACTATATTAACAGTAGACCTCAATACAAGATGCAAAGAGACAGGTTACACAAGCCACCCAAACGGAGCAGGAAAAACCCTTCAAATATTGATAGAAAGGAACCTGATAAACAGAGAAGGGCCAGACTTCCCAACTTACCTAATAGCCCAAACCTCAACAACTCCAGACATCGTACTTATGAACCAAAATTTCAACCTAAATCACCACAAAAAACCAGGACCCGCAACTCCCTCCGACCATCTAAGTATGATTACTTCTATTTCAACTTCGCTCATCCAAATAAAAGTAGCACGCAAAAAAGCTACCAGCAAAACAGACTTAGAACGGATATAAACAATACCTAGGTACAACGGAAACTGGTCCTCTAAACAACCAGGGAACTGCTGAAATAGAAAACCAACTAGAATTAATCACTAAAAATATTAGCGAAGCGGACAAGATATACAATCCAACAACAGATTACAGAATCCTACGGGTACCTAGATGGAATCAAGAGATAAAAGGAAAAAATGGAAAAAATATCATAATCTTCTAAAAGAAACTAGGAAGGTGGGAAATATAAAGGTAAGATACCGAAAATAAACTGTAATTAGAAGGAAAATAGGTACACTCATTAAGGAAAACTCAAACCAAATATGCAACAATATAATAGGCAAAATGGATATAGAAGGAAATCCGAGGTAATTCTGGAGAGAGTACAGCAAACTGTGAGGATCACAACTAGTTGAGAGAATAAAACTGAAAATACAAGGGCAGGAAGTGCAACAGCAAGAAGAACTCCAAGAGCACTTCGAAAGGCACTGGGAAAAAATATTTTCTATATCACCCGAGGAAAACGAAGATTATGATATCTTACGAACCTTAGTAACATAACATAACATAACATAACATAATTTCACGGATGACAAAAGCCACAACGGCCTATCAAAGGTCATCCGCAGTTAAACAAGAACGTCTAATACCATTCATAAGCGTCGACGAAGAAAGAGACAGCCCCCGGGGGGAAGGGAGGCTTTTTACAATGGCTGAATACTTATCAGTCATAAAATCGTTCAAGCAAAAAGCACCAGGCCAAAGTGGCATAACGAAGGCACACCTAATTAATGCTCCGGAAAACATACATGAGTCGGTAGTGAGGATCTTCAATGCCTGTCTTAATATTGGGTACTTTCTCCAAGCATTTAAAACAGCGAAGATGATCTTCCTAACGAATCCGGGCAAACCGAAACATCAAGTCGAAGGCTACCACCCAATCTCGCTACTGGAGTTTCTAGGAAAACTCTTTGAAAAGCTCCTAAATGAAAGATTAATCAAACCTTAATCATAACAACCTCTACAACCCACAACAGCACGGGTTCAGAACCAAGCGAAGAACGGTCACCACGCTTGCGATCATAACAGAGAAAATCACTACAGAAACAGCGCGAGGCAACAGAGTAGATCTAATACTCTGCGATGTTGCTAAAGCCTTCGACAAGGTGTGGTTGCCCGGTTTAAAAGTCAAAATATGTAACCTTGATTTGGAGATAAACCTGTGCAAAACGTTATGCAACTATCTGGACGAACGAAAAGCCGCACTTCATATAAACGGCCGAACGGGTGACCCATTACCCTTACAAGCAGGTGTCTCCCAGGGAGGATGTCTCTTTCTAACGTTATATACCGTATACACGAGGGACCTTCCACTTCCAACCGAGGAAAGCGCGATGTACATCCAATTAGCGGATAACATTACACAGATAATCCCCAGCGAAAGGCAAAATCACAGAGATATTGCCCAAAGAACAGAAAAGAAGATAGAAAATGTAAACGACTACAAGAAAAGGAATCAAATAAAACCCCCCAAAGACAAGTTCAATCTTATTACAAGAAACAGAAGGAAAACAGCCGCTGTACGAGTAGATGGAGAGGCATACCTATACTCCACAGGAGGACGTGTCCTCGGTCTAAAACTGACGTCAACTTGGTATAACTTACAACTATCACAAAAATCACCCAGGCAAAAATACCCTTGTCAGCGCTATACAGATTTCGTAACATTTCAACCCAAAACAAAAGGCAACTATATTTGGTTTTAGTCTGTCCAAAGCTTCTGTACCCGACAATACCGCTAAATGCGCTAATCACTCACATCGCGAAAGTGGAGAATGCTGAACATGTAGAAGTTGAGTCACACATAACGAATTTCCAATTGCAGCATTCACAACCACCTATACTCGAATCAAGCTCTATGGCCTCCTAGACTCGTTGGGTGAACGTTTGTTGTACTGTGACACAGACAGTGCCATCTTCGTTGCTAGGAAAGATGACCCACAACCTCGACTTGGAAAATTCCCTAGGTGATCTCACCGATGAGATCAAAGATGTGTACGGTGCCGAGGCGTATGGAGATTCATTCTGCTCAACGGGTCCCAAATCCTATTCGGTACGTATCCAAGCGACGAGTGGGGTAAAGTATATACTTTGTACTAAAGGATTAACCATTAACACTCAGACGAAGGATATAATAACCTACGATGCTATGAAACGCCTAGTTAGAGCCGATGATAATATCTCTGTAGCATTTATGGGTTTTAGAGCCGAGGAATATGGTGGAGTGAAAGAGGTGAGAGGGGAAAAGATTTTGAGAAAAACCTTTCGTGAACGCATTGAACTCCCAGGGAATTATCGAACCATACCTTTCAGTTTCAAAGGGATCTTGCCTGATATAAAAAAGTTAATATCCAATGAATCCCTGTCAGCTATTATTAGCTTTTTATTTCTATATTTTTAATCATTAACAATATTTTCTGAATAATATGAATAAAATAAAGATAAAAAAACCGCGTTTAATTACCAATGTTTAAATTCGTGTACAAAATAACTCATAACATTCTCTCGATCTTGTGAGAAGGAGAATTCATTCATCCTTGCCTCTTCAATCTTGGTTTTCATCATATCAGTGAGTTGATAAAAACACCATGACAGAAAGCGAAATAACAGGGGGTTTGTGTCAAATATAGCGATGTTCACTACTTTCTCACTATCATTAACCATGTTAGAATGCAATATGCAGAAAAAATTATCCACTCGTGTATTGTGACACTCGGATAGTCCTCCGACAAAGAAAACTGATCCATAACCTCGTTTTTGAATTTTTCGCCGATGATTTAATCTTCTACATCTATAAACTGGAGATGTTCAACAACTCCTTTTCCGTTATTGTAGTTGAAAGGCGGTTGGACTGACCAAATACACAGAAATTCAATACGTTCAATTGCGTGTTCATGAATGATTCGACGAACATGATCGAAGAAATCATTCGTAGATGAAGAGTCTGGACTAAATTTATAATTCGATCCACACACATCTTTGGTTGCAAAATATTTACCAAGTCTGGGCGTGATATGGTGGGATGGAGGATCATCTTAGAACGTGTGACATACAAAGATGTTTAGCTTCAAATGATTTAAAAGATGTCAACTAGACGGACTAATTAAGAAATTGAAAAAAGTTAAGTGGCAACTCCACTGTTGACGGACATAATAATACATGACAAATCAGCTCAATGCAGTATTTATCTCCCCTCTACCGATTTGCTCCAGTGTTTGTATGTGTACTAAATATCTCTTGTTTTTCCTGCATGTGACCAAGGCTGGTAGTGACCAATGCTGGGGGAAGGATGAGTTGGGGGAGCGCCATTTTACTACTAACCTAACCTAATGTATGTGTGTGCGTGTATATGTGTGTGTAGACTCCAATTCCTTAGAAAGCTCTAGTGTATATATATGCGTGTAGACTCTAATTCCTTGGAAAAAAGGTCACTGACCAAAGTGTTTTTTGGGGGGTGGGGGTGGGGGGAGACTCGGCATTTACCCCGCATTACTACTAATGTTTACATTCACACTGAAAAATGGAAAACTCATTTTTAACCTCTTTGTAAGATGCTGGAGCGATTTAGGCGCCAACATTTGATAGCGGAATCGAGCAAATGCATTTTGTGTTTCCCTTGTATAAATTATTATTCCTTTCAGATTGTTAATGGTAAACTAAGAATGAGAAGGTAAAAACAATAATTGGACTTGCCCTTCCAAAAAAAAAAAATCAACCTATATCATTTTTAAGCTCAATATCTTTTTACGGGAAGTTCATACCTAATTTCTTTAAATTATCGGCTTCATTCTCTGATATTTTGAAGAAAATTTAGAGAAAACCTTTGGAATGGTCAGAATGTCAAATAAGTTCTTTTGAAGAGTTAAAGGAAAAGTTCGTAACAGAACCGGTTCTGAAAATACAATGGAAACTGTACTCCTTTCCATATAACATACAAAAGTAGGCAACTGAGAAGGGAGAAGAATTACTCCGAAATTGAAGAGAGTGTTTAGCAATAAATTGTGTAATTGAAAAGTTTAATTCTTATCTGCTGGGGAAAGTTTTAATCTTGGAACCGATCATAAGCCGTTATATTTTATCGAACGCCCTAATCTGAAAAAAATAATGACAGCGATCCTTCAAAAAGACTTTTTACCCGTCGCTTCTCACTCCTAAATATATTCAGCAGTTTATTGCGCCCGTATCCTGTTTTACATTTCAGATAGTGACTTTCTGCAACACAATTTTATCTGCTTAGTTTGGTATATATATATATATATATATATATATATATATATATATATATATATATATATATATATATATATATATATATATATATAATATAAATATTCTTTAAATATTCTGAAATATTAGTTTCTACTGACCCGCTAAGTGTTTTCAAAGTGGTAGTTATATTGTCATACAGTGCTGAACACGGCTGAGTGTTTTTTAAGTTGTTTTCTTTTTAAAGTAGTTAGTTACATCGTAATACAGTGCTGATTACGGTTCTGTTTTAAAGTGGAAGGTTACATTGTCATACAGTGCTGAACACAGGTGAGTTTATTTATAATGCTAAATGTATCTTATCTCCTTACAAAGTTAAGTGTATTTCCTCTTTTTTTCTTTTACCTCATTCCATATTTAATTGAATTTATTTTGTCCCATTGTTTTATCATTGACTGATCCGTTTACTCTGCGCTGCTTCCCTAATTTTATCCAGTTTTACAATCTTTTTTCCGGTTTACTTGGCATTTAATCTTGAAATTTACATCTCATTCTTCCTCTGTTTCCTTATAGTACACACACACACGCACGCGTACATTTTCGGTCATTCCTCTGGATAATCCGAGGAAGCCTCCAGTTTCTTTGACCCTGTTAATAGCCTAATTCTGCTCTCCAAATTCTAAAAGAATAGTCACTTAATTTAGCTTTCACTGCGTGGATTATTGGATCATTCTCATCACTCATCTCGTCATCCTTTAGGTCTAATTCTCTGCAGGAATGTCACAAAAATAGCAAACTTGCTCCGTCTCTATAGACATTTTTCTGATTGCCAACTTTGTCGGAGAGTGTGAAAGCTGCAGAAGCTGCGAAATGAGAAAGGATTTTGAATTAAAAATTATGTCTCTCGGACAGGAAATGAAGGTGTTGCGATTTGATGTGCAGTCCTTGAGGAGGCAGCTCAATACTCAAGTAAGGGAGGGTCCGTCTGGAGATGACCGGGCGGATTACCAGCGAACCTCAGCCTAGGTTGATTCCAATACTCAAGTAACGGAAGGTGCACACCGAGATTAACGACGAACTTCGACTGTGGCTAATCTAGCCCTTCGAGATAGCCTGCCTGGCCAGTGTTATGGAACCAGCAATGAGAAGTTCGTTACGGTTCGAAGAGGAGCCCCTCGAAATCGGCCTAGGCAGACTGCTGATAATCGGAACAATATTTCCGTTTTGGGTACGAAGTAAGTCGATGAATCCGAAGTTCAACTCGTAAGAGATTCTATTATTAGAGGCCAACGTGAGGATTTCTGCGGCAAAAAAACAACCAAATGAAGGGGGTACTTTTATCCTGGATAAAGAGTTGAGGATCTTGTCGATTCAATGGAAGAATTTACCATCGCAGTTACCCAAGACAAAGCTTATATAATGCATATCGGGACTAATAATGTTAAATTTACAAGGTCAGAGAAACTTCTAGCAAGGTACCGCCGATTGAAGAGGAAGCTGAAATAAAGGAGTGGGAACGTGGCGTTTACAGGTATCCTTCCAAAAATAGGTGCGACGAATGTTTTCTTTGGAGAGAATCCTATATTACAACTCTCTTAAAGTTCTCTGCCAGGAAGAAAAAAAGAATGTACTTCATCGACTTATGGGATGATTTTTACTAACAAATGGAGCTATTTTGGCGAGACGGCCTTCATCTAAACAAGATGGGCGCGGCAAAGCTGGAAATAATAATTAATAATTCTCTTGTAAATTTTCAGACAGAACAGCATCGGAGAGTAGAGAGCACACAGGGTAGAGTGTCTCAACACGCTGTAATAATAACACTGTACCCTTTCGAAAAACAAATTTAAATGTCTACTACTGTAACGCGCGTAGTATTCGAAATAAGCTCGACAAATTTAAATGCTTAGTGTACTTACGCAGCTTATATATTATAGCAATAACGGAATAATGGGTGGAGACATCTTGGAGAAACTATATCGGCGAATTGCAACTACTAGGGTATAAATTAATCAATAAAGACCGAACGTATAAACGAGGTGGAACAGTACTACTGTACACTAAAAATCATATAAGTTTAACCGAAATTAAAATTGACTCTCATAAGGAAGTTGAGGCAATATGCACCGAAATAAAATCAAATGGTTTTCCAATAAATATCTTTTTATTGTATAGACCCTCACCACAACAGATTGAGATTGACAAGGAATTATATAACATTATTGAAAGTAACATTGTGAATAATTGCACTTATTTAATTGGGGATTTAAATTGCAGAAAAATTAACTATAAAACGTTAAATGTGGACGGAGAGGGGCAGAGGCTATTGGAGTTTATGGAATAAAACTATTTAAAACAATTAGTTAGTAAATGAATCAAGCCGAGGGAAAAATATCCTAGACGTAATTCTAACTAACACCGTTAATCTTATCTCAGGGATTAGTATTGAGAAAGGTATAGGTTCTAGCGATCACAAATCAATAGAGTTCGATATTAATATATGTGAATTGTAACAAGGAAAATAATGATATTAAAGTATCAAATTTTAGCGCTTCGTATTACGGAATTTAATGGCTTCACCCGTAGGTTTAAAGAGATCAATTGGGATCCAACGTTAGGAAATGTTAATCAGTGCTGTTCCTTTTTCACCGATCAGTTTAGAGAATTAGATGAGCAATTCATTCTGCCATAAAACAAAGAAACGCCTCAAGTAAACCAAAATGGTGGAATCATGATATCTAAGTCAAATTGAGGGGTAGGAAGTGTGCATACCAGCGTCACAAGCGTGATCCATCCAAAAGAAATAAAGGAAATTACGTAACCCGATGAAGGAAATGTCAGAAGGAAATACGAAGCACTAAAAGAAAATATGAAATTCGACTTGCCAAATAAAGTAAACGTAACCCTAAGAAGTTGTTCGATTATGGTTCCAATAGAAACCCGATAAAGGAAACAATATGACCTATCAAAAGTGGCAATAACGAATTAGTTTCGGATACAGAAAAGGTGCCCAATATATTAAAGAACTTTTTAGCATCGTTATTTATAAACGAAGACGAACATAATATACCATGACTGAACGATGCGATAAACTTTAACGACCATAACTTTTAAACCGATATAGAATTCAAAGAAGCAGAAATAGATTTTTTTTATCAGTAAGTTAAAAGCCAGGTCCTGATTTAATCTATCCGGCGCATTGAAAAGAAATTCGAAACGTGTTAGTGGGACCACTAAGGAAATTTTTTAACAAATGTTTAGAAGAAGGTGTCGTGCCCTTAGATTTTAAGCTAGCGAATATATTTCCTATTTTTAAGAAGGGAAAAAGAGAACTTCCGCCCAATTCACTGTTCAACACATATTTCTATGACTTATGTTTTGTAGTTGTTTTAACTAATTTGACGTGCTGATTTCAAATATCGCATCCATTTTTATGTAAGACATCAGGTTTTCATTCTGCAGAATATTCCATTTTTCGACGTATTGCATGTATTTATTTGGTTAGGATAGTTTCCTAAGTGTTATAGCTTCAAACCATAACTTAAAATGTCAACAGAATTTGAAAGGATAAATGCATTGTAAGATAACATCACCTATTACTGAATACATACAGGTTATTTTTCTAATATAATGGATAAAACACAAGCAATCGTACACATACCTATGCATTAATGGAAGAAATTTTTGCATGCGAGAGTGGCTGGAGTGTTTGATGTCTACACAGTCTCGTTGAATACTCTAACAGTAGTCTGCCATCATGTTTTGGTTCCATCGGCCTTGATATCTCTCTTGCATAATTTTGATATCTTGATGAAACGCTCTCGGTGTTCATCCCTCACGTTGTCAAGATTAGCAGGAAATTCATTAAGATGGCTCTTGAGGAAATGAACCTTTATGCTCATGTTGTAGCCTAAAAGATGAAAGATATCAAGTAATGTTTCTACCAAAACCTTATAGTTAGCAGCCTTTTTGTCTCCAAGAAATCCCTTCACAACAACCACGAATGAATCCCATGCTCCTTTTTCTATGTCAGTCCTCGAACTTGAGAAGTTTTAATTTTCCATTAACTTTCTGATTTGTGGTCCATCAAAAACTCCAGCCTTTATTTTATCATAACTTAAGCCACGAAATATTGTAAATATGAATTTGAAACAGTCACCCTCCACATTAAGAGCTTACACAAATTGTTTCATCAGCCCTAATTTAATATGAAGGGGTGAGAAGATGAGTTTCTCTCACTCAACAAGTGGTTAGTGTATAATATTATTCTCATCAACAGTCAAACTTTCTCTAACTGGCCAGAGTTTCTGTTCCCAATGTTTGTCTTTGGCTCAGCTGTCCCATAAACATAAGAAACACGGATATTTTGTATAGCCTCCTTGTTGGCCAAGTAAAATATTTACCATTTCAGATCCACACATATGATCCATTTGTGTTCATCATATTTGAGTAAATCTAATACAGATCTTATGTGTTCATGCTCTTCCTTTAAATTCACAGAGTGACCAATAAGAATCGCACCGAACAAGTTTCCATTATGGAGTAACGGAGTAACACACATTTTAGACTCTTCTTTAAACTATTTATAAAAAGTCTCCATTCACTTGGATCATATTCTGAAACACCCATCGCGTTTAACAGTCCCGCCACGTCACAACAGTAAACAAAATTTTCTTCAATTTTAAAGAATGCCAAGAGATCTCTCTCCCTCTTCCGATAAAGAGTTACATTTGTTTTTTCGTGCAACAAATTCTTCTCTTTAAGTCTAGAAGCTAACACTTCTGCAACTCTTTTGACAGGCCTAAGTCTCTAGCTAAATCATTCAGTTCTAATTGGCTGAAGTTTCCACGTTGTTGGGTCGATGTATGTACAAAGTCTGGATCACTGTTAAGTTGAATGCTTACATCAGATTCACGTACGAGTAATCACTTACATCGTCCAGTGAAGGAAGTTTCTTGAATACAGGTACTGGAATTTCATCCTAATGAAGCATTGCACTAATTGCTGAATCAAAATTTGGGTAACTTATTTTATGTCGCGTTTTTTGCTATAACCAGAAGTCTTTGTGAGACAAAAATAGCAATCGTTTACATGCTTTTTTGGCTCCAGTCACACCATAGGAATGCCAAATCCTAGTTGTTTCCTTGTGCCCTTTGTGCATTGGCGTAGATTTCGACACATGGTTTACAAACTGTGCGGAGCCCACGATTTATCCTGATCACCAAATTTAATCTTAAAGTAAGCCAAGTATGCTCTTTTCAAGAAGATACTAATGTTCATTCTTCTGAGTTGGTGCAGTAAAACCACCACATATATAGCAAAACGTGTCACGGGAATTCAAACATTTCCTTCGTAATGAGGCCATAATACTGAATGTTATTTCATAAAACAAATCTGAAAAAACACAAAATTATATCATAAACAATTGCTTTATATATCTAGAGATATATAAATGAAGTCTAAATGCATAGATAAAATAAAATAAGAAGAATACAAAACGCCTCCAATTCCGTTCACTTGGTCGTAAGGTAGCCTGCTACTATGAGTGGGACCAATATGGACCAGTCCATAAATAAAAAAAATTGACGTGATGGAAGAAAACTATTGCCATTTTTAAATTCGGTGACCCCGAATTTCCCAAGAACAGGTCTCAAACCTAAGTCAGCAGAAAAAAGTTAAAATTTGTTGACCAGTGATCCACCCATAAGTTAACTAACATCCATCGTAGGTAAATTAATGGGATCCGCCCTTCGCGATACCGTGGTCAATCATTTGGAAGCGCATAATCTCATAAATGATAGTCAATACGGATTTTTAGAATTTTACGATAGTATGAATAAAAGCTATGACGAAAATAGATCTTAGAACATAGTTTATACTTAGACTTCGCTAAGGCATTCGACACCTTTCCTTATATGCGATTACTAAATAAACATTTTTCTCATGGAATTAGGGGAAACCTCCTACAATGGATAAAGTCGTGGCTAAGTAATCTTAAGCAGAGAGTAGTTTTAACAGTATTCTAAGTTATCGCTGGGCCGTTCATTAATGATAAATTTATGAATTTTGGTTGCAAGGAAGTTAAAAAGGTTTGATGCTTGTAATATTCATTTGAATTTAATTCCGTTATCTTTAAAATCAATCTGTAGGGCTCGCCATTGAGTAATTCTTGGCTCTAACGGCATCAGGTTTTGAGCCGGGGGTAAACGTAAGTAGTTCGTCCTCACCCACTCTGTCTCTCTCTCTCTCTTTCTCACTGGACCAACGTCAAAATTGCTTACCAACGTTTTATTATTTAATCTCACCTATTTATTGCTAATTTGTTAAAAGAGCAGAGATTCCATCGAAAGATATGTGATATTTTCACATTTTATGTTTAAGGTTTCTACTGGTGCCACCAGCGACCGCTAGTAACTTCATATTGGTGACGCCCGGAGACCTCTCACCGTTCGAGGCTTATTTATCTGGCATACATTGGGAGGCAGAATGAATGATCAATTGTCATACGCACAACATCACGCAAACTGAAAGCCACCTGACTTTAGGAAACCAAGAAGAATTCCAACCTCACCTTGTTAATAATAAAGAATATATTAATCGTGAGTGTGTTTGTATAACAAACCTCTCTTTTGAAATAGTAAGTTGAAGATAAGATAAAAAGAAAAAAAATAGTGATTATTTAATCAAATATGATCTATTTGAACCAAGACCCTTTTTCCAACGATCCACTAATGTATTGTATTTATATAAAATTCTTTAGGTCCATTGGTCGCATATTCAGTAAAAACAAGAATTAAATCATCACTATTAATAAACTTTTATATGGAATATGGAGTTCGAAGTACTTGAAAAGATGGTAACCAGTAGGAGACATTTTCAAATGAATATAAAGGATGCTGTGAGCATTTAGATCTCAATTCTCTAAGATTTGACCCAGCCAGTGGAAAGGTTTGAGGCCCAGCATTGTCCTTAAGGAGCATTGGTTCAGCTCTCTTGAACACTTCAGGCTGTTTGAGGTCGAATTTTGAATGCATTTTAGCATTCTGTCGACAATATGCTTGAGGTGATTTGTTCCAACTGATCCCAAAGAGGAAAAATGGATGATTACTTCACTATTTCACCAAATTGTGACCAGCAGTGTGTCATAATTTGTATTCTTTGCTAGCTAACATTGCTACTGAGAGGTAAAAATGAGGTTAAAAAGCATTCATTTATATTATGACAAATTGAATGTGTAAAAAATATGCAAATGCATTAGTAAATCATTTATTTTACGTTTTCTACTATGATGTAACAACACAAAACATGAGGGACAGTCCCTCCAATGACCGGTGGCGTTTTGTGATAAGATGATAAATGGTTATTGTATTGATGGTTTCTCATGGCTCAAATCACTTACAAGTAGTGTCTTTAAATGGCTGAATGAAGCCTCTGCCACTAGATGGCGCCACCCAGCGCCAAATCTGATGGCAGATTTGAAATCTCCAGGGTAAATAACCATATGTTTCATGTTCTCATATGTTCATAGCTCTAAATGGGTACAATTGAACTTTACTCCTTTTGAAAAAAAAGCGACGCCTAGACCTGGCGCTTTGCCACAGGTAACAATTCTTTTGAAAGTACATAATATATTATATGTAACATGCTTTAATTACTAATATACTTCCTTTAAGTGTAAAAGAAGTACACAAACTAAATTATTAGTGAAATAAATGTACAATTTTGAATATTTTTTATCTCGAGCCCGAATACACATATATAGGTGGTCTAATTTGCCTGAGATAATGGGATACAGTTTCCTTTTCGCAAAAGTTAGGCTCTAATTATAATGTAAAAGTTCGTAGATCTTATAATTAACAATTATGGTTGATGGAATAGTCAGGATTTAAGGTTATTACAAGGATAGTGGATATTTAGACGACAAAAGATGCGGCCCACTTGGTAAAAGTTGAAGACATTTTTTGTCATTTTATCGGAATTTATATTCTTTGTTTTGTCATGACTCCAACCTTCAGTTTGCTTTCACTTTCAGAGGCTTAGATCCGTTTCAGCTCTTTTGATGTTTGTTCTCAATTTCCGGTCTTTTACTGCGTTATATTATTTTCTTTGACGTTTGAAAATAAAAGATGTTTTATGGAGATACGAGTATGACTTACATGCATGGTATTTTTATTCAGAGTTGATATATATTAAAGAAGAACAGATAACTTAAAAGACGAATTTGTGATATACGACGCGGATAAGCGTCAGATAGTGGTATATTATTATATGTTTCCCTATTATTATGTGATTTTGTCGGATAGATGTGAGTGCGTATACTAGACCTAAGAATTCAAACCTATATCACGTGACATGGCAATATCGGTAAGCAGTAGATGTGCGAATATGTCAAGTTACGAGTATATCAATTAGCTATATCGATTTCGTTATCATGTATAATAAATTAATTACTTTCGTATTTTTCCATAATGTAATTCGGAAAGTAGATATAATTATTTTGCTTAGAGGGAAGTATAGTACATAATACAGAAAGAGAGAAGGAGATATCTTTTATTTTTCTTAAAGAGGAAATACATTGGAATATATAGAGACTTGCATAAAAGGAATAATTAGAAAAATATTTGAAAAATTTTCATTGTGACATTTTAGACTCGGATCAAACGACTATTTAGAGATTCATAGAAAAATATGATAAAAGAAGAAACAAATATAGATGATGATTAGAAAATATCTCAATAAAGAAAAATATATGTGGGAAAGAATTTCAGAGCGGCAGAATTTGGGACAAGCAAGGACTATGTTAGCAATTCAAAGCTGGCCGATATGAAAAAACGTAGAAGTGAAATCGCTCGTAGCCTGCTTACACTTATGTAATAACATCTGTACAACAGTATAATTAAAAAAATCCTAAGTCACTCCTAGTAAGGGTTCATGGAGCTGTCATTAAGAGACTAGAAAAGAGAAATAGGAATAGAGACAAGTCCCGACGCTTATTCTCTTTTCTATGCGATTTTATAAGAATATTTGATAATTTTCAACACGGAATTTGCAGCATTGCCTTGTTCCCTTCCGAGGGGTTCATTGCTATGTGCTCTGGCTAATTGAGTTTCAAAGCAATGAAAAAGCACATTGTGTGTGCATTTAGGTGTCAAGGCATGTATTCACTCGATGAGCAGGATTTAGCATAATTGTTATCGTATTTGTTTATTCTCATTTTTAAATAATTTAAGGAGTATTTTGAACAGCTTAGAGAAGGGGATAATTTATAAATGTACTATTTGAAAAGAGAGAATTTTTGCTCTACGGTTGAATGGTATCGATATGAGAGCACTATGAAAGGAAGTCTATAAATTGATAATAATAAATGATTCAAGTCGATTTTGAGTAAGATCATCATCACTAACTCTATAATTTAAGAAGGGGGTTTTTCTGAGTATTTTAATAATATTTTTATCTTAGTTTGGTTATGACTTATGTTCTTTTTATAGGAGTTATTTCTAATAATTCTTTTATAATATCCAAAAACAAAATGGTGAAGTTCAGAAATAAATATAAGTATCGAAATTTTTTGAATTTTTTAAAACCCAAAGAATTAGAAAAGGTGAAGTTAGGAAAATTTATTTTTATATATCTTCTTCTATAACTATATTTTAGCAACGTGATATTTTTAAAGGGGGGAAATTTAGTTTAGAGTTCCTTTTTAAAATTATTATAATTGGCGAAGTTCAGAAAATTTTTTAAAATTTAACCATGACTGCTTTTTTAAAATTTTTTTAATAGTAGGGATGGCATGGATTTTCGTTAACAAGGTCTACTGACCAAAGTGGAATGCTTTCACTTATTCTGATTTAGGAGCTTACGACCTTCAAAACTTTCAATAATTCCAGGACTAACCTTGGGAGGACCTTGGCAATTATATCTTTCGAAAGAGAATGAAAAACAACATAAGGGTTTCAAATCTCGTTAAAATCGGCCGAATAGTTACAATATTATTACCAACACAATAAAAAAGCAAAACGGAAACCGACCGACCGACATAATAAGTTATAGAGTCGCACGCGACTAAATACACGGATATGGCGGACTTTTCGTCACTGACATAGACATGAGGGAGCTTCGAGAATAACAAGTATGGGAGGAAGTTTTGTATTAAAAGCAGGACTAGGAGGAATTTTTGATTAATAACAGGGACACGTGGGAGTTTTCGTTAAATAGAGGGATATGAGGAATTTTTCGATAATAGCAGGAGTAGGAGAGTGTTTCCTTAATAGCAGGGAAGGAGCGATTTTCCGTAACAGGAGGGTGGGGAGGGAGATTTTTCTAATAGCAGGGATAGAGTTTAAATTAATGTCAATGGTAGGAAGTAGATTTCGTTAATTGCAGGAGTAGGGATGAATTTTTGTTAATAGCAGGGATAGGAGGAAGGTTTAGTTTATATCATTGGTAGGAGGAAGTTTTCGGTAATGAAAAAAATATGAAGGGGTTTTCGTTAATTGCAGGGTTACAAATAAGTTTTCATTAATAGCATGAATAGGGTGCAGTTTCTTTTAATAGCATGAATAGGGGAAGTTTTCTTTATTTGCAGGGAAAACGACTTTTCGTAAATGGCAGTGAGAGGAAGAAGTTTTCTTTAATAACAGGGAAAGGAAGGAGTTTCCCTAAATAACAGAGAGAGGTGGGAGTTTCCTTGAATAACAGAGGAAGGAAAGAGTTTCCCTAAATAACACAGAGAGGTGGGAGTTTTCTTGAATAACAGAGCTAATAGGAAGTATTCGCTAATATCAACGATATGAGGGAGCTTTTGTTAATGGTGGGGATAGTAGGACGTTTAGTTAATTGCAGGGATAGGAGGGAGTTTTCTTTAATAGCAGGGACACAAGCGAGCATTCTTTTAATAGCTTGGATATGAGAAAGTTTCCCTTAATAACATGGATTGGAAAGAGTTTTGGTTAGTAGTTGGGACTTTTCGTTTATAGCAGTCCAGTTGGTAGGTTTTATCAAAAGTAAAGATATGAGGAAGTTTTTGTTAATATCAGGGATCGGAGGAAGATCCTTAATAGCAAGGAATGGAGGAAGTTTGTTATAAACAGGGATAGGAGGGAGCTTTCGATTGGATCAGGTAAAAGAGGGATTTAAATTAATAGCAAGTATAGTAAGAAGTTTCATTAATTGCAAGGATAGGTGGATGTTTTTTTAAAAGGAGGTATAGGAGGGACTTTTGTGCAATAGCAGGGAGATCAAGGTGTTTAACTTAATACCAAATTTAAAAGAAGTTTTCATAGTTTTGTTAATAGCAGAGATAGGAGGGAGTTTTCGTTAATAGTAGGACAGTAGTGAACCTACATTAATAACAATGTTATAAAGGCCTCTAGTCAATGGTAGGGATAAGAGGGCCTTTCGTTAATAGCAGCGATACGAGGGAGCTTTCATTAATAGCAGGGATAATAAGCAGTTTTTTTTATTAGTAGAGAGAGGAGGAGTTTTATTTAATAGCAGGAGATGAAGAAATTTCATTTAATAGCAGTAATATGAAGATGTTTTCTAAAGTAGCTGTGATAGTAAGACTTTTCGAAGATAACAGGGAAAGGAGGAAGTTTTCGTTAACAAAAGTGATAGGAAGAGCTTTCTTTTACAGCATGGAGAGGACGGAGTTTTGTTAATAGCAGGGATAGAAGGAATATTTCGTTACGAAACAGGGATATCAGGAATTTTTGTTAATAACTTGGATATGACAGTTTTAAAATAACAGGGTTGGAAGAACTTTAGTTAATAGTAGAGGTATGAAGAAATTTTCTTTAATAACAGAGAGAGGAAGGAGTTTTTGTAAATAGCTTTTCCTAGTTAAGAGCCACAGGACAAGGTTTTCGTTAATAGCAGAGGAATGCAGGAGCTTTAGTTAAAAGCAGGGGTAGGAGGGCATTGCGTTAAAGTAGGGATCGGACGAAGTTTTCTTTAATAGCACAGAAAGGATTCAGTTTTATTTTAATAATAGGGATAAAAGGAAATTTTTCATTGGTAGCAGGGAAGATGAGGGATTTCCGTTAATACCGGGAATAGGAAGGAGTTTTCGTTAATGGTTGGGATAGGTAGAATCTTTGGTTAATAGCAGAGATCGGAGGGAGATTCCGTTAATAGCATGGATAGGAGAGAGTTTTCCTTAATAGAAGAGACAGTAGGGAGCTTTTCTTAATAGGATGGATTTCCATTAATAACAGCGATAATAGGTGGTGTCAGTAATAGCAAGGTTAAGAGTTAAAATTATGGACAGGATAGTGTTTTGGGCAATAAAGGTGTGTCGTAAAATGACTCCCGACGATACCATATATTACACTATTCGTTGAGGGAACTTCCTTAATTATCTTTAGAGTGCGTTACTGTCTGGCGGCCGATATTATGTATCTTCGATATGCTTAAGAAGTGGAACTGAGCTCAAGGATAATAATATTGCTATCATTAATAAAATAGAGTTTTATTAATAATAACTATAAACAATACACAAAAACGGAAAATATTGACATAAACAGAATGGAAAGGGTCGTGGAGACTCGGGCTAATCCAAGGGTTTAAGGGATTAAAAAAGGTAAAACAAATATAGAGTTAAAGAGATGGGATGGTTCGATAAACAATTTAAAGCACAGGATAGAATTGACAAAAGGGATCAATACTCAAAGGTGAAGTTTGGCTTACGTAACTTTTGGCACTAGTGGTGCAGTGGAAGGTGGCGCAAAGGAGTTTCGGTCCGCTGGCGAGCTATAGCCGAAGGGGGGGGATAAAAGGATCCTGACGTGGCGTCTTGGGAAGGAGAACCATTTCTCGACGAACGGCTTGAAGAACAATGGCTGTTCTAGGTTGTTCTCTTCTGAACAAAGGAGGGATGAGAACCGTCTCTTGTCTACGGGCTCAAGAACAATGGCTGTTCTAATGTTGTTCACCTCTGAACAACAGGGGGGGGGGTGAGAACCGTTTCTTGGCGAAGGGCTCAAAACGAACAATGGCTGTTCTAATGCTGTTCTCCTTTGAACAACAGGGGGGGTGAGAACCGTTTCTTGGCGAAGGGCTCAAAACGAACAATGGCTGTTCTAGGTTGTTCTCTTCTGAACAAAGGGGGGGATGAGAACCGTCTCTTGTCTACGGGCTCAAGAACAATGGCTGTTCTAATGTTGTTCTCCTTTGAACAACAGGGGGGGGATGAGAACCGTTTCTTGGCGAAGGGCTCAAAACGAACAATGGCTGTTCTAATGCTGTTCTCATTTGAACAACAGGGGGGGGGGGGGGAAGCCTTGGGGACTTGGCGTCGGAAAGGCTCGAACCTTTGGCACTCAAGGAATATTGTCCTCCTTCTGGACAAGTGATGGTGAATCTCGAGGTCAAGGTCCCTTGGCGCACAAAGGGAGAGAGGGTCGTGGTGATGTTTCGCGACGAAAATCTGGATCTCCAATCTGATCTTAGTGGTAAAGTTTCCATATAAATAGCCAGGACATCTCCTTGGCGTGGGGGAGACAATGGAGTGGAAGCTTGGAGGGAACGCACAGCCGGGCCGGAGAACAATGCCTTATCTGCCCATAAACCTAACTCAATCTGGCGAGGTCGGCGTATGGGGGCGAACGGGGGGACGATAACCTCCTTGTTTAAACATTGACATCCGGTGACTGTGATAAGACACCAAGCTTCAAGGCGAAGATGCACGTGTGAGCATCGTGGTTTTAAATAACATGTGGTAGGAGTTGAAAGTAACGCAGCTTCACACGTTCTATCACACCCCTCCATTCCAGGGGAAGTTGTCACTTCGAAAAAAAAGAGAGAAGGGACAACGATAGAGCTCCGTTGTAGGGAACTCGTTTTCTTGTACCAACCGTACCTTCCTGCACCTAACTAGTATTACCTCAATACATATGAATATTTTGATCTTTAGATTACAGGGGAAAATAACCTTTAATACAACTTAATAAAAAAAAAAAGGGCATGGAACAATGAAATGATATAAACTTATTACATACGGGACAAAATAATTTATACGTAAATTAATAAGAACAAATATATATACATACAAAAAAAATTAGACATTGAGCGTTACAAAATTCAGACATATACATTAATTAATTATATTACAAAAGAATCTTAAATTAAGTCGTACAAGACGGTATATACCTACATGGAGATACTAATCCTATGAATACAATTATTCTACGCTATTCGGTAACGCATTCCTACTGAGGGCGTCAGTGACCTGGTTATCGGAACCTTTTATCTAATTTATTTTAAACTGATACTCTTGCAAGAGTAAACTCCAGCGCATGATGCGGCCGTTTGAGTGTCTCAAATTCCTAATATAGGCTAACGGACGGTGGTCGGTTCCTATTTGAAATTCTTTACCTATCAAGTACAGCTTGAATTTGTCTATGACCCATATAATTGATAGAGCTTTCTTTTCTCTAGTGGCATATCTCTTTTTGCGTGGTAATAATTGACGACTAGCATATGCAACTGGATGACTCGTTCCGTCATCCACGTATTGAAGGAGTACACCTCCAATGCCCTCGTTGATCACGTCGGTCTTAACCCCAAAGGATTTTTCCGGGTTGGGCAACTTAAAAATGGGGGCAGAAATGAACTTACTTTTGAGCTGATTAAAATGGGAAACAGCAACATCATTCCAACGTAAACGATCGGAGAAATTCTTTTCTTGAAGGGGGCATAGGGGGGCCGAAATTGCAGCGAAATTCGGAACAAATCGCTGATAGGGAGAAGCTGATCCTAGGATCGATCTTAATGGCTTCTTTGTAATCGGGAGGGGCATGTCGGCGATTGCCTTAATCTTGTTCTCGTGGGGACCTAACTTGTTTTGTCCTATTTTGAAACCCAAATATTTGATGGTTTCATGGGCAAACTGGCATTTGCTGGGGCCAATGGTGAGGCCATTTTCACGCAGTTGCTCGAAAAGAGCTAATAGGGTGGGTAAATGGTGATTCCATTTAATTAGTTCTCGTAGCTGACTCTTCTGACGTGGTGTCAGCTGCGCGTCACTATCCCGGTCAGAGGGTTCCAAAGACTCGCCTGGTAGGGAAGGAGGAGGGTAATCGGCATCAGGTTGGATGCACACTGCCTGGATTACATTAAGGGACTCCGCGGGGTAATCTTCTTCAAGCGCCGATGCTTCGTCCAGTTCTACGAAGGTATCTCCATGGGCGCGTTGGGGGTTCTTTTTTTCTTGAAGTCCACGGACAGTCTCCGTGTCCTTGTCTGGGGCCTTATCACCTAAGGGTGTTAGTGATTCACACTCCTCTTTTGCCGTCCTCAAGTCCTGGTTAGGGGTCTCCGAGAAATCGGACGATATCGAGGTTCTGATGGGGACGGGCTCCTGGGCTTCTATCTTATCTCGGCCTTGAGGAAGAGCGGCCTGAAACACAGGGTCGAAACTTACTTGGGGGCTCTGTCCTATAAGTACGGAACAGAATTGTATGGGTGCTACAATGACTTCAGCCCAGCCATTATAATATTGACACTGCAGGTAACATCTAGCGACGGGGAATCTGTTCGCCCGCCCAAGTTGGTCATGTACCACCGCAAATTTTTCGTGGTTAGAGGCCACTGGGAGGAGTTCGTCGGACACGATGAAGCACGTACATCCTGTGTCCCTGACGAGAGTCAATACTCGGCAGCTGTCCACGCTGCCCTCCTCATATTTCAAAGTTCCCGATGAACTTTTACCAAAAACAAAATTTACCTGGTGGCCTGACGGAGGGGGAGAAGTTTCTGCTTGGGTCTGCACCACCGGGGGAGCCGGGGTTGCATTAATCTGGTGAACTTGGTGGGCTGGTCCGCTTTTAAGCCTAGAATTTTGGGGGCAATTCCAGCTCATGTGGTTTTCTACACCACAGGTGAAGCATATGGTTGGTCGCTTCGGGAAGAGAGATGGAGGAGAAGTCTTAACGGGAGGTTTGGAGTCCCGTTGTTGGTTTTGTGGAAAAAAGTTTTGGGGTTTTACGGGGCTCGGAAACTTTGTCAGCTTTCCTGGGAAGGAGCGCGAATCCTTCCTTCTTTCTTCTCGTTGGATTTCTTTTTCTCGTTCTTCTCGTTGTATTTTCCCTTCTCGTTCTTCTCGTTGGATTACTCTTTCCCGTTCCTCTTGTAGGATTATTCTTTCCCTTTCTCTTTCTACCTTTTTTCTTTGAAATTCTGCTTTAATCCGAGCTAATTCAATCTGAAGCTCAGCTTGTCTTATCCGTTCCTCTCTTTCTCTTTCTTCTCGTTGTATTTCTTTTCTTTGCTCCTCTTGAATGTACTCAATTAGTTCTTTTCCGGAGAGTCCCAAGGATTCTCCTTGCGCTTTAAAGATTTCAAACTGAGTCATCTTTGCACTTGGGGGCGCACTAGTCAACCAACTAAAGTTCCTCGCAACAAGAATTATGCCTCTATAGAATTAGCCTACCTAAATATGGCCACTGACCTATTCGTACTTGGTTTCTTACTCTAAATAACCACTGACTAAAATCACAAAAAAACACAAACAAATTATTATAACCGTTCCTTGAGCTACTCCAGCTTCTTAAGTTTAAAAAAAAGGGGATAGCAATCGTTAAAACAAAAGGGAACTACTATATTCTATTATTATAACGAATAACACTATGCTTTACTCGACTGAGACCAGTGTTTGCAAAGATATAGCATTAAACCTTACACACCTGATACCAAAATTTAAATTGTATATATATATATGTCGTAGAATGACTCCCGACGATACCATATATTACACTATTCGTTGAGGGAACTTCCTTAATTATCTTTAGAGTGCGTTACTGTCTGGCGGCCGATATTATGTATCTTCGATATGCTTAAGAAGTGGAACTGAGCTCAAGGATAATAATATTGCTATCATTAATAAAATAGAGTTTTATTAATAATAACTATAAACAATACACAAAAACGGAAAATATTGACATAAACAGAATGGAAAGGGTCGTGGAGACTCGGGCTAATCCAAGGATTTAAGGGATTAAAAAAGGTAAAACAAATATAGTTAAAGAGATGGGATGGTTCGATAAACAATTTAAAGCACAGGATAGAATTGACAAAAGGGATCAATACTCAAAGGTGAAGTTTGGCTTACGTAACTTTTGGCACTAGTGGTGCAGTGGAAGGTGGTGCAAAGGAGTTTCGGTCCGCTGGCGAGCTCCAGCCGAAGGGGGGGTGGGATAAAAGGATCCTGACGTGGCGTCTTGGGAAGGAGAACCGTTTCTCGACGAACGGCTTGAAGAACAATGGCTGTTCTAGGTTGTTCTCTTCTGAACAAAGGGGGGATGAGAACCGTCTCTTTTCTACGGGCTCAAGAACAATGGCTGTTCTAATGTTGTTCACCTCTGAACAACAGGGGGGGGGGGGTGAGAACCGTTTCTTGGCGAAGGGCTCAAAACGAACAATGGCTGTTCTAATGCTGTTCTCCTTTGAACAACAGGGGGGGTGAGAACCGTTTCTTGGCGAAGGGCTCAAAACGAACAATGGCTGTTCTAGGTTGTTCTCTTCTGAACAAAGGGGGGGATGAGAACCGTCTCTTGTCTACGGGCTCAAGAACAATGGCTGTTCTAATGTTGTTCTCCTTTGAACAACGGGGGGGGGGATGAGAACCGTTTCTTGGCGAAGGGCTCAAAACGAACAATGGCTGTTCTAATGCTGTTCTCCTTTGAACAACAGGGGGGGAAGCCTTGGGGACTTGGCGTCGGAAAGGCTCGAACCTTTGGCACTCAAGGAATATTGTCCTCCTTCTGGACAAGTGATGGTGAATCTCGAGGTCGAGGTCCCTTGGCGCACAAAGAGAGAGAGGGTCGTGGTGATGTTTCGCGACGAAAATCTGGATCTCCAATCTGATCTTAGTGGTAAAGTTTCCATATAAATAGCCAGGACATCTCCTTGGCGTGGGGGAGACAATGGAGTGGAAGCTTGGAGGGAACGCACAGCCGGGCCGGAGAACAATGCCTTATCTGCCCATAAACCTAACTCAATCTGGCGAGGTCAGCGTATGGGGGGCGAACGGGGGGACGATAACCTCCTTGTTTAAACATTGACATCCGGTGACTGTGATAAGACACCAAGCTTCAAGGCGAAGATGCACGTGTGAGCATCGTGGTTTTAAATAACATGTGGTAGGAGTTGAAATTAACGCAGCTTCACACGTTCTATCACAGTATGTGAAAGACTTTACGTTAATAGCAAGGATCTTTTTATTAATAACTGGTAGTGATAAGAGAGTTTTTATTAATAGAAGGAATAAGATAGTGTTTCCGTTAATATAAGAGATAGGAGGGAGTTTCCGTTTATTGCAGTGACACGAGGGATTTCCTTTAACAACAAAGATTGGAAGGAGTTTGGGTTATTAGCAGGGATAGATGAGACTTTTTGTTAATAGCAGGGGTAGTATGTAGGTCTCGCTAGTAGTAAGGATAGGAGAAAGTGTTCTTTAATAGCTTGGAAAGGAGGGAGCTTTCGTTATCATCATGTACATGAGTGAGCTTTCTTTAATATCAGGTATATGAGGGATTTCCATTAGCAGCAGGGATAGCAAGTACGTTCGTTAATGGCAAAGATAAGAAGGATTTTTTTAAAGTATAGACTAGAGGGTGTTTTGGTCAATAACAAAGATTGGAGAAAGTTTTCAATAAACGCAAGTGTAGGAGTAAGTTTTACTGAACACAGAGAAAAAGGGTTTCTTTGAGAGCAGGATTAGGATGTAGTTTAGTTTAATGCAGGGATAGCAAAGAATTATCGTTAACAGCAGTGACTGGAGGGTGTTTTCGTTAACAACAGAGATAGTAGGTATTGCAAAGTCCTGTTCCACTAGTTACGGTGCGCTCAACAAAGGATACAATGATATTCTTTTGCAGTTAGTCACGTTTTTATTGTTTTAACATATACACCCTGAAACAAAGAACACCAGAATCTGTATCCTAGGGTCAATGAGTTCCCTATTAGCTCCTCTGAAACTGACCCCTTTAGCCCCCCCGTCACAATAACTTTAGGCTTCAATGGGCCCGGAAGTACATGACCTTGGACAAAGTTGCGTTCTCTTCACTGATAAGACCAGGGTAACCCTTGATGACCCTGGCGGTTGGGCAAATGGTTAGGTCTGTTTCGAAGATGAGCATCACTATCGTTTGCGGTGTCAATGACACCGTGGAGGAGTCATGTTGTGGTCAGGTATAATTAGAAACAGGCTTGTTGGCAAAGTATGGGTGCCTGATGTGGTTAAACTGACCACAGCCACTTACTGCAATCTCTTGAAGGAGGTCTTGCATCCCTGGCTAGATGGCATATCAATTTCAGTTTTAACGACTCTAGTTTTCATGCATGACAACGGTACATCCTCACTTTGCCAGGGCCACCCAAAAATTCCTAAGCTCTTAGGGTATAAGAAGTGACAAGTTGATGGTGTGGCCAAGGGCCTCTCCGGATCTCAACCCAATCGAAAATTTTGTGGTCCATCATTACACAAGTTATTTAAGGTGATGGACGTCAATTTTCTTATAAATACGTGTCATGGGCGACCACCAAAGATGCAGTAGAGGCAGTTCCACTTATGAAGTTAAAAGATTGCATACATGATAGAGTTTTTAAAGTCGTCTGTCGAAATGGCGACTATGTGAGCAAATAATTTATTATGTCCATGAATAAAAAATTGCGGAGATAACACAGCATAATGAAAACATAACATTGGTGTTGCTACATTATGCAGACCAACCAGTTAGGAAATGTTTAATCAAAAATGATTGAAAAAAACGGAAAAATACTTACTTTCCCTAGAAAGCAATTAGCGTAGTTAAGGATATAAATATGTATATAAATTGTAATATTAATCAATGTAGTCCCCCTCGGTGGCAAGCACGCGCTCCAGGCGAGATTTGAAAGCTGCGCACACGTTGTGGACGAAGTCGTTGCTCAAGCTGGCCCACACGGAGGTAAAGGACGAATTCAGCTCGTTCACATTACTGTGGCGCACCTTGTAGGCCTTGCCCTTGACATGCTCCCACAAGCTGTAGTCGAGGGGATTGAGGTTGGGTGACTGCGGCGGCCAAATTTCCTTAGACCAGAAGCTCCTGTTCGACCCCAACCACTCTTGCACGGACTTGGCCTTGTATGCCTGGGCACCGTCCTGCTGAAAGACGCAATTCACCTTTTTCGTGATATTTCTAAACCTAGAGTAGGACTTTTGTTGCAAATATATCCCTTTAATCTGTCAAGGTGAGCCTATAACCCGCCGAGAAGCACACCTGCGACATCTTCCCGCCATTCGAAGATCCAACGCCAAGCATCATTACGGAGGCCAGATGCGTGGTGCTGAACACATAGTGGACCTCGAAGACGTTCTGGCAGAAGTTTACCACGCGTTCGTTCTGCTTGTTGATGACTTGATCGACCATGAAGGAGTTTCTATCAGAAAAATGACATGTCGATTGCCATGACTCTTCAAGTTGTTGAGAAGGTGAGGGAAGCGCTCTCGAAGTTGTTCTCGCATACAGCCTGTGAACAAAGCTCTTCCTCACCTACCTCAAGCGCTTACCGCCCTCCTCCTTAACGGCCCTCGCCATCGTTGCCTCTGAGAAGTTCTTCATTTTTGAGAGCACTGTTATTTTGAGCTTCGAGACAGTTTCAAGCGCTTCTTTCACAGCTAAACGGTTGACAACTTGAGGTCTGCCCGAACGCGGTTGATTATTTAGGTCTTTCCCATTCTTAAACCTCTATGCGACTCCGTAGACGGTCATCCGACCGACGTTGATCCGCTTGACGATGTCGAACTTGTTATACTGCGCGTGCAGGAGAACAGAGTTCTCGAATATTTTCACTTCTATCTCGGCACACCTACACACAATGGAAAAGACATTGTAATGACATGCGACAAAAGCGGAACTTTAAGATTGTTTGACAGAACTTCTTATATTATACACGAAAACCTCTCGTAGGATAGAAAAACCAAGTGTAACCGATATGATGGAGTTTTCTGTTAATAGCAGGGATAGGATTGGGGTTTAGTTAATAGCAGGGATGTAATGTAATATAGGTTTTATTAATAACATGTATAGGAAGGAGTTTCGTTAGTAACAGGGATACGACAGAATTTCGTTCAGAGTTGATTGGATGGAGTTTTCGTTAATGACTGTGGAGATAAAGGAGTCTCCCTAAATAGCATGGGCGGGAGAAAGTTTTTGTTAAAAACAGAGATTGTAGTTAATTTTAGTTAATATCAAGGATAGCAGAGATTTTCCTTAATAACAGGGATATGAAGCCGCTTTCGTTAATAGCAGAGATATGAGGGCCTTTTAGTTAATAGCCTGGGCATGAGAGTTTCGTTAGTAGCATAGATACTCGTAATAGGGAGTTTTCGTTAACAACAGGGACAAGAAGGAGTCTTAGTTAATAGCAGAGATAGAAGGGAGTTTCCGTAAATAGCAGAAATAGGAGGTATTTCACTTATTAGTAGGGCTTAGAATGAGTTTTGGTTATTAGTAGAGATTGGAGGGACATTTTGTTAATAGCAGTGGTATTTTGATTATGTAGCTTTCGTAATAACAATAGTAGAAGGAAGTTTTCGTTAATTACAGGAAAGGAGCAAGCTTACGTTAATATCACGGACAGGAGCGAGCTTTTGTTAGAGGGATATCCTTTAGGAGTAACAATTGCAGGGGCTTTCGTTAATAGAACGGATAAGAAGGAGTTTCGTAAATATATTGAACAGTAGGGAGATTTCGTTAATAGCAGGTATATGAAATGAGTGTCGTTAGTAGCAAGAATAGGAGGAGTATTTCGTTATTATATCTTCAAGTTTACTTGCCGTTTGAATTACTGTCTATAAGGACAAGTTTGATATAGCCAGTTTACCTTCCTAAGCTTTATTGAGGTTTTGAGAGTTCCAAAGTGCTTTGATGATAGATAATGGCCCTCGTTTTTCAGGGATATTTTCTGTTTCCACTGAGTAGGCAGTAATTTAGATTCTATTCCTGCTGTTGAATCTAGGAATTAAGTTTACAACTCCTCCCCCCGAATTTGTTGACTAATTGACACCTCCAAGACAGACGCCTTATGGGGTTTCAAAACGGTCTTAACAAATTTATGGGACATTTCAAACATGAAATGCCAAAGTGTCACTTTCTTGAAAATTAATTTCCAATTGTTGTTTGCCGTCGAATCTTCATATGCGCTCTAATTAAAATTTCGTGTTCCCTAATGTTACTGAGATAGACGGTTGGCTTTGTTAGAGTTTCACGGCTCTTTGTTTTGTGTTCGTTTGTGGATAGAGTGTTTATTCGTATGTTTAACGCAGCCAAGTGTAAAGCGAAGTTATTTAGGGCTCTCTGTGTGGGCTTCCTTCGTTAAAAGGAACTCCTTCTTGATTTAAATATTCTTGTATTGCTTTCGTTCAAGGGTGCCTATTGAAGATCAACTTTACTTAACTACTTTAACGAGAGTTGTCCAATTTGACTCAAGTTTCTCTTGACACTTGTAGCATATATGACTTAAATTAGGATTTAGGTTTGGTTATATAGTATACCCACTTGGCCCAAAGTATAAAACACTATAAAATAATTCAAGTAATGTAATTAGAAATTTGGAGTAAAAAAAATCAGTATGTATTTTGTATATTTAGTTATTTTTGATGATTTTTAATTTTTTACTTTAATTATAGTCATATTTCTTCCTGGCATGGATTTCACCAAATTTTCACAAATTTCTGATGCGACCTTTACCCGCTCAGCTGCTAAATTTTCATAGTTATTTATTTGTACTTGTGTTAATACTTATTACTTTTCCAAGTACTTTCCACAAGTGTTTATTGGATTTAAGTCTAGGCAACTCTAGAAAAGTGATCTCAATTTCTTCAAACCAATTATTACTGTGATTGAATATATGGTACAAGGGATTGTCCGGTTGAAATATAACTTGATTTCTTTGTGTTGTGTAATGCAATTTCTGGATAGATGGCTGTAAAACTTAGAAAGACCTGGTGGTATAAGGTGTGGAGTTAATTTTTTCCTTACTTAAAATCTCCCCTGGCCAAGATAAGGACATGTAGCTCCATATCATGATAGAACTACATCTATGCTTCACAGTTGGTAGCATACAATCAGTGTGAAATGCCTCTCCAAATCATCGTCTCACAAAGGTAGTCGCACAAGTGCTGAAAATCTGCAAAATTATTACATAAGCGTTAAATTTATAAATAATGTTCTATCAAGATATACTTAATAGAATGACATGAATTACACGGAAAAAGCAATACAATAGTCCTTCTTACATACCTGATTATAATTTCATTTGACGAGATAACTTCAGACTATAGATAATATATCCAATTATTGTGATCTTTCTCTCACTCAAGACGTTTTTTCTGTTGACCTCAGATAATCATGGCTTCTTTCTCGCCTTGCATCATTTTTATTCTTGATTTTTAATTCTCTTTCTAACCAGCAACTTCTGAAGATGTTCTTCTGCGAGTCTGTAGTCAAGCTCGAATGATGGATGTGTTCTTTGGTTTGGATTTGTGTTCTCTGTGCTTCTGTTATTTCTTTAGTTTTAATGATATTACTTTTTAAAAACTATATTGAATACACACTAGTTAAAAATTAAACTGAATCATAAGAAATATTGGCTAAATTTTTATTTAGAAAACATACCATTTTATTAGTCACATACTATTTAGTAAAATGCATAGTAATTCAAACAAATTAATAAAATATTCAAATATTTTAGCAAAATACACATTATTATCATACATATAGTAAAGTAAACGGCAATGTACGCAGTGATTGTATGCAGTTATTATAACAATGAATAGCTAGACACCTTCCCACTGTATCGGGCTATTAGATTGGTCTATTGGATAGTTACTAGCTTGGGGTGGATGAAGAGCTCCCCCCTTCTGGCCTGGTTATTGCTAAAATAACTGCCTATCATAGATATTTATGAAAAATATGATAAATTCTAAAAGGTTTTATTAAATATGTTAAATGATGGCTGCTTTATACTTTTGACCAAGGGTGTATACTGTATATACATGATGCGGTGGGTAATTTGTCGCCTAAGTTCAGTATTAAAGAAAATCACACAGAGTTTATTCATAAAGCTATAATTACTGAACCTCAAAGACTTAAAATTTGCGATCTTTATTTGATAAATTAAAACTAGCGTCAGCCTCAATCATAGCTTCATGCGCCGTCGGAATCTACAGGAGGCCTTCTCAACCCTCCCTCTGGTTAACTGGTTGAAAACTGTGCTGATCCTGTACCTAAGCTCCACCTTGGTGATGCGTGGGCACCTGCTGCTTTCCTGTTCGGCCACGCCCTAGACATAATACTCCAGGGGGTCGCAGTCTGGAGAGTTAGGGGGATAGAGGTTTGGAGTGTTTCCTCCTACTCGATATAGCTATCTGGGAAGATAAATGGGGGCATAACATTGCCCTTGCTATCGATTATCTTAACCACAGGGATGTAGACCGTGATCTTTGATTTAATGGCTCTGGGTAGATCTTAGAGGGAAACAGGCCAAGCCAGCGGTTGTGTAGCAATTTAAAACTTGGTCATGGCAGAAATTATTCTCGTCTGAGATGAACCAAAACATGCAGGCATGATAGGACACATCAGTTTGTTACACAGCTTCGCAAAACCTTCCTTTCACTTGTAAATCATCCACTGCCATAGAAGCCGGTCCTTTCTCACCTTGTATGGGTAGTAGCAGATGTCCTTATGGACTAACATCCCGAAGAGAGAGACGCTTCCTTGTCCCTGGCGATGCACCACATTGACTTGCTGGGATGGTTGTCAATGATGGCCTGGATCTCCACAACAAATTTGGGGACTTCCTTTCCCATGCAAATACTTAAAGTGAGGGATCAGATCCGCCGTACACTGGTAATCAAAGCATGACTCACCAAGTTCTCTCTTGATACTCGGCACCTTCCTCAGATTGACACCCAATCACTCGGAGATCTTCGCATTTGGGCAGATCTCGGTGTGAGTAGAAAGCAACAAAGCTTGCCTTTTCCAAATTTTTGGGAAGATTAAATTCATCCATAGCATTTCTTTCTTCAGAGATGATTCACAACTGATTCTATTATAATAAGAAGTGAAGAGAAATGAGGCCAGGCAACAGGAATGCGCGTAATTCAGATTTGACAAGGTGGACAAATTATACACCCTACCCTGTATTCATATGCGTATTTTACTTAGGGTCAGTGGTAAATAGTCATTGTTTTTTGTTATTGAAGTCTCTGATTACATTTTATGCCCACTAAAGTATGAGTAAAGCCAATGTACCTATTGATAGTGTTTATGTTCAGTGCAGAGACTGATCTCATTGTAGCGTTGTCAATTTTGGCCAGGTCTTTAAAAGGTTCCTAAAATGCCCTTGGCATTTTCCCAGTTTAAGAGCTTACCTATATCGCACTTTATTCACATAAATACTCCAAATTATGCATGAGATGCTAATATTGTCTTTACCCACTACATTGCAGAAGTACGGTTGTTCCCACCCAATCAGAACCTTTGCCTGACGAAGTTTAAATTAACCAACCAGATTCAAGTTTCTTTTGTCCTTACATCTCTTCCACACCCAAATCCACTCGTGCTCTCTCCAGTCGTCAGAAAAGATTAATTTCACAAATCTTTGTGTAATCAATCTTTATCAATGTCTAGTGTCAACAATATAATTTTCACACATTCAATCTAACAATCAAAATTCATATAATATATATCTTTATAGAACATTTTCTCCAATACGTATCTGAGTCCCCTATAATACAGCATACAAATACAAGGGGGGTTCTGAAAGTAATGCCTCCTCATTTTTTATTCCGCCCCAAGGAATCCAAGAGGATTGCCTATATCATTATTATGATGACTAAACCTTTGCACTAATAACCTGAAATTTCCATTTCTCTGTTGCAGATATTGACGGTTTAACAGTATAAGAAATAACCCCTTTCAGCACGGTTAGATGATGGGTTCGTCGATTCAAGAGAATTCCAAATTTATTTAATTCCTAGCAATATTTATCCGGTTTCGGCCCCCAAAAGCAATTATTCCTGTGATGTTTGCTCGATTTCATTTTGATATAGTTCTCTTTTTAACGAAACTCGTTTTTCAGTCAATTTTAATAGCTCTAACTCCCATTCATTCATATCTAGTCAAGCAGACTCATTTACCTGCTTTACCACTTGTAAATAATTCAAGAATATTAGTGTTTTATTATTGTTTCTTTAGAGCTGCTTACTTTCAGTTTTTATGGGTTGATAAAAATGGCAAACGCAAATGAGTCTCATATATATATATAAATATTAGTTTAGTTAAAACATTACAAATTGTCTTTACTTAGGCAGAATTTGGCGTATTAATTCATCTTTTATTTGATCAGCATTGGAAGGTTATATAAGTAGTATTGTAGGGGTGGAGTCCGAGTCTACACACGCGCACACACTCATGAGCACACACATGACCATTCACCCCGAGTCTAACTCACCCCCCTCCCTCTATTCGTTTGTCACCAAAATTGTCCATCCCTACCCCTAGGTCAGTGTTTTTTTTTTCGAAAGATTAGTCTGCACACACACTTATTTGTTTGTCGCCAAATGTACCAAACCCGTTCCCCTCCCTTCCTAGGTCATTGACATTTTGGGAGAAAATTGGTAGGGCTTCATTCCACATCAGTAAATACTTGAAAAGATTTAGTAGTGTTTTAGTGAGCTTTTTTTACGAGCGATGGCTACTACCGTCTGCGACACATTCGACATTTTGAGATATCGGAAGATTAATCAAAATGATTATAAAGTCTAGACCATACTTAACATATCTCGTATGTACAGCTTTTGTTTTCTGTTCGAGGGATAATACTTGCCAAATGATTTTGAGGGCTTAATGAGGCGCTGAGACAAATATCGCTTTTTGTTTGTCACCAAAATGTTCTAAACCCCGTCCCCCTCCACCCTCTCCTAATTTTCTAATGGACCCTACCCCTCCTTATTTGTTTGTCGCCAAATGTTTGAAACCCTGCCTCCGACACATATCTGTAGAGATTTAAAAACCCATTCGAAACATTCCTCATTTATCATTATAATTCATAGCCTCGTTAGGAAGAAGACTTTTATTCCTCTTATTCAGCTGATCAAGCTTAAAGTTTTTAAGTAAATATAAGATGGAGCCATTAACAGAGCTGAATGGAGTTCATGTGGCGAAATCTGTGATTTTCTCGAACACTTCACAGTTTCACAGTTGACAGCTACGTTTACGAAGTAATTCATTTTCTTTTTTTGTAACTTTAAATATTTTTAAAGTCAAGGTTATTATAATGATTTATTTGACATTTAAATTCAAATATGCATGCATTTTATACAGATTAATAAATCAAAAAATAACATATTTAATTGATACTAACCAGGTTACATAATGGCATATAATATATACAATTTTGTAGATATGCTACGGAATTACATATTTTCCAACTAACAATTAATATTTATTGAGTGTACAATATCCCTTTTCTTTACATTCTACTACAATTATTCCTAACAACGATTTCTTCTTTTTCTTTGATTATTATAAGAACCAAATTATTGCAAAAAAGCACGATATAATTTACCCATTGTCATCTGCTGAATGAAATAGACACAAAACAACCCACAAGAGTCTGAAAAGTAACTCTGAACTCTGAATGGATTGACGATAATAATTTTATTCATTTTTATAAATATAAACATCGTTTTGGAACATTAGACATAGGCTATCAAGATAATAGACAGAATTTTTTTCAACAAACAAAGCTACCCAATGCCATCTGGGTCGAAGGCTGCTGTTCAGATTAATGATATAAGCTGCTAACAGTATTAAAGGTATACATAGTTGAGTTCTCTCGCAAAACAGCCATGGAACTCGATTGGTAGTTTTATTTCGATACAATAGTTCTTCTATTTCTATTGCATTCATTTGATTAAGAGTAAACTAGTATGTTTCTAGATTTATCCTTCTCAATAACAGACTGAAACTCTACATATATAACCAGGGAGACCGGGTATATTAATGGAGATCTAAACTGTAACTGTATTGATGATGTGCCCTGTTATATATGATTGGAGCATTCTCCAATTCGATAGAAATTGTCCATATGTAAGTCTAATACTCTGCCCACCTCCAATACACCCTATTCCGTTATATAACTAGCAAAGAGCCCTTGAAGCTACTGGCTCTGCATCGTCCGAATAGTCTAATCCAAATGGTCTTTCAACTTCATCCCCGTTTATATAGTGACGCGATTCACATTATAAGGTTTAAATTCAAAAGATGAGGCATAATAGCTACTAGAAAATGCCAAATGGTCAACCATACTAACTACCATGCTCGTAGGTATTCTCCCCATGAAGATATTATCCACACTCTTCATTGATATTCCATTAACAATTGTGAAATTTCGCATACGAACTTGTGTGACAGGGTACTTAGCGTTTGATGTAAGCAACCTATTTTCCATCAGAAGATGAGTTGATGCTGAAAGGCGGACTTTTCTTAGGTAAAGGGAACTCTCTAATAATTATAGTTTAGCTTCTAAACCTGTCTGGCTTCTAAATAGTGTAAATGAATGTGGTGCTCTGGATAACTTTGTCTTTAGGGAGACTCCATTCATCAACAGGTTATGTTGCGAGAAGAAATCGGCGTATAGTTTTATATAGACCTCAATTAGTTTTTTCTTCGATCTGCTATATTTCTTTTCTATACGTTCTTTACTAGAGTAATATCCTGCCGGGGAAGGAAATGTAGATTTTTATTCTTCACTATAGTTGAAAAGGGTATCTAAATATGCATAATAAGGGTAATTATTTCTAATGGAATTTACAGATGTTGCATTTAAATAAATATCAACATTGCTGACAAAGTGGGAAGAATATTATTTTCCGGAAAAATATTCTCCCCATCTTTAACTTCGCTTCCGTTTGCCCTCACTCGGGTCTATACTGTCCGGAACCAGATATAAAATATTCAACCGGAGTGAGATCTGAGGAGATATTGCTAAGTGGTGAGTAAGACTGATAATTGCTCTAAACGATGAAAGTTTGGGTCGGTGGAACGATAAACAAATCCAGTTCTGTCTTCGAACACATATAACTTGCTGTATGAAGAGCATTCATTTTTACACGCGTATGATTTACAGCCGATGATAACTTTATGAGAACATATATGAAATGTTTGCTTGTTTATATTATGAGAGAAAAACACCCCCATCCTCTTCATCATCAATTTTCAACTTTTTCTCTTGTTCAACTTCTTATTCATCCATTTTCGCTGTTTTATTACACCTAGTTTTTCGGATTTCATCTCATTATCACTCTTAGATTTTAATTTTCTTTGAATATATCGTCTGGTATCTCTAGTAATAGTATTTTACGGCCTTCCCAGCTGATATTTCAAAGCTTGTTTTGCAGTCTTTTCATGCATAATATCCTGAACGGTATCAAAACTGGCGGAAATGGTTTTCTTCCCTAGATAGCGAGCACCACTCTTTAGATAAGGCGCCGCATTTCGGAATAGGGATCCAAGACCATGTCCTTTCTGAGCTCTTAACCCTTTAAATACGCGTGGGCCTTTCAACATTATCAATTATTTTTTAAGCTCTTCTCCTAATGCATAGTTTTATCATCAAAAGACCAAGAAAGAATAGAAATCTTTGACCTTCAACCGTTCTTATATAGATATAAATTGATCTCAATTCTCCATATCTTACTAAGAGCAAGAAAATTTATATTAAACGTTATACAGTTATTTAGTTTGGGTATATCAACTCTGATAGATCTTTTTATTATACTAGAAAATTCTTCTGACAGAACAAATAATAGATTTTCTTTCCTTTTCACATTGAGCAATGAACGTGAAGTGAGCATTAACACATAGTCAGTAGATATTTTCCGTTGCGTTTTGTCAGATTGAAACAGTGAATCTTTAGATCATAATTTTTGTCTCATTCTCAGATTCATTTTCTCTATGAGTGCTTTTTCCTTTTTAAAATACACGGCGTTTATCCATATCTCATCATACGCATAGTCAATTTCTCTTATTTTTGTTTCTCTCCTCTTGCTAATATAGTATTTGATGCATAATTATTTACTTCCGTCATTTTCCGATAGACTGTGGATGCGTGTGTAGGCTTAGTGATATTATAAATTTTCCCTGTGAATTGAAACTCACAAAACCCTACTTTATACTGACTGTAGTCTGTTATAATGGACTGGTGCAATTTATTTCTATAGTCAGACAATGTATTTTGAGGGTAAACATCCAGGGAAAATGAGGCAGGAAGGGTGACATAAAAACTCTCTGACTCAATCTTCACAACTGATAAAAAACCTTCCTCATCTCCTACCTTTATATAATTTCACGAATGCATGTGCTCAAGGTTGGTAAGTGATATCAAATGCCATGACGTATGAGTTAAACGACTTTGGGTACCCCCTGCGTACATAAGTGTACGCAGAAATACTTTGACACAAGCTGCGTGCCCTCCCATATTTCTAAATGCACCTCTCGCCTTGAATTCTCTGTCGCCATTTTTCGCGCCATCGTAAACTCCAAGATGGCTGGAAGGCGTGAAAGACATACTGTCTGCCCAAAGATGAAAAAAGGTCTTTCGCGCGATGATACGGATTTTAAGAGAATTCGATTCTCTCTCTCTTTCGATTTCTGCTCGCGAGAGAAATAAAAGGAATACTTCTCCCTGGATTCAGACAGAAGATCTTGGACCTACGTCGAGTTTGTGTAGAGCCCGATCCACAAAGGACACCGTTCGCCCGCTGCAAGGAAGGAACTTCTCGGGGAATTGGTTGTTGCCGTCACAGTACTTGTAGGTGCCAAACTTCTCGCAGGCGCCCCCCTTCAGAGTCTGAGGTTACGCAGGACCTCCCTATGCGGATTACCCTAGACGTAGCTAGGTAATCGGTTTTGGCTACCCACTCCAGGAACCGAATAATCGGACAGGTACTTCGAGGAAGAAGTCCGATTTGAGTCACCGTTTGGCTCACCTTCGTGATCCAGCATTGGATCAGTATATCATCGGTCTAGGATTACCCTCTCATTCGGTAACCTTGGACGGCCGGACTAGGTGCGATCATCGTCACCAGAAGAAGATCTTCACCATCCCCTTGAAAAATACTTACGAACTCAAAGGTATCGTTAATTGAATTATCCCCTCCCCTAACTTCACCAGTTTATTTGTGAACTAGAATTCCCATCCCGAGCCCGTAGCCTCAAATATTAGAAGTGCTTACTTAA
The DNA here is from genome assembly GCA_963969495.1 of Ceratothoa steindachneri. Taxonomy (NCBI): domain Eukaryota; kingdom Metazoa; phylum Arthropoda; class Malacostraca; order Isopoda; family Cymothoidae; genus Ceratothoa; species Ceratothoa steindachneri. The sequence goes on from OZ018335.1 coordinate 81,768,103, forward strand.
TTCAGTGTTTAATTTAATAATATTATTCCATTCATGCTGTCGTAATTTTAAAGTAATCCCCACGACATTTTTGTAGACTTAATTATTCAGTGCAAGATTAATTCTATTTATATTTATATACGCTGTTGCTTATTTCAAATTCATGTACATTAAAGATTATTTTTGTATCTGTTTGTTTAACTAATTTGGACCATCCTTTGGCAAGTATTAAGCAATCCACTCGGCTTAAACCTCAATATTACACTGATCCACCCATGGTTGGCTTTAACTGAGTGGGGACCCAATCAGGGGATCATCATCTTAGTTTTGATCAAAAGGTACGCATCTGGGTTATTCTTATTCACTGGAAGTGGCTAAGTTAGGAGTATTGGATACGCTTCAGCTCCGCTTCACTTCGGTGCGGTAATAAAATATATGTCCAGGAAGTGGAACTGGGATTACCCACTCACTAAACCTCAACACTCTCCACTACATATTTCCTACGGGAGTCCAACTTTACTTCGTGTAGTTCTTCTTCATAAACCCCACCTTCAATATGTTCTCCATTTAAATCTTCAATATAATACAGCTCTAATAGTTTTAAAATCCTATATATCTTGTAAATTTTCTCACTCCACCCTACTGCGTATCCTTTTTTAAAATTACTGGAAAAGCATGAAATTGGAACATAATCACCGATTTTATAAAGAAACCTCTTTTTTTTTAAACTTCAGATCTTTGTTCCGGTATAGCAACATCATATATAACTTTAAATAGTGTGTTCCCAATCATTCTATGTCTAGAATTATTATAAGCCCTTGCAAAATCATCTAACACGTCGATGTATTTCCATTTATTATTAAAGGTAAAATTTCTAAAAAGTCTTTTCCTTATTGTTCTTTGTACACGCTCTGCAAGATTAGCTTTGTTCAGTGAGTGAACATAATATAAGCCGATATGGTATTCACTCAATAAACCTTTTATCTTCTTTCCTTTAAACGCTCCTACATCATCAGAACATATATAACCAAGAATTCATCCGGTTTCTTCCCTGAGATTTAGTATAGCATTTGACACTACCTGATCCGGTTTCTCTTTTAAAGGAATTAGCCAGAGGTATCTAGAATATACTTCAATTACAAAGACCTGGGGGTTTTAATCTCGGAGGACCTTAAAGTATCAAGGCAATGCGCAGAAGCTTGCAAAAAAGCAAACCGAATGCTAGGATATATTGCTCGGAATTTTACTTTCAAATCGAAAGATATAATCATACCACTATTCAAATCGCTCGTGCGCCCACACCTCGAATATGCGGTCCAATTTTGGTGTCCCTCCCTAAATAAGGATATAGCGCAGTTAGAAAGAGTGCAACGTCGGGCTACGAAACTAATTCCTGAAATCCGAAACAAACCGTACGAAGATAGACTACGCTCATTAAACCTACTATCACTTGAAAGTAGACGATTAAGTGGACAATTGATAGAATTATTCTAAATCTTAAAAAAGATTCGCTAATATTGATTACAGACTGATGTTCGAGCTGGACGAAAGGGCCAACACACGCCAAAATGGTTTAAAATTAGTGAACAAGCGTTTTAACTCTACTATAGCCCCAAATTACTTCACGTTTAAAATTACGCAAACGTGGAATGGCCTTCCCAACCGTGTAGTTGAAAGCACGTCAGTTAATATGTTCAAAAACCGACTTGATGAGTACTTCAATAGTGTAAATATAACGTAGTAGGAGCACAGATTAAACCGTCATATATTATAAGGAGTTGAGAATTAAAATGAAATGATGAATAGAAAGATGTCAGCGACGCCTCCATGCATGGAGCGAATGTGAATTCCCCGTTTCTTTTTCTGTCTGTCCTATAAGTATATTATTTTCATCACTAGCAGGCGACGCCTGTGGGGGAAGAGAGTACTGTCCTATCAACGCCCCCCCCCCCCCCCCCTGGTTCAAAGAAGGGTGTTAGTGTATTTGAGGGCTAGCTAAACCTGCCTGTCAAGGGTACACATGTAGATAAGTGTGTACCGTAGAGTTGAAATAGTTAATATATATATATATATATATATATATATATATATATATATATATATATATATATATATATATAGATATATATATATATATATATATATATATATATATATATATATATATATATATATATATATATATATATATATATATATATATATATATATATATATATATATAACAAAAAAAGAGCATGAAAAAAAAGAGCATGATACACTAACGTTAGAATGTGTAAGCAGACTGGCCTTGAGCGGACCTTAGGGTCTTTGCTGGTTCTTATTTCTCTATAACATAATGAAAACTTTCAGAATTACACATCAGAGTTAGATTTAGCTAACAAATCGCGTTTGAACCTTGTGCTTTTTTTGCGTTTTGTCTTGAATTTTTTTTGCACGGGTTTGTGTAGTGTATAGTTATCCAAACCTGAAAGAAAGCTTTCCAAATCAGATCTTTAAGCGATCTTTTTTACGGATTGGAGTAGCCGATTTACCCCACCAAAAGTTGTTGGCAGGCTCGAGGATGTACAGGGTGTCCACAAAGTCTGGGTACATAGGGGATAAATACATACCTTTAGAACAAAACAATTTTATTTAATTATAATGTTAAGAAATTATATTTTCAATATGATTTCCATTATTTGCAATGCATAATTCGATGCGCCTTGCTAAATTCTCGTGAACTCAATTGAATAGGTGTACATTGCCGTCGATTTCAGCACACTGACTGATAATGCGTTTTCTCAAGTGGTTAGAGTTGTAATCTTCATTAAGGTAAACTTTCTCTTTTAACATACCCCAGAAAGAGAAATCAAGAGGAGAAAGGTCTGGTGAACGAGGGGACCACTCCACATGGCCTCTTCTTCCAATCCAGTGAGGAAAAGTGCCATTCAGCCAATCTCTAACATTTGTAGCAAAATGGGCAGGGGCTCCATCCTGCTGAAACCAGTCCGGAAGTCCCTCGCCTATGCGCTCAATTTGAGGCATTAATTTGTCTCTCAACATGTTCAGATAAGTCTCACCGGTTACATGTTCATCAAAGAAGAAGGGTCCTAGCACATGAGCTTTCCACAAACCACACCACACCATCACCTTTTGGCAGCCTTGCTGTTTGGATGGATCCATCCAATGTGGATTGTCTTGAGACCAGTATCGAAGATTTTGTCTGTTGCCTTAATCATTAACATAAAACAAAGCTTCATCACTGAACAACAAAAGGTCTTTAGTAAAATTGATATTTTCATCCAATTTATCTGAAAACCATTCGCACATCTACATTCGTCTATCGGGGTCGTCCTTATTTAAGTGATGCAATATCTCTAATTTGAACGGATGGAACTTCTGCTCTACCAGAATTTTGTGGATAGTTGACCTTGGAACACCCGACTCCACGGATGTCCGACGAAGTGATTTCTTTTGGCTAGCAGCAATCTTGGCCATGACAACCTCTTTCGTTTCGTCTGAGGTCTTTGGTCGCCCGGAACGGGGTTTGTCCAAGACACTGCCTGTTTCTTTAAACTTCGTGACCAATTTCCCGACGGCAGTAAAATAAGTAGGTTGCCGATCAGGGTGTCGAAGGTTAAATTCATCGGCGATTTTGAGATAAGACCATCCTTCTCGTCCACTTAAGAGTACCAACTCGATTCTTTCTTCTTTAGACAGAGCCATCATTCGATCTGGGGAGGAAAAATAACATGAATAAATAAAATATTAAAATTCCTATGTACCCAGACTTTGTGGACACCGTGTATATAAGCGTAACAATCGACGGTTTATTTTTAACTGAATATATGATTCGCTTACACTCTTATATAACTATTCAATAAAAGACAGCTTACTTAAAAATACTCATTTCTATTTTAAATCTAGGTTAAAATACATAATTTCAATTAGAATTTCATGGATGTCCGCACCCTTATTACTTTTTACACATTTACTGATTGTCTGAATCAAAAGAGCTGGGTTAATCCTATGATTGATTTTTTCATCTTTTTAGAGAGTCTAGAGAACGTGTAAAATAGATACGCGTATCATTTCATTCTATGGTTCATTCTAAATGATATACGTTCTCTATTTCGTTTGGAAGTATTCCTGACCGTAGTGTAAATCGTAGTCTCTCTACGACTGAAGTCGCCGATTTCTTAGTTTTTTCTTTAGACGTATATGAGCTGGCTTCCGAACTAACGTACGTATCAACCGTTTGAATCGTAATATCTTTTGTTTTTGCAATAATGTCATAGGAATATTACCTTTTATTAGATTTAGGACACATTTCATATATAAATTTGACAAAATTACTATCCATGCTTCCTATGATAAATTTTTCATCTTTTTAGAGTGTGTGGAGAACGTGTGAAATAGATAAGTGTATCTTTTCATTCTATGGTTCATTCTAAAAGATATACGCTCTCGATTTCGTTTGGAAATATTCCTGTCCGTAATGTAAATCGTACAGTTTCTCGGACAGAAGTCGCAGAGCAGATAACCATAGGGCTTTGAGACGGCCTCTTTATATATTCTCATGAAGCTGTTACGTTCTTCAGTCATGAAGCGCTGGTAGTAGCGGCGCTCATGGAGGCAAGAATAAAAATATATAGGGGCTCCTGCCTCGCCGTAAGCGAAGCAGAGTTCAAAAGAATTCAGAACGGGAGAATTACACACACCGAAAACCACTAATCGAGCCAAAACCAACACACACATACACAACAGAACATAAACATGGAGAACAACAACAACACACTAAAGATATTGACAATTAACGTCAACGGATGGGTAGGGAAACACATTCCTTACGGAAACATTTTTCGTAAAGTGGATAGTGACCTAATCCTCATCACAGAACATGGCGTTAACACAAACGTCAACAACTTAAAAATACCCAATTACAAAATCATCAGCAAAAACCACACACAAGAACGGTTCGATGGCGCTGCCATCGCGATCCGGAACAACCTTACATATAAAACACTTCCAGGTCTAAATGAATCATTCGTGGTAGTAGCAATACCTACCCTAGTTGGAGACCTGGCCGTAGCGGCGGCCTATCAACCACCGCGACGCGATTACCTGCCGATCCCTAATTTTTACAACCTCTTCGGGCGTGGGAAATTGACATTGCTTGGCGGTGATATTAATGCCAGATGCCGTGCATCAGGCTACGGAAGCACCGATCAAAGGGGAAGAAACCTGGAGATGCTACTCGTAAGAGACAGACTCCAGAAGGCCGGGCCAGATTTCCCGACCTTCATAACACAACGTTGAGCAACAAAGCCGGACATTGTGTCGACATCTAAAAACTTTCCCTTCAACATTGTCAATGAACCCGGGCTAGTGGTTTCGAGAGACCACATCCCGATTCTCACTACCAACTCGCTAGCGCCAATACTCAAGCCCGTTATACTTAGGAAAAGTTACGCGAAAGCTAACTGGGAGATATATAGAGAGATACTCAGTACATACCAACCAACTGATCTGGGAGACGGTAATCTCGAAGAAATTGATAAGGAGATCAACGAGATCACCGATCTCCTCATTCAAGCCGACGAGAGATGTGTTCCCAGAATCTCATATAAAATGCTCCCACAACCTGAGTGGATGGACGAGATGAGAGAAATCGCCCGAGAACATAGAGCAATCTATGATGAGATCGGCAGGACAGGGACCAATAGGGAAAGGACGGCCAGAATGAGACATCTAAGCATGGAAATGAAAAACATCATATTAGAAAAACAAACAACGATATGGAATGACATCATTGGGAGGCTGGACAGAAAGAGTGATCCCGTAAAATTCTGGAATAACATCCGGACAATTATGGGATTACCTCCCAGACCCAGAACCCAAATCAAGGAAGGAGACGACATCCTAGACGAGCCAGAGTCTCTCGAAAGAAGATTTAGATCGCACTGGCAAACGATTTTCGCTATATCACCGGAGGAGAACGACGACTTCGACTAGGACTTCGAAGACCAACTGCTCGACGACTTTGGCACAATGATACATAGACCCCCCCCATCCGCAAGTATCACAGGAAAGAGTGATGGCTGACCACGGATGCACGATAACTGTAGAAGAGACCTTGAACACCATAAGGTCCTTCAAGCAGAGGGCTCCAGGCTGGTCTGGAATTACGAAAAATAACCTTATAAATGCCCCAAGGCAAATTATTCAGGGATTGGCAAACCCGATGAATGGCCCCCTGAATACAGGCTACTTCCCGGATGGATACAAGATGGCCCAAATCATCTTTATTCCAAAGGGAATCAAGCCCCCAGACCAGGTGGCAAGCTATCGCCCCATCTCTCTTCTTGAGATGCAGGGTAAAATCTTTGAAAAGATTTCAGCTAACAGGCTACAAGCTCAACTGAGCGAGTTAGGAGCGCACAACCCAAAACAACACGGGTTCCGCAAAAAAGGGGCACAGACACCGCCCTGGCGCCCCTAACTGAGAAAGTAGCATATACCCAAATGAACAGGTTCTATGTAGACATTGTGTTGAGGGACGTGCAAAAGGCCTTCGATAAAGTCTGGCTGGAAGGACTTCAATACAAGATCTTGAACCGACCTCCAGCTAGATCGAATCCTGGAAAGGATCCTCTGTGACTTTATCATGGAAAGAAGGGCACAGAGACCCCGAATTCGAATTAAAGTCGGGCGTCCCTCAGGGAAGCTGCCTGAGTCCTCTGCTTTACTTGGTCTTCACCATCGACCTCCCAACTCCAGTGCACAGGGACACGATGTATCTGCAATACGCAGATGACGTCACACAAATTGTCCCGTGCCCGGAGAGAAAAGCAAGGGCGCAGGCGGCCTGCACTATAGCGGAAATCAACAACATCAGCCGATTCGAAAGACGATGGAAAATGAGGACCAACAGAAACAAGTTTAAAATTGTCCCGTTGAACCGCCGAAGGCACCGTCCTGGGCCTCAAAATCACCGACCATGGATACTCGAGACACTAAATGAAGAGGCGGAACCTGGCGAAGAGAGAAATCTCCAAGCTCTACAGGTTTAGAGATCTTAGCTCGGCTAACATCAGAAAATTATATATGATGTATGTCCGGGCTATGCTGATCTACCCCACAGTGGTGTCCCAAGCGGCTAATAAAACCTTGATGAAAAGGCTCCAACGTATCCAGAACACTGCCTCTCTGCTTATAAACAAAGTAAGAAGGCGTGACCGACTCAGACAAAGCGTCCTGCATCGGAGGAAATGCCTTGAGCCCATCAATGTCGTCACCCAGAAACTGGGCAAGAATATCTGGTCCACTCTAACGGACGATGTCATTCCAGAACTCCAGGGAGCAGGCGGCAGGTTGAATATACCTGCGTGGCTACGGGCGAATGCCTAACGCAAAAGCCGGTTCCCGAGCACAAAACTGTGTACACGAAACAATATCACTCCAATATACACATAAAAGCGTCACAACACATCACATCTAGTCCCATAAATTTACACACGAAAAATGAGACAACAAACAACACTAAAATACCATTGTCGGAAAAAATGCTATTAAAGGCTTGAATGCTACAAACAACATTATTACACTAGAAGTAAAAAGACAGAGAATAAGAAACAAAAGACAATAAGAAGAACACTACAAACACATAAAGATAAAATACACACAAAATAACAACGCAAATAAAGAAAAAAAGAAATCATAAAAATAAAGTGATGTTCTCCCTACTAGGGAAAAATCCCCCCCCTCCATCTTTAATTTTTTCACCCACTATCTCTTCCACTATACCATCTCTCTTCGAAAATTGAGTACATCATCATCAGAAAAGCGAGCTATGTAAGAGTATTTAGGGATTTTTGAGAGAGTCAAAGACATTTTATCTGTAACAGATCGTAGTTATATGATTTTTACAGCGATAGTAAACCTAATCGAGATTACATCGCACACCGCTAGGAGACTTCATCATCTACGTCAAGCAGCTTCCTGTAGGGTGAGGAGGGGAACACCGACCGAATCTCTAGTACCATATCTATTTCAAATTGCCCGCCGCCACTCACCACCAACACAGCACCCATCCTCAGCGAACAACACGCGAACAACAGGTTTCCGCCATCACGACGTCTGTGTTTACCAGGTAAGAAAATTGATTTTTCGGATGTCTGTTGTTATTTTTCACAGTTCTCATATAATGTCTCACGTCGATGAATATGGCGTGATTGTTTTGAATTAAGTTTCATTACGATATTTAGTAATATTGACATGTTATCGAGTGAAATGAAGTGTGTCCTTTCGAAGTGACCACCATGGCATTGTTGTGAAAAAAATGGTGATGCGGGAGAACATCGACCGCTAACATATAGGGGAACACCGATGCGTGAAATTTTTAAAATTTGATATACTTTGAAATACTTGGAAAAACAGAACAAAAAGTGACTGATTATGTATATTAGCATGAAACTAAATGGTGGTGGTGAACTAGTGTATTTAAATGAAGTGGAACAGTGTTTTATTTTGGTGTAAAGTTGAAGGTGATTTTTAGTGAATTAGGATGCGATATCAGTGTCATTATGCTATAACCACATGAAATAACTATTATATAAGTGACTTAGGTTATTAGAATGATTCTAGGAATAATATTCAATTTGAAAAAAAGATTTTTACCACTGGATGTATTCGAGGCATGGCGGTCGGTGTACCCCCAAATCACTACGATTTTTGAAAAAAAAATATTTAAAATACTAATAAGGGTTTAAATACTGTAAAAAATGCTGTAATATATAGCTAATTGCTAATATGAAATATACAAGACTAATAGTTCTTAAACTAAAACCAGGAAATCTTTTTTTTGGGGGGTTTAACTTTACCTATTCATATGTCTAATGCCATTACTCTTTCAGATGTAGCCTACTGCCTTCTTGGAAGCCTGATCATCATGCCTCGCAAGTCTGTCAGGAAACGTGACAAGTAGCTCGACCGCACCAACCTGGAGGCTGCATTCAAGCACCGGGTTGCAACCAATTGCCGCATCAAAGCGGCCGCTGAGGAATTCGTAGTCAAAAAAACAACTCTTGTGGTAAGTTTAAAAATTCATTCATTCCATTTAGGCTACATTAAAGGTCTGGAATTCACTTCCTCATTCTGTGTTTTCAGACTCATTTAACATTTCTTCTTTTAAGAGGCAAGTATGCCACCATTTTGAGAACTATATTTAATAATTTTTACTTTATTTTGTAGCCTAGATTTATATATTTTATTTATTTTATTTTTTGAGCAAGGGCCTTCTAAGTCCTAATTCTTTTCTTTTGTTACAAGATACCTTCAATCGGTCGACGAAGTTGTCTGACGGGGTCACTTATGTGCCTGTGCAGCCACATACTAATAGAGTTTTCACCCCACAACAGGCGGATCATGAAAAAAGGACTTCGCATAATATCAAGTTTAGCATTTTTGACCATGCAGGATCTTCAACACAGTTTTCAGTATCTTGTTCCTTAGGAATAACATTATTCTGCTTTACGTTTTCACCCTTAAGGATTTTGAAAGGCTACTGGGTTAGTATTAACAGAAAAATACGTCTCAGAATCGTTAGTAGCGATTTTAATTGCCCTGTTGCGGAAAACGGTCAATATATTATTCTAAAGAAGTCTAGTTAAAATTTTAAGAGAAAGAAGTCAGCTTATAAAGACTTCACGAATGTAGTTGTTTCTATCAGGTTGGAACGAAAGTAATGTCCTTTTTAGGGTATATATTAAAAATATAAAACTTATGACTATGGTAATATTTAATCATAACCATAACCATAACCAAAACCATAACTTCCATTGCTTTCTAGAACTACATTCAATCTTTTAACAAGCTTATAAACGCTACAGTTGAAAAATTCTGTAATCTACTAAACAATCAGAAAGAGCAATGGCAGGAGAATATGGAAGATAGAGCATTATTTCGCATCCGAGCGACGGGCATTATCGTGATGGAGGGTGACATCCCCTTCTGTTGGCACTTTGGCTTAAACCGGCTTTAATATGACTAAGCTGATTTTTATTAGCGATTAACATTAGTCGTTTAATTGTTGTGTAACTGTTTATAAAGGACAATTCCTTCAATGTCACACTATACACTAAACATGATATGTTTTGGATACCATTCTCTTTTCTGGTCTTTAGAAATTCTGCTTCCTCGACTGATCTACGAACGGATGTGTTTAATGTTATGATAAATGATCCACTCCGCAGCACCAGTAACAAGCCTGCACAATAATGGTACCTGAAAGTGTCGTGGAAGCAATGACACAGAATGTAACACGCTGTTGCAGATTTGCCGTGGAAAATTCTTGCGGAGTCCCTTTTCCAATCAATGGAACCTTTCCAATCCTTTTGGCTTTTCAATACGTGTAGAAACTCGTATTAGTTACATTAAATTGTTTGCGAGCTCCTAGGAAGTGTAGCAGAATTTGGTGGGATAACTGCTTCCAACTCTTTGGATCAAGTTCTTCTGGACGACCTTTTTTGGTACCTCTTGTAGGCTTAATTCCTCAAATCCAAAACTGGAAAACCACCTCCTGCAACATTACCTTATTTCATAATCCCCATAAATACTCTGAATGTTTTTTATCTGTACTTGCATTGACCCCTTTATGTAACTCTTATGGTAAAACGTATAATGTGATCTTTAGATGGTCCACCATTGGGATGAATACCGAAGAAGATTATGAACAATATTTTTATAATCTGAAAGATAAAGGTATAAAGTACTCCTTGTAGCATACCTAAACGATAACAAGAAGCATTACCTTGTTAGAACCTGATATATGTTCTTTGCGTAACGTCTTGAAGTTGCACTCCAAAATGAGTGTTGGAAGAGAGTGCATAAACGCCTGTATTGAATCGGTAGGTATCGAGCCGGTGTCACACGACGACCTCGTTACCTCACTGAATAAAGAAAGGTCCCTTTAACGCAGCAAGAGCGGCGTCATCAGTGTTAAATTGCGATATCAACTCAAAATGTTCAGGAGAAACGGAATTCATAAGAAGTCTCAAGTAGGATTCGATTGTGCCTTCAAGTGACGCCTTATATATACACCGTGTGTAGAGGAAATAACGGTGCTCTTAAACTCTAAACGCTTATCAGGAAAGACCAGGTTATATGGATAAATATTTAGTAAAATAAATTATAACGACCAAGGAGGAAAAGAAGTTACAATTTTCGCTCTAAATATTTTATTGAAAATACAAAAACACATTAAGTGTTCAAATGAAGAAAAATGACTCAAATTTTCCCTGTTAAGAATTGTGAATTCGAACGCTTTTGGATTCGCCTTTCTTTATATGATCCCAATTGTATAGGATAAAAAAATATTCGCTATTTTTGATTCATATTGCGTTGAAATTCAAATACTTACATTTTATTTTTGTACGTACTGACATCGCTTTGAAATGCGATCGCTCTAACACTGTGGCAACTATTTAGGATGAAAAAAATCCAATTATTTCCGCGCACTCACTCCAATCTCCTTGTTTACATTAACAAAGTTGTATCTCTAGTCACGTATCAATTCGGAAGCGTGGCTTGAACTCTTTCAAGCACTATTATATCACCTTCTAGAAAAGGAGGACAAATCTACATACATCTTTTTAATTCCATTGACATGAAAATATACAGACCTTCCTTAGTTTATTTCCACAAAGCTTTAATAAATCGTATACTAATTTCTATATCACATACATATTTATATTGTTTTAGATTAAATAGAAATGAGTAAGCACCGTTATAATAGGTTTCATTTGGTTATGTATACTGTTATTTTTTTGGCATTAAAGTGCACTGTAAGGCTGAACCTGACAAATAAAGTATTTTTTAAAAGGTTAAGTGAGTTTATTCACGATTTCTTGTTGATTTTTGTCATTTTTTATGGATTATTTGTAAAAGTTTGTCGTCTACTTTACATTATTATTCCCCAAAATCTATTGTAAACTTTTCTGTGCAAGTTTTACGTTCCTTCATTCCATTATTTTTTATTTCCAACTTTCATTCTTCTTTCTTTCTATTTTTTATTCCTCATATCTTCAAGTCAATAAAATTTCGTATTCTTTTTAAAGTTTTTTTTTTTCCTTTGTTGTTTATGTCGCAAACTCTCAATCCATCCCAACTTTCCAGCATTTTTTCCCAAATAACTTTGGACTAGAAAGGAGAGGGGTAAACGCACATATATATTATTCGATACACCTTGATTTTTATTAAAAATCATAAATGAAGCAGAACTTTTCATCTACTTAACGTCATTACGGGAAGATAATCTCCAAGAAAGTTAAAAAGAGAAACATGAAACGTATTTGGAGAAAATATATTGTACAGAATATTCTATTTTTGTATCTCAAGTATGGACTTAACATTTTTTAGGATGTAGAACCTTGTTCCAACTTCTTTACCAAAGCACTTAATTCAAAAGTTTGACAAAATGTTCTTGAAGTAGAAAAATGTATTCGTCTTGCATATTAACTTATACAATACGTGCTAAATGTTTCGTTGGGAATGTTTTATAGAACTCGAGAAAGAGAAAGTTGATAATTTCATTGCGCGTTTTATCACTTGTTGGCGGCTGTCTAGAATTCGACGCTCGTTTTCGGGTGGCAGATATGGCAGCGTTAGGTGTTACATGGCTCATTTTATAAACGACGTCCACGCAATAAGTCTTTTACCTTGTGTAATTCTTAACTATCTACCAAACATTATATATTAGTGTGAGGTACTTTCGGACACTCAGGCGCATGCGGAAAGCTGTTTTCTTTTATATGCAGGTCGTCGCAACGAGAGCGTCTCTACTCTTTTGATGTTTATAGCGAGGAATGTCGATGAAAACAGTCATTAAGTTATGAAATGGTATTTTCTTTGAACCCAAGTCCACGATGGCTTATAAGGGTACATTCAACAAGAGAAGAGAAGGAGTTTTCGCATGTACAGCCACACAAACACAAAGAAACCAATGCCCCCAGGTGTAATAATAGGCCTTATAAAATTAAAGAAGAACATGGAGCTGAACTCTACCCACGTGCATGAAAGCACGAAAATAAGCGATAGATGTAAAACATAAAGTTTCCGAAAACTTGCATTAACCATCTGTACACACAGACTGACCCCGAAAACGAGTTCACAGGAGCGAGAAAGAGAAGGTTTGATCAAAGGCGGAGCAATGTGCCAAATTCGAGCGATGGAGTGTGATTAGGCAAAGTTTTCTCAAAGGCAATTTATGAAAAAAGTTTGACGAAAATGAGCAATGAGACAAGAAACTGAAGCTTTTTAAAGGCAAAAGTAAAGGACATTGGGAGACCAAGGGATCAAGGAGAGCAAAGGACGGCACGATGAAGGCAATCCATACTGAGAAGACAAAAATGAAGTCAGGAAAAAAAATGAAACATAAGGGTTGGGAATCGAACCCGGATCTCTTGATTGGTGGTCAGATTCTCTATCATTAATATACAAGCACAGTAACTCAAACACACCCAAAGCGTCACCCTATCAAACCCAGTATCCCTCCAGGCTGAAAATCTCCAAGTAATTTTTATGTTATATTTTCTATTAGACAAAAACATCGTCTAATGCCTCGGGAACCAACTTTCCAACATACATCACGGACAAGGCAGCTACGAAGCCATGTATCTGCCTAGTTTACTTTTTTCTTTCTTACAATTATGATATTGGGCCACAATTATTCACCTGTAGCAAACACATTGATATTTCACTCACTAACAAGAGAAAGACAATGCAAGTGACAACTCTAGTAAGGAAAAATTACTAGATGACGGAGTAGTTGGAATACGAGAGGATACTTTATAAATAAGCCCCAATGAACCTAGAGAAGAAAATAGAGAAGAAATAGATAAGGAAAGATCGCGGCTGAATGGGCTGTTGATATCGCATCCATCTTTAGTAAGGTCTGTGATAGAACGAGTTGAAGCTGCGTTAATTTCAACTTCTATCACATATTAATTAAAACCACGATGTTGCCCACGTGCATCTTCGATTCGAAGCTTGGCGGTTTATCACAGCCACCGGATGTCAATGTTTAAACAAGGAGGTTATCGTCCCCCCGTTCGCCCCCATACGCCGACCTCGCCAGATTGAGTTAGGCTTATGGGCAGATAAGGCATTGTTCTCCGGCTCGGCTGTGCGTTCCCTCGAAGCACCCACCCCATTGTCCCCCACGCCAAGGAGATGTCCTGGCTATTTATATGGAAACTTTACCACTAAGATCAGATTGGAGATCCAGATTTTCGTCGCGAAACATCACCACGACCCTCTCTCCCTTTGTGCGCCAAGGGACCTCGACCTCGAGATTCACCATCACTTGTCCAGAAGGAGGACAATATTCCTTGAGTGCCAAAGGTTCGAGCCTTTCGTGACGCCAAGTCCCCAAGGCTTCCCCGCCTGTTGTTCAGAGGAGAACAGCATTAGAACAGCCATTGTTCGTTTTTGAGCCCTTCGCCAAGAAACGGTTCTTACCCTTCCCCCTTGTTGTTTAGAGGAGAACAGCATTAGAACAGCCATTGTTCTTGAGCCCGTAGACAAGAGACGGTTCTCACCCTTCCCCTTGTTGTTCAGAGGAGAATAACATTAGAACAGCCATTGTTCTTGAGCCCGTAGACAAGAGACGGTTCTCACCCCCCCTTTGTTCAGAAGAGAACAACGTAGAACAGCCATTGTTCTTCAAGCTGTTCGTCGAGAAACGGTTCTCCTTCCCAAGACGCCACGTCAGGATCCTTTTATTCCCCCTCCCCTTCGGCTGGAACTCGCCAGCGGACCGAAAATTCCTTCAAGCCACCTTCCACTGCACCACTAGTGTAAAGTTACGTAAGCCAAACGTCACCTTTGAGTACTTAACCCTTTTGTCAATTCTATCCTGTGCTTTAAATGGTTTATCGAACCATCCCATCTCTTTAACTCTATATTTGTTTTACCTTTTTAAATCCTTTAAATCCTCGGATTAGCCAAGCCCCCACGACCCTTTTCATTCCCTGTTTATGTCAATATTTTCCGTCTTGTGTTTGTTGATAGTTATTATTAATAAAACTCTATTTTATTAATGATAGCAATATTATTATCCTTGAGCTCAGTTCCACTTCTTAAGCATATCGAAGATACATAATATCGGCCGCCAGACATTAACACACTCTAAAGATAATTAAGGAAGTTCCCTCAACGAATAGTGATATATGGTATCGTCGGGAGTCATTCTACGACAAGGTCCTATAGTTCTGGATCCAAGGTAGAGGTATCTGATACAGTAGATAGAATACTGTAACCAATTGGCTGCTTCCTTCGACAATCACTCAATTCTTCTCTGGACGAAAATGTAGTCGATTTCCTTTCGACTAACGAAGAAGTTACGGCTAACGTACTGGACGGCGGCTTCAGACACAATCTGCATGTGAACTGCGAAGTCTCAAATATATACTCCGAAATTATCTAGACGGGGAGAGAGATTCATCGTCAACAGACTTTCTTAAGTGCCTTGGGTCGCGATAGGGGCCCATAGCAAGAAGTCGCGATGCTTACTTAATGGTCTTTCCATTGTGCTAATTTTCGCAGTATATAGGGCAGACAAATTTAGAGCAGTCAACGGCAAACTGGGGAAGTCAGGGGAGGGGGATTCCTTCTCTCTCTCCTTATTCTTCCACATAATTTTTGCTTCTTTTCTTGAATGATGATACTACAAATAATTATAATATTTAGACAATTTCATACGCCATATACAGGAAACACTCGCTTACTCTTGTTTAATCTGAACACAACATATTTTTCATATAAAACCAATAAATAATTTGTTTAAATTGTTATCATTATTCTAATAAAAAAAAGAATTAATTTTAATTTATTTTATATTTTAATAATATAAAATAAATATAAAATAAAAATTAGCTTTTAAATTCAAAGATCTCAGTTCGATCTTGATCGAAATTTACCTATTTTCCTGAAACAACTTATTAATGTTATTTTTATGATCCTTTCAGCTAACGATCTGACTATATGTATTAAAATAACTCCAGATGATCAATTAGATTCACGAATAATCAAAGGAATTGATGGGATAATTTCGAATGGATCTGTTTATAAATAATTTTATTCAACTCATTTGATCACAATTGCGGTGAGTTTTATATTTTACAAAAAATAACTCTTCCCCCCAAAATGTATCGGCGCCATCTTGGTTTTTATCAAAAGAAATTTCACTCTTTAAGTAAGGCTGCGTTAGTTATAAATAATTAATATGCGTACAATAACTTTACTTCTAAATATAATTTTCTTTTAGTCATACATTACTGGATACTTATATACAAATTTATTTTTCCTTTAGTAACCTAATATATCCGGTAATTTCAATGGATACCTTTGTTTTTTTACCATATATTATTTATTCTTTGAAAATTACGATATATTCTAGAAAAATGCGTAATAATATTAGATCCTTTTCATACATTACTAAAACTTAATTATTATCATCCTATTCTTTCCGAAATGATCGGTGGTCATAACTTTAGTATTTTATATCTATAGTTACTTCATTTTGAACTATTCGAGCTTGTTGGATGCTGATGCATCCACACTCCTATTTTCGGGGGAGAGGGGGGGGGGAGTATAATGCAGCATGTTGCAGATGATCCAGTAGTTAGATTGGTGGCTAGACTTAGAGCTTGCATGATGCATGTGGCAAGAGCTCAATAACTGCATGAGCTTATCCATTGACCAATACAAGTATTTAGTGCTTATGACGACGTCCATCAAAATGCTGGTTTACACCGAGGAAAAGGACGTAGTGAAACCTGTATCAAGCGAAGGGATCGAGGCCTTACAAAAAATAAGTATAAGTTTGGTTTCCAAAGTTTCCACACTCTCTACCCCAGATCACTGCAAGTAGAAGCGTGATCTGTCAGAAAGTTGATATGGGGGTAAGATCACACTAGGATTAAGAAATGAAAAATAAAGCGAAAAGAATCACGGATGAATAAAATTAATGACAGAAATTTGGAGACTACACGTATTTGGTACCACAGAAATAGAAAAAGAAATCCTCAAAGATGACTTGTAATGTTCAACCTGAGGATACCCCCGAACACCTGAAGCGCGAGGAACATTAACATTTAAATATACTTTTGATGTTAGAAGATGCAGGACCACCTTATCAGGCCTTGCAGCCCCCTAAATCAATATGCTCTGGATGTGGGCAAAAAGAACATGAATAGATAGATTGCTACGACACGACCCCAAAATGCATAAAATTCAATGGAACCCATAGAATCATATCTATTTAATGGCACGAAAGGAGAAAAATCATGGAAAAGAAGGAAAAAGATTGTAAAGATGAAGGAGAAAGGAAAATAAATGCAACGCATGCGGAAGGGGCAAAAGCCACGCCCAAACAAATAAAAGAATATCAGACACACCGAACAGTACTAAAAAGAACTTCGATCAATTTGCTCACGGGCGTCTTATACTCGCACTTCATGAATATAGGAAAACCATGAACCTTCGCAACGACCCTCAACATAATGCTAGAGAAGAGCGAAATGAAGAAATTGTGGCTCCGGAGAATCCCTCTCTATGTGAAATTATAAAACTCGATATATTCGTAGCAAAAACCATTGTAACTCAGCAAGTCACAAACGAGGTAAACATAGGGAACAACGAACCAAGCCTAGAAAACCTGAAGAATGATGAAAAAAGAAATAAGAAAATTATGGAGGCATCATACATCACTCTCAAAATATACGTGAATGAATCTTATTCACCCTAAAGATATAAATATCAAGATATAATGAAGGCATGGAGAGAAGGTAAAAGTAAATTGACATTCAAAGGTAAGAAAAGGATAAGAGGAGGAGAAAGAGTTAAGAAGAATTTTACTCCAGGACAAAATATGCATAGTTTCTGGAGACTGAACCATTCTCAGCCACGGAACCTCTAAAGAAATAGAGAGTGGTAAATTCAGGAATGTAACCGAAGCCAACAAACGGTCTACCCAGCCGAACACAAAGGACAACTAAAAACTTCAACTAAAATAAACAATGGAAACTAAAACAATAAGAAAGCCGAGCTAAGTGTAAATAAATACGAAAGGTTAGATCGGCCCTACGTTGTTATTAGAAAATATATTCAGAGGCCGGTAGAGACATAATCTTATTCCAAGAGCACGGAGTGAAACCAGAACGAAGACACATGGAACCATTTATTTACCCACTTCAGTTGAGGGATATGACGGGGCGGTCGTAGCAATCAAAAGAGTCCTTATATACACCGAGCTTAACAACCTGTATGGGGCATTCTTGGACGTATGAATTAATGTAGAAATAATGTCAGTCATTGTTGTCCCATTGCACAATTCAATGACAATTTATAGTCGCGGGCGACTCAACATCTCACTATGTCGGTCGGTCGGTCCACACTTTGCTTTTTTGTTTTTGTAATTACTTGTAACTATTAGTTCGATTCTAACGAAATTTGAAACCCTTATGTTGTTTTACATTCTCTTTCGAATTATATAGTTATCAAAGTCTTCTCAAGATTATCCCTGGAATTATTTTGTTTTGGCAATAACATCATAACTATTCCACCGTTTCTAACGAAATTTGAAACCCTCATGTTTTTTTACGTTCCCTTTCAAATGATATAATTATAAAGGTCCCTACAAGGTTAGATCGGGATTTATTCTGTTTTGGCAATAACATGATAACTATTCTGCCGATTCTAACGAAATTTGAAACCCTCCTGTTGTTTTACATTGTCTTTCAAATGATATAATTCAAAAGGGTCCTCCAAGGTTAGCCCGGAATTTATTCTTTTTTGGCAATAACATCATAATTATTCTGCCGATTCCGACGAAATTTGAAACCCTTATATTTTTTTTACATTCTCCTTCAAATAATATAATTACAAAAGTCCTTCAAAGATTAACCCGGGAATTATTTTGTCTTGTGAATAACATCCTAGCTATTCGAAGGATTCCAATGAAATTTGAAACTCATCCATATGTTATTTTACATTATCTTTCAAATGAAAGAATTACCAAGGTCCTTCCAAGGTTTAATCTGGTAATCCGGGAATTAGTGAAAGTTTTGAAGGTCGTAAGGTCAGAAATCAGAATAAGTGAGAGCACGCGTCTTTTTGGTCAGCAGACCTTGTTGGGCCAGGTTACACTACATTTTTTATGGAATGCAACGCAAGGCACCACGGCAAAGAAGAGATGACTTAGAAATAATGCTATGAAATAATATTTTCAAGTTAATTGGGACAGACTTTCGAACATTTGTCACCGGCAAAATATGTATTGCGACGAAGCCAAATGTCACCCTGAGCATCCAGAAAAAGCTTTAAACATCCACGTGCAACCGTAGGTCAGTTCATCGTCAATCCATACAGAAATGAACCTATTTAGGTTAGGATGACAGCACTAGAAACCAACAACGTTAAAAATTAAGAAACAAGCAGAAGAAAGTTTACGAGAGTCCCACTCTCCTATAACAGAAAAGACAGTGAATATCGAAGTAGACGACCCGAACTGCAGATCTTATTCTGAAAGTAAATTCCTAGTAATAAAAATAACATAAAAAAGCTATAAATATCATATAGCTGAAAAAAAGAAAGGTAATTCCAATAATTAATCTAATATACAAACTAAAGTGATTAGGCATGAAGAACAAAATGAAAAGCTACATTGCAGTAGAAATGAAAGTATTCTCTTAACCCTTAAACCTCTTAATGAATAGGAAAACGAAAAATAAAGGAACTCTAGAGAATACAAAACAAAGCCTTCCACTAAATTACAAACACTAATATAGGAGAGCAAAAAGTCTGAGAAGTTTAATCTAGGGTCAGGAATCGTGTAGCATCTAAAAGAAAGCTAAAAAATAATAACTTTGAAGTTTGTTGTAACATTTGATTTAACGGAATATGAATGGATGAGTACTCTAAATAGAGCCTTGGCCGTATTGTAAATGCATCTCTTTGGGGAGGGAAAAGTCCGAAGGGACAGGGTCAAATGACCTGTTTTTTTTTGTTCCTGTAGCTAGTGGGATATGAGCAAGACATGCAATACTACAGTTAATTATAAAAATAGACAAAACAGTAACGAATGCCAAAGATACTGCCAGAACCCTTAGACGAAATGAAAATAATTCAAACTGGGTACTTAAGGGCGAAAGCTCTGAAACCCTCGGCCCAAAGAGCAATTAGTCAATTAAATAACAGTAAATACCTGCGATCAAGAAATACAGCCTTCAAGCAAGAAAATGATAAACCTGCCCCTCTAGAGTCAGTGCCTCACATAAAAAGCACTACCTTAAGAATTGATCCCTTATTCACTGCACTGAACCGAGAAACCTATATCATTCACCATGAGTGGTACCAAATCTCGGTCATAAATCACCCTTGGTAACCAACAAAAGGGCCATAACAGCATACACCTATAACAGGTGACACTCTTACGTCGAATAATAAATGTGATGATGCAGAAATGAATTCACTGAGAGGGCAACAACCTGTTCACTTTACACGCCAAGAAGTGGAACTTGCGAATTTCATCACCATCAAGCCTACCATCTTCAATGAAGCAGCTGTTCCAGGATGGTTAGGAAATAATAGATTTTGGCTCCCTTGACGCCCTAGATGTTGGAGCAACTTCTACTTACGACCATTTCCTCGCAGAGCTACTCTCCACTGAACGAAGATCAAAAATAAATCGTGAAGCTCATTTATACTCACCGGACTAATTCAAGCAACCTGAAAGAGCCACGATGAACCGCTACAAGTGAGCGTAGATAAAGGCCTAACCCGGGAAAGTTTGTCCAGTCTATAGCTACGAACACAGCATCCATTAACGCCACTCAAACGGACTTGAGACTGGATCAAGATAAGGTCAACAGTGCTACTCACACCATTCTTTCGGCCACAGTGTTTCAAAATTAATATTAATAATAATAATAGTGCTCCAAATACTAGTAATAGTATTTAAAACAATTCAAGTGTAAATTAACTACCTATTCAGTTTCATAAGTGTAAATAGTGATAAATATAGTTTCGGTGATACGAATAATAAAATTAATTTTTAAAGACCAAATTTAGTGACTAAAAATCCATCTTATGATTAATTTTAATTTAATTCCATACTCCTAAATTCCGTGTGTACTCCATACACACAGAGTAACGCGCAAAAAATGTGGTTTATGTTCGTGAGGAGGAACTGCAGATCCTACCAGCGAGCACTCAATTAAATGTTGAACGCTTGGCATAACATAGATTATACAGAGAACATGAGACTTGCTAAGCCCTCTAAAAATTTATGCTTTGCAAGGAAGAATAACAAAAATAAACTAAAATAAGAAAGTAAATATAAAGTTGTGTGCACAAACACATTTGTTGTATTCTAAAAAAAAAATAATACAGAAACCACAAGAGCGTCCAGCATTTTGAAATTTATGTTGTAGTCAATAGTAAAATAAAAGAAATATGAAGGCCAAAATAAAAAAATAAAAAAGCTGTGGTACGTAAATACGAGTACAAAATAAGTATATGTACATAATAAGAATTATTTGTATTGAAGTGTTGCTGTTCCTGCGTCCGAACGTGAAATATATGCATATATATATATATATATATATATATATATATATATATATATATATATATATATATATATATATATATATATATATATATATATATAATATTGAAAATAAATCCCAGAGCCACGAGAAACGGATGTAGCATCTTTTAATTTTTCACTACGTTTCGAAAACTACAAGTTTTCATCTTCAGGCTAGAATAAGTTTACAAAGTTAATATATATGAAGAAAACTTGAAAAGGCCAACAAGACATTATTTTAAAAGGTGACCAATTACAAAATATCAGTAAAAAGTACTATAAGTTAAATTAAATATGACTTAGCAACAGTTAAATTTGCTTTAAAACTGACTCAAAAATTAGTTAATAAATTTAAGGATTATTGCAGAAATTAATTACAAACTATAAGAGAAATTGACCTGGCATTATTTAAAGATAATAAATTTAAACTTTGTTTTTAATTTTGTAAAGACTGTAAGAGTTGAAAAACATTTAATATAAAAACGGTAAATTTGGGTACTTACTAAAGCGGATCCATCCTAGAGAGTGAATGGTGGGTTTCAGTTCAGTTTTGTGTATAGAAAGAACAGAGAGGGACTGCTGTAACACGGCAGTCGGGTAGTCAGAGAGGAGCGTTGCGGAAAATAATTAAGAAAGGGACAGCGAGAGTAGATAGGTCGGTGGCTATACACCGAAGCGAGGTGTTGTAGTGAGGGTGTAGGTTATGTGGTAATTGACTGGGCGAGGGTTGGGGGCAAGTCAGGGGGGGGGGAGGCTGACAGTCCATCCGGAAACGCGTTATTCACGATGCCTTATTGGTTTTTATGCGAAGAATGGTACGGGTGGCAGGTGTTCGTGGGCCGCGGGATATCGCGGCGCCATCGCGTACCTTCTTACATGTAGCGAGGTGTAAAGTGGATCTGTGGTGAGTTTTCCAAGTTGTTTTGTAAGTCTGGTGTGAGCGTAGGTGTTGAGAGGAGTTAGTTTGTTGTTGTTGTGTAGTGCGTCCATTCTCGAGTACAGCGGCGAACGGCAAGCGCGCTTCAGAGCAGAGTTCTGAATGCGCTGAGCCTTTCGCTTCCAGGTGTCGCTCGAAGCTACGAGTGACAGTGGGGCGTACGTGAGAATGGGACGCACGAGTGCTTTGTATAAGTGTAGTTTTAGTTTTTTACTCGCTGGGTAGAACCTATCCAGCGATGCGTTTGTACGTGAGGCTCTTGCTTGTATTATGTTCTGGTGTAAGTTGAACCTGAGGGATTTGTCGAATGTTACCCCCAGGATTTTGGTGCACTGTGTGTATGCGAGCCTTGTTGGGTTTTGGTGGATCATGTTTGGTGTGTATGAGTAGATTTGTAGGTTGTGCATGAAGTGATCTCTAGCGCCGTAGAGTGTCATCTGTGTTTTCTGAGGATTCGTGGCAATCAGCCATTTGTCCTCGTAGTCTGTCTTCTCGTCAAGTATTCTTTGTGCGTGGAGCGCGATTTCTTCGGGGGCCCGGCCGCTGACGAGAATGGTCTCGTCGTCGGCGTAGGCCACTATGTATGTGTGAACGCAGTTTTCTGGTGAAGGCATATTGGTATGTGGTCTGATAGTACGTGGGGACCAGGTGCAATGTGAGTGTAGAATCGTGTGGCGTGGTCGTTATGGAAGACCACATCCGGGGATGTGGTGCCCCCGCGCGGGCTGAAGAACGTGGGGAAGGCAGGGCCGATGTGTTCGCAGCGGAAACGCCGCAAGGCACCGGCCAAGTAACTCCCCGCATCGTTCGTATTGTTGGAAAGGAGTGTCGGGTGAAAAGCGTTGAGGTCCCCCGCAAAGAAGATAGGTAGGTTGTAGTTTGAAAGCGCCCGGAGTGGGACTTCTAAGTTTAGCTGTATTCGTGGTGGTCTGTAATGTGTGGCCACTATTATGGGGCCAGAGCTTGTGTCTATTTTGCAGGCTAGAAAGGAGGTGTCGCGTGTGTTAACGAGGGAGTGGTGTATGTTGCGCTTTACTAGGATCGCAGATCCTAGGTGCCGCGCCTGTGGGGATAAGTATGTGTGATAGCCTGCAATGCGAAGTCTGTTGTTGGGAGGGTGTAAGCTGGTGGAGTTCAGAAGTATGATGTCGGGTCTTTGTGTGTTGAGTACCCAGTTGGCGACTGTATGGCGAATACCGTGCCAACTGCGTACGTTTAATTGTATTACACTAATACGACCTATTGTCGTGGTCTTAGTGCGCGGGAGGCTGACTTGCCAGGAATCGTCCCCTTCTCCTTGGTTATTGCCCAGGAGGCGTGAGGGGCGAGTACCTTGACTCGTGTTGATGCGTGTTTGTGAGGCACGGCCGTGTTATTGGGTGGGGGAGCCGTAGTGGGTGGAGGAGTGTGTTCTGTAGAGGTGGTGACTTTGGGTGGGGTGGTGTCTTGGTGGGGGGAGTTCGTGACGGGGGTGGGTGGTGTAGAGCTGGAAGATGAAGGGCTGGAAATGGTTGGGGAGGTACATATTATAAGAGGAGGGGTGTCGGGGGAGAGAGGAGGTAGGGACGGCGGAGGGGTGGTGGAGGGAGAAGGGGAAGGAGTCGGAGGAGAAGGAGTTGAAGAAAGGGGGGTTGGAGGGGAAGGAGTCTTAGGTGAAGGGGCAGAAGGCGGAGGAGGAGGGGAGTAAGAAGGAGTAGAGTGAGAAGGGGTGTGTTGAGAAGGGGAGGATTGAGAAGGAGTTGAGGGGGAAGCAGCAGGGAGCAAGGAAGGAGTGGAGCCAGGAGAGAGGGGGGTTTGTTTTTCCCGTGCCTGTCTACGCGGGTGGGGCTTGGGGGTGGGGTTTTGGGGGTTGGCACGGGGTGTAGTGGACTGCGAGGGGGTTGGAGTGACAGTGGAGGCTGTGGGAGAGAAGGCTGAGATGGGTGCGAGGGGGGTGGTGGCAGTGGGAGGTAGGCGGGGTTTGGATAGAGGGGTGGCAGGAGCGCGAGGAGGATAGGTTGTGTGAATGGGGGCTGGAGCAGTGGCTAAGGAAGGTGCAGGGACAGGACAGACGGCGGGGAGAGCGTGGTGAGAGTGGGGGGCGGTGGTTCCCTGCGGGCAGGGGTGTGTACCCGTCGGGGTGGGGAGGAGTGCAGGTCTGGATGTGTGTGCGTCTATTAGAGCGAACACCTTCTCGGGGAAGGTGATTTGCTCTATGCCGTTGGAGGCGAATAGCGTGTTTAGTATCTTCGCGTATAGTCGGGGGTCACCCCTCGACATGTCTTTTGTCACCGCTGAGAGCAGGGTGGCCAGGTGTAGTTTGGTTTTTGTGTTGTCGCAGGGGTGGGGGTGGGGTGGGGGTGGGGGGGTGGGTGGGGGTGTAGAGTGGGGTGGGGGTGGGCGTGTAGAGTGGTGTGGGGGTGGTAGTGTGGTGTGTGGGTGTTGGTAGTAGTGGGGGTCTCTGAGTGTTATGAGCTGGGGTGGGGGGGGGGAGGGATGTGTGGGTGGGGTGTGGTTGCTGCAGGGGGGGGGTGCGTCGGGGGTAGAGCAGGGGGAGCCGGCAGCGTAGGGCTGGCAGCAGCGGCGAATGACATGGTGAGGGGAGGGGGTGCGGGGGCGGGGTGTGTGGTTGTGCGTGTGTTTGGTTGTGGGTGCCGGATGGCCTCCACGGCGTCGTGGCGTGCCTTGCCTAGGTAAGGGCACCTGGGGTTGACGGCGACGTGGTCGCCGCCACAGTTTGCACAGCGGGCTGTGGTGGAGGTGCAGGTCGTGTAGTGGTGCCCCACTACACTGCACTTTGAGCAGATTAGGTCTGCAGTGCAGGTGTTGGTACTGTGACCGGTTTTATAGCACCGGTGGCATTGTGTGGGTCTTATGTTGTGCTGTTCTTCAATGTGTGTGGGGTTTGTGAGGGTGCCGCAGATCTTGATGCCTTGGTCTAGCAGCATGTTTTTGGTGTTGTCACTGGACAGTGTAATTACTGCCCAGTTTTTAGACCTGTTGAAGTATAGGTCCTTGATGACCTCCTCCCCGTACTCATGACGGAGGTGCGAGCGAAGGTCCTCATTAGTGAAGGCCAACCACAAAGGGTTGGTCCTTGTTACACGTATTTGGTATCGTTTCATGATACCGTCAGCGAGTCTCGTCTGCAGGTTGTGTGTGTTTAGTGTGGTGGTGGCATTTTGGTGGAAAGTTAGCGCGTCCTCCTGTGAGCGGAAGACGAGCTTGTGGCCTGTGCGTAGTTTGATTATGTTGGTTATTGGTGTGTCGTGGGTGGAGGCTAGCGTGAGCAATGTGTGGTGGTCGATTGTGTCGGGTGCTGGTTCTGTGGTGCTCGTTAGGATAAGGTGTGAAGTGTTTGCCATTTTTGTGGTCTATACGCTTTTTGCTTAGATGGGAAGGCCCCCGCCCCGCCGATGAGGACCATGTGAACATGACTCGGATGTGGTGAAGGGTGATGGATGATTTTATGGACCTGGTTGGGCTCCTCAGAGGGTGTAAAAACATGGCGGACTTAATGCTGACTGAAGCCAGAATCAACTGACTCCAGTCGGGGTGCCGCCCCCTCTATTGGGTTTTGGTTATTTAACTGTTACGTCCGACATCTCACAGAGACGGAAGAGTCTCCCTCTGTGGTCCTGGATGGTGGCCGCAGGGTAGGTTGTTATGCCTCCCCACGTTTGTAACTGAATCCCAAACCAGGTTGCTTCTTCCTCTGGGTTCCGCAGCGGGGTAAGCCTCAGACCTTCTTTCCCCAGAGTTTTCAATTATGCCTTTTCTAAGTAGAACGGCATAGTTGCAACGAAGCTATATGTGTAGAGTCACGTTCACGGAGCCAGACATCACGGCGGAGCAGGGATGGGGGGGGGGGGGGGGGTTAGCACGTCATATCAGAATGAAGTGCCTAGGAAATAAAGGTATTTTTATTCCAGGGTGGGGGGTGGGGGGCAGGGGGTGACTTAAGGTCCTATTTAGGTCCGGGGGTATCTCGTAGATGGTGAAATTTCGTCCTGGAGAAAAATTCGTTGGTGAGAGGGAGTGTCCTGGAGGTGACATGCCCTCAACGTTACCTCCTTTGCTGGCTAAGACTTCTCTTAGGTTGTAGAGCTCACAGAGAAATTCGATCGCTGTATGGTGGGTTTAACAAGGGGCTAGTATTTATAGGTTACAGTGACGCTTGGTTTATTAAAAGGCGAACCAACTAACAAACTGTAGTTAAAATTAGTTAATTAATAATGATATTGCACTTAAATCTTCATTGAGTGTAGGTTTGTAGTGTTTTATATATAGAGATTCGAGGGTTCTTAGGCAATGTTTGTTGTTGTTAAAGGCTAATACTTTAAAATTCTCAATAGAAATGTTAGTTTTACAGCTTATGGTGTGTTCCCTAATAGATGACTTTTCCTTTATATTTAATATCTTGTTTGTGCGCCAAATAATCCCCATATGAGCAGAGAACCTAGCTCCAAGAGACCTAACAGTGCTGCCAATGTAAGAGACTCCAGTACAACTGGGAGATTTAAATAAATAGACATTATCACTGCGGAACTCCAAAGAGATAGGATCTTTACTTTTAAAGAAACTCCTTTTCGATAGTTTGTTTATAAAAACTATTTGTGGGTTGATTTGGGGAAAATATCTTTTAAAAATAAAAAGGATTTTTCTTTTAAAAGTATCGTTTAAAAAACCCATCTCTGAAATTAGTAAATATATGGGCATTTTAGGAACTTCTATGCAGGGTTGAGGGGGAGTCAATGAGATTATCAAATACCTTTTTTAAAACTCTATCATATAGGTCAGAAGGAAATAAATTATTTATAAAATACTTCCTAAGAAAAATAAATTCATTATGGATTGATTAGTAAGTGGATGATAACGAGAAACTTCTATGTATTAAAGTTTTTACTGTCGATATTTTATATCCGAAATCACAAAAACTAAAGTAGTTCAAACCTAGTCCTGTGAAAGTTTTTTTTCGGTAAATGGTTGTTTGAATTTTTCGTGGACCGATTCGATAATTGCGTGAGCACTAAGGAGAAATGTCTCAATTGTAAAGGAGACCACAGGACCTTGGCCCTGAACTGCCCAAAGCGCCGAGATATCATTAAAATGAAGGAGGAAGAAGAGAAGAAAGTCAAGGAGTTGAACTACGCGAATAGTGAATGGTGAAATAAAAACTGCACCTACACCAGCACAGATGAATATCGCTAGACATCTAACTGCAAAGATAATGATCTTCATTACCTAAGAAAATGTGGCTAATGCAGTGAAGCCTGGCTGCTACAACCAAGTACTCAATGCACTCATAAAAGCCAACAATCTCCCGACAATGATCATGCCTACAGATCCTGAATGCTCCAAGGTATTCAAGGGATCAGTCATCAGAAACAACAATGTCAAATCTGGACTGGAGGAGATCGTAGAAGCTTCCTCATTGGATGAATTCGAAGAGGACGATGAAGAGGAAGATGAGAAGGCTGAGAATAAAGAGACATCCTCCTCTTCTGACAACGACGATGGCCCCTGCACCCGTACACGAGCTACGAAGAGCAGCTTCAAAACCCCAAGACCACAAGAAGAATAAGAAGAAGCACAGGTAAAAACAATTCACCATGCTACGGAACGCACTGAAGAAACTGGAAATTAATATCAACTGCTGGAGAATGAAAAGAACTCTTTACAGAAATGTATTCAGAGAAATTGATGCAGACATCATCTTAATTTTGAAACACGGAATCAACACGCGTAGTGCGGAAATAAAAATCTGGAACTACGACGTGCTAATCACGAATTATTCGCAGGAGTGGTTTGACAGTGCCACTATTGCAATAAAGCAAGGGATTAAATAGAAGCAAATAAGAAATCTAGAAGAATCCAACCTCGCGTTGAGGTTGAACTCGACATAGGATGGTTGATCATTGCTACCGGATATCAACCGCCAAGGGGAGACGTGTTACTAATTCACACTCCCACTGGCCTATTTGGCAGAAGAGCCTCCCTATATTAATGGAGGATTTGAACGCCAGATGCCAAGAATCCGATTAAAAGACCTTCAACGGTATAGGAAGATGTCTGGAACTATTGCTGGACAGAAATATTGCCCAGCGAATAGGCTCTGACTTCCCCACCTATGTCAGAGCATGAAGTGCCACAAAACCAGACATCTGTCTGGCAAATCATCAGCTGACGTTCAATTACTACATGGAACCAGTCCAGGTACTATGTAATGACCATATAGGGATCCTACTCATTATCAAAAGGAACCCTATGCAAGTTCCAGATGTAGTCAGAAAGAACTACAGAAGTGCAGACTGGACTCGGTATGCGCACCTTCTCGAGGCCTACGATCCGCCCAACTTGGACGAGGCAATTCTCGAGGAGATCGAAGAGACACTCGACGACCTCAACAACCATCTCATCAAAGCAGATAGGGCTTTTATTCTTAAATCCGAGTATAGGACCATCTCTACCTACAGATGGACCGAAAACTTGATGATTTATACCGTGAGCTGAAATTATTGTATGAAATCAACACCAGTAATACATCAGTTCACTCAATGCAACGAAGTAAAGAAATCAAAGAAGAACTCAACCAGTTGATCCTTGAACAACAATTGAGACGATAAGATGATGCGATCGATAGCCTCGATCACGAAGAAAATCACGAAGATTTTTGGAAAAAGATCAGAAATCTCAAAGCATCGACTGGAAAAAAGAAGATCAAGTTACAAACCGAAGATGGAAATATCGAAACGGAAAAAGGAAGAATTGAAGAGATATTCCGAAGTTATTGGGAAAAAATCTTCCGCATAACTGGGAAAGAAAACAAAGACTATGACCTAGAGTTTGAAAGCAACAGAAGACGCACCCTCACCACCAAGTGGATAGACAGCGCGACGGAGACGCCGAGATTACCGAAGAAAAACTACTCGGTGCGCTCTGCTAATTCCGACAAAAAGCCCCAGGAAAATCGGGGCTTACAAAGTTAAACTTTGAAAAGGCACCAGCAAATGTCATCAAAGGGATAAGAAGAATATATAACGCCTGTCTGAACACGAGAAACTTTCCAGATGCTTATAAAACGGCTAAGGTGATTTTCTTGCCTAAGCACGGAAAGGACCCAACGTTGAAGGAGAGCTACCAGCCAACTTTACTTTTAGAATTTGGCGGGAAGCTCTTTGAGAAGATCCTCAACCGAGGAATGGTGTCTCACCTGGAGGAGAACTCCCTCTTCAACCCACATCAATTCGGGTTTAGGAGGAATCGAAGTAAGGAGGTGGCGATTAATGTCATCACGGTAAAGCTAGCCCAAACAAAACGGGAAAGAAGTTACTTGGACATTGTTTGTCGGGATGTATCAAAGGTGTTTGATAAAGTGTGGCAACGGGAAATGCAGTATAAGATCTTACGACCGGGCCTTAAGTGAAAACTTAGAAAGAACTCTCTGTGACCATATCATGGCGAGAGCGGCGTACATCAGTTTAGGGTGCACGGACAGACCAAAGTTTCCGTTCACTGTGGGCCTTCCGCAGGTGGGAGTGCCTGTCCCCCACTATCTACTTCATTTACACCGCTAATGTCTCAGCCCCTGTAAGCCCCACTTAACCTCAACATTCAATTCACCGATGATTTCAACCAGATACTCAATTGTCCATGGAGGAATGCGTCTTGGCAAGCTCGTACGACAGCACCAGAAATTGAAAACCTTAACACCAACGATGCCTGGTGAAAGATCTGCACTAACCAGAAAAAGTTCAAGTAGTCCCCCATAGGCAGGAGACTACTTTATGACGTCAGGGTGGGGGATAGACGTTATACCTACACCACGGAGTGCAATGTACTCAAAATGAAGATTACTTCAGCCCGGTACAAGAAGCACGTCCAAGAGAGAATCACCAAGGCCACTGCTGCAGTCAAAACTCTATACATGCTCAGAAAACTTCGTGAAAGCAATAAAAAAAAGATCTACAATGCACTTCTAAGATCGACGCTGCTCTACCCCTGCTTCTGCCCTCTCGTGTGTTTCGAAGACACAAAAGAGGAAACTACAACTGGTGCAGAATAAATGTATGTACCTATTACAGGTAAAATCTATTCATTACCGTCTCTAGGATAAAAATAAATTTAGTAATACGAAGTGTCTATCCTTCCCTTTTTATCCCCACCTTAAAGGAGTGAACAAAGTTATTTCACCAGGCCTAACCACATTTAAATACCCCTTTGCTATCCTTAAATCTTTCCCTTCGGCCAAGCCCGTGGATTAGGCAAATGAAGCAAGTGTATATTTAATCCACTGTGGCTCAACAAACTGTCTCTTATTTTACATAGGAGAGACCAGAAGAACTTTAATAAAACGAATTTATGAACACAAAGGTGATGTCAGATGAGGCAGTGCTACATCCTGTATTTTAATCATATCAGCAATTTCAATCACAAATTAACTATTGAAAGGCACACATCATATATAATTGTGAAGATTTCCGTAAAAGAAAAATAGTAGAATCTATATAAATAGGAGAAATTCCAAAGTTTAATTTGTCAGATGGGCAATTGAAATGCAACCCCCATTCCCCTAACCTCATCGAAAAGAGCTTAGTCAATGATCTTAGACTCGCACCCCCTGATTAATGACCTTTTGTTTTTTCTGATCTGTACGCTATTTATAGACTTTTGTAACAATTGCATATTCAGTATACGACTGGAGAGGGTATGATAAACTATATATTGAAACTAGTCTCGTAAATTAAACTTTTGGCTCCTATAAAGTGGTTTCACTATCACACATATATATATATATATATATATATATATATATATATATATATATATATATATATATATATATATGAAAAGATAATAGTAAACCACAGTATTTGAATCAAAATTGATTTATCAATACAGAACTAGTTTCGGCAAAATTATAATTGATATCATTTTCAACTAATTAGTGAAAAATGCCAAGCGAGGAGCTCAGAATATATATGGCGAACAAAATACTAAAAAAGATGAAAACGCAGGAAACAAGCTGCAGAAACATAAGCAGTTGGGTGGATTCAGGGCAAGTTACTAATTTCCGAGAACAATTGCTTCCGGGGGTTTATAAATACGATTGGCGACTTTATTGGAAATATATTTGTTGAATTTCTATTGCCCTTCCGATGAATTGAAATTATCGTCTTTGTTAATGATGATAGATTCTGTAATTCGCCTCTCAATGTAATTGTTTGATTTATTTATGATTTTTGCTTGGTTGAAATCGATTCTATGGTTGTAATTTTGTATTTGCGTAAAGAGACTTGAATAACTTTCACTTCTTCTTATATCAGCTTGATGTTCTTTTTTTCCTCTTATAAAAGTGGCCTGACTCTCCGATGTATGCCAAATTGCAATTATGGCATGGTATACGGTACACCCTAGATTCGTGATTGATTAAACACAGTCTAGTCAAAGATTTTTGTACGGTATTAGAATATTTAATTGTAATATTTGTTATTTCCGTTCGCATACGATTTTAAGGGGGCTAAAGCTGGAGCATACGGGAAACTAATACATTCTTTAAATTCGTCCCTTCACGGTGTGGAGATAGCATAGATGTTTTTTCGTGCTTTCGAATGGCATCTGTTTATGAAGTAAATTGGGTATTTTAGTTCGATTAAATTGCAGATAAGGTGGTTAAGCTCATCCTGAAGGAAAATTGGGTCCCATGTTCTGTAGGCTCGGAGAAAAAGTGAAGAAAGATCAGATTATGGGGGGAGGGCATATCCCTTTTATCCCCTCTCTTGGTTATTTATCAATATTCTTGCTTTTCAGATTAATTTTCTCTATGCAGCTTCCTCGATTTTTTTTTCTTCTTCTGAATCTCCTTTTAATTTAAGTTCGGCCTCAAATATTTCTCTTCACTTTTTCTTGACTTTCGTATTCTTCTTGGCTGGGCTGGTCCTTAATCTTCGTTTTCTTTCTTGATGCTTTTTCATTTTTTCTTCCATTATCTTGGGGGCTGGTTTCTTCTTGATTCTTAATGAGTAAACGTTTTCTTCCGTTTTCTTTCTTGAGAGATCTTCGTATAAGTTTTGGGACCATTGAGTTTCGAACGCAGTACCGTTGGATTTAAACGCCAATACTCTAGCCTCACGACCGGCTTTAGTTCGTTTTGAGTTGGTAAATTTATCGGCTATTTATATTATCGAGTTGGAAGGAATTTTTCTCTCATACAAGATATCTTAACGGATTTGTCATGTAATGAGAAGAAATGTATGTAAGCTTTTGAATTTGTAGGTTTTCGGTAGACTGAGCACTGAATATGATTATTTAAACGGTGGATTTTTACGTCTAGAAACGGTAAAGAGTTGTTCTGTTCCCATTCTACTTTGAATTTTATCGATGGGTGTAACGAATTCAGGTTGTGGAAAAATTCATTGAAATTGTTATTGTCTAAGGGCCATGCCGATAGGACGTCGTCT
This sequence comes from Ceratothoa steindachneri, assembly GCA_963969495.1. Classification (NCBI taxonomy): domain Eukaryota; kingdom Metazoa; phylum Arthropoda; class Malacostraca; order Isopoda; family Cymothoidae; genus Ceratothoa; species Ceratothoa steindachneri. The sequence continues at coordinate 81,801,089 of OZ018335.1, forward strand.
ATGTACATATCAGAAACAGATAAGAGGTTGGGAATGGATTCTATGGAGGCGGGTCGTTTCATAGTTTTCTAAAAAAAGATTGCATAGGATGGGGGAAAGGGGGTACCCAAGCTTAGGCCATATTATTGGCGGAAAATCTTATCTTCACTTAAAAATACATTATCGGTTATACATAAGCGCACTAATTTAATAATTTTAGGGATCCGTAAAGGTAAGTTCATATCTAGATTGGGAAGAATTCTCGATAAAACATCAAGCGCTTCATCGAGCAGGACTTTCAAGAACAAACTATTTACATCTAAGCCTAACAATTTTTTCCCACTGTGGTAAAAATTTTTAATTTTGGAAATAAGGTCAGATGAGTGGATAATATGTGAGTGACAGATTCTACCCACCGCATTTGATATAATTACAGCCAGCCATTTGCATACCTTCTTTGTGTGTGTTCGGTAGTCCGCACATGTAGGGAAGGGAGTGGTTGATTGTTATAAATTTCTTGGTTAATTTAGATTTGGAACCTAAGATTTTTCGGATGGCGTCATTAAAGGATTTCGTCTTTTTGTTCAGAAGATTATAATTTGAAACTTCATAGGTAGTGTTGTTATTTAAGAGGTCATTTAATTTTTGCGAATATTGAGTTTTATCCATCACAATAATTTGGTTAGTTTTATCGGATTTGGTTATCACTATGTTTTGGTCTTTCTGCAAAAGTCTCAAACCACTAAGTAACCTTTTAGGTATATTTTGATATTTAACACGAGAATTCGAATTAAAAATACCGCAGAGATAACCATTGAGAAATTCACTATTAATCTCCAGATTTTCATTGAATTTACTTAGGGACGCTAATTGTTGTAGGTTTAGTGAATCGCTATTCGAAAATGAGAACGAGAGTCCATATCCAAGAATAATTTGTTCCTCGTATGTTAATTCAGAGGAAGAGAGATTCATGATGATTTTCTCGGTGATGATGAAGTGCACCAGGGGCTTCTCTTGAAGAGGACGTCAAGTTTCTAATTTAGTTTGGAAGATTTTCTAATGTAGGCGTGGTAGAGCTGGTTTTGGCTTAGGCGAAGAAGATGAAAGAGACTTTCGCAATCGTAAAATATTTCTCTCAATGTCCGGATGAATTCATTTTGCAGGAGAAAATGATGCTCAACATCTCTCTTAGTGCGGCCTATTGCTTCTTAAAGTATAAGTTCTTCAATTTGTGTAAGGAACGAAAGCCTTAATTTACTGAGGTGCGCGTTGCGTAGCTTCTTCACGTAGGAATAAAAGCACGATCTTAGTGCATCAGGTTGATTAATCGTGGTGAGTAATAGATTAGAATATATCAAATTATTTGAATAAAAATTCATTTATAAATACAGAACTAATTTCGGCAATGTTATAATCGATGCCATTTTCAACTAAGTAATGAAAAGAGCCAAGCAAGGAGCTCAGTATATATAAGGCGAACAAAATACTAAACAAAACTATCCAGCAGAAGACATCAGCTGATGGTTTAGGAAGCACAATTTTTTACTTAAAGAGGAGAAATGAACAATAAATTCATCACAAATAAGTGTTCTAAATGGAGCATTAAATCAAATATGAATCAAAACTGATAAGGAGAAATAGCTAAATAAATCCAAAATTTTCAACATTAACATATAAATAAGACAACTGATAAGGTAGACGAATAGGCTAACCGAAAGCAAAATAATTTACTCAAAAGTGAACGAGTCGATAACGTGTTAAAGAAATATTAGGGCAAAGAGTTAAAAGTGTTAAATACAAAACTCAAATTTGAAGTGATGTTAAATGAAAATAAATGTGACAAATGAATAAACAAAATGAGATAACTAGTAAAACGTGCATCACCAAAGTAATGTACTAAACTCAAAGTGATATAAAGTAAGGTGAACAAGTGAAAGTGCATAAATTACATCCTAAGCTAAATGCACAACTAAAATAAAAACGGAAACATTCGAAAAATAACAACAATCAACAGAACACAAATATCTTAAAGCCACAATAAACCATGAATGGAATTGGAAGTATAAAAGAGAAGAGAAATTGAACGAGGAAACAATGCTAGTTTAGAATTAGTGAAAGCTTATACAGGATAATGTATTTCTCAAATAGCAGAATATTTTGGAATTATTCCTAATCGAAAATAAAAGGAATGGAGACATTGCACTTTTAGTTATGACCTTTATCGCAGATTTGGTCTCATCATTTATTAAACACGCGCATTTTAAATGTACCAGGATGTTATGGTTTGATAAGTGGGCAGCCATTATGGCACTTTTCAAGTCACTCTTCCTTAAAACTAACAGGATACAAAACTTTCTCCTAAAGGTTTTAATGGTGAATCGGTCGCAGGTTGAAGAGAATTCCGAGTCTCTTACTAATGTGAGTCATAGAAAGTGAGTAGAATGATGGAGATCACGGATTCTCTGCATATGAGAAACCTCTTGCTGCGTCTGAGTGAATTCTGCTCGGTCAGAGAAGGGTTTGTGGGAAAGAAGGAGAGCATATCCTTTACTGCCTTCCCATTTGAGAGTTTCCCTGTTCCTCTGCATTCCGGGGGTGCATCGAATGGGTTGTTCCCTGAGTTGTTTGCAATAATAACAGATAAATTAGTAAAGAGCGTGAGAGGTGTGGCGGCTGGAATGAAATAATTCTCGGATCCGCTTCTACCTCCTTTAAGTTTAGATATTCTGTGACAAAAGATGCGGCCTCCATTTGGGGTAGCAAGTGTTGCCGAAATCCTATCGCATGCGATCCTTCTGCCTTGTTCGTCCTGCTCCAAGAAGGTCTCGGGATGCAAATTCCCAGCGACTTCTGGGTGTGTGAAGTCCTCGCGACGGAGGTGGGAGAGCTTGTTTGACCGCAAGGAGCTCTACTTTATGCGTCCTGATATTAAATCGTGAATGCCGTTCTGAAGGGTAGGCTAAGTTAAATTGGTAGGGTATCATAGGGGAGGTGAGATCCATTCAATAACTGAGTAAGGTTATTGACTTTAGGTTCTGTGTGTGCTTGAGAACCCTTTCCAGATTGAGGAGGAGCTTCACTTGTGTTAACCAGAAAGTAGCGATCAAAGTTGGATCTCAGGCCAAAGAAACGCGTAAATCGGTGCTTGATGTTCATATTCTTGCTCTTTGAACATGTTCATGCATATGAAAATACTGAGGGAGTTAAAAAACGCAGGGGTCACCATTTAATGCAGGGGGACTACAAATAGAACCATGCTACTATTTTGGAGGTTCGAAGTTACTGACTCTCGATACGACAGGATGAACGAAAACAGTCCGTTTTGACAACTAGATTTTATTATAAAAATTATAATGGAATAATAGTTCCTTCATTCCTGGTACCCGATCAGTGAGCATCAAGTATTAGGTGCAGAATTCAAACCTCCCTAAATAGAAAACGGAGCGATCAGGGAAGACTGCCTCACAAAACTTCTATTAAGTTTATATGCAGAATAAAAAGAAGGGAACAAATTAATAAATATATTATAATTTCCGGAACATTGAATAATTAGTCTTACCTAACCAAACTGATTCTTTCGAAGTTATTCACACGTCTATTGGCTATAAAACAATACACTGTGTCGGGTGTTCAACAAGCGAGAGGACACTACCATGCAGTTAGTGACTGTAAGCGTAAGCGATATGATTAAGAGCGTATCCGAAAAAATGATCCGTGTATGCGCCAAAGTATTAATATATGAACGTCTTCCTAACATGGTTCTTAATGACGATTCTGCACGGTCGGTCATTCAACTAGTATTCCTTTATATGTTTATAATAACCTCTGAGCTGAGGATAGATTTCTGGCGAGTGAAGTACGTTGTCAACAGATTGCAGAAGGTGTAGAAGATAATAAAAATCGAGTCTGTTTTGTGACCTGAAAGGACGAGCGAATGTAAATTCGAATACAAAAGATCGTAATAAGAATTAACAAGAAAAAGACAAGAGAAAACAGACCGCAAATCGGAAGGAAAAATGCGAGTATTTAAGAAACGCAAATTTAGTCTTAATGAACGGCTGATGATTCTGAACAAGATAGGTAAATGTGTAAGCTCGCCCGCAAAATAAATTAACATCACCAGATAACGTAACAATAATAACGTAACTGGGATGTGACAATAAAATGGAAACAAAATTACTATGGCTGTAAACCCCATTTGCGAAAAACTTTCATACTAAAATCATAAAGACGCGACTAAAAGCGAAATGCGAGGAAGAAATTTAAATTGCTTAAATTTGTTAGATACAAAAGCGAGCGGCGAAAACCTGCCCACGTGATATTGTACTCTCCTTCTAAACTGACTTAAAGCTTACCTTGCATATTCCGTTTGCTATCTCTCTTTTCCTTCTTTCATAATTTATGTTTGATCCTTATTTGGTCTCATAAAATGACGAAATTGCTTGTATATCATATCTCCTTATTTCCTATGGTATTTATATATATATATATATATATATATATATATATATATATATATATATATATATATATATATATATATATACTTGGTTATGTTATGGAAGTCTATACTTATGTCGTTATAAAAAAAAAAAACTCGCAACTATTTGTTGTTTATAGCATGTTTTGAGCCAAAAAGAACCTTATTCTAATATAAGTGTGGGTTGGTTAGATTGGTGAGATTGTTTTTAGGATAGGTTACGTTTTTGAGTGGGTTTGTTTTTAGTAGGCTATGTAAGATTTTTGTTGTTGTTGTTGTGTTTTTTTCGTGTTTTCCCAATGCAGTCGGGAATAATAGTGAAAAGGAGCTATAATAAAAGCTTATTCTAGCTAAATTGTCGCTTTTTCATAGCAGCAAAGTAAGGGACCCCTTAAGCCTTCATTTCAAAAAGGTTAATCTTTGTGACTGCTGAGATACAACTGTATTTGCCTTTTCGCCGAAATATTATAACGGCTTCGATATTATAATTCATTTTTGCACCAAACACGGACTAATCCAAAAAGAACAAAGTTGTAAACAGTGCAGTAGTAATATTGATTTAGATTCACCACAAAAAGATGGAGATGCCATAAATATCGGTTGATTGGAAAACTGATAGAAAGGCTTCTAACCTAGGTCCCGGTGGCATAATTCTAACAAGGAAAATACTCTTTTAAGGTACTAAGAGCTCAGAAAAGATTGCTTTCCGTGACAAATAAAAGGCATCTATGGAATAGATTGAAAGCAAGTTTTCAGTAGATGAGGTGGAGTGGTTAATCTGTATAATTACCACCAAATCAAGCACCTGAATAATTAATTTCCCGTTTAGACAGAATCGAGAAATTTGGGTAGACGATGTCGTCCACTGATTTAATCATCGATTCCCCACTTTACCCAAGCGAGTATAAGTTCGAGCTTTTAAATTATATTTATATGAAGTAGTTCCCTATAAAACTGTAGTTTCCGATTTAATAGTAACATGAACTTTTTGTATAGAGCCACTCTATCAAGTAAGGAAAAGTTTGAAAGAAGCGGTAGGTTTTCAAGCAACGTTTGGAAGCATCAAGAGAGTCGAATGAACGTATCACAGCAGGTACATCATTACAGTTTCGGGAAAATGTAGGAAAAACTCGATCCCCCGGGCATTCAGACGACTAGTAGGAACAATCATAGGGAAGCAGAGCCCCAGCGCTTGAATATGGGGAGCTAGGATAGGGTAATTGAGGAGCACAGATAAGGGAGAGCTGCGTTATTTAAGGTCTTACATATATATAAACAGACATCTTAAGTAGTAGTATTGTAGGTGAAGGGTCAAGTGCGCACAAACTAGGCCTCCTATGAGCGTATCCAAATACGTACACACGCACATGGACTCACACTCAAGTCTCCTTACCCCCACCCCTAGCATTGGTCACTACCAGCCTGGGTGACATGCAGGTGTCCCCCCCCCTCCCCCAATACTTTAGTCAGTGACCTTTGTTCGAAGGATTCAGAGTCTGCACATACATACACACACGCACAATGCCAAGACACTGACTGCACATCCCTTCACAACCTTTTAGATGTTATAACATACATATTTTTTTGCTCTAAAACGCTTTCCACGATTCCTTTCGTTATTGTTTACTTGGATGTTTATCCATCTTCTGTTTTGATTTTTAGGGCACGAGATTTAATGAAGGAAAGAGATAGTTATATTTGATTGGCCCAAATGTTTTCCAATCGATAAATAAGGAGACCAATATTTCTTTTTTTCTCTAAGAGATCAAAATGAAGTAAAGAGTTAGCTATCTTTTGTTTAAACTGGACCATTTACCAAACCTTATTTTCCAACCTTGACCCCGCTTTCTCGTCCGACCTGAATAAACATATTTGTTTTTTCTCAAAGAGGCACAATGAAGTAAAGAGATAGCTATCTTTTGTTTAAACTGGATCATTGACCAATCTTACTTTTCCAACCCTTACCCCCCTCCCCCTCCCCCCCATTTGTAGAGATATTAAAAGGTCATCCTAAACCTTCCTCATTTAATTATTTTAGATCACAGCTTTTTGGGAAGAGGCTTTTTCCCTCGTACGATATTTTAATCTTTTTAACTAAGTGTAAGAAAATGAAAGACCTGACAGAAGATGAGTGGAAATCTTGTGAGGAGATTTGTGATTTTCTTGAACATTTCAGCGTTTGGCAGTTGACAGCTCCGTTCACAGTATAAGTGATTTTTTTCTCTTTTTTAAATGTTTCTTTTGAAAAGTCTAGCTTGATATAATGATTTATTTTACTTTTAATCAGAAATATTCATATATTTTCTCTAGATTAATAAATTGAAAATAAATATTTAATTTATACTACCCAGGTTACATAATATATATATATATATATATATACAATTTGTCAATACGATAAACAATTAATTTTATTGAGTGTACAGGATCATTTTTTTTATTTACATTCTATTAAAAGTATTCTTTACAACGATTTCTTAGTTTCTTTGATCATTTTATAAATAAAATTGCTCAATAAAAGATCGATATGATATACCGTTTGTCATCTGCTGAATGAAATAGACACAAAACAAGCCGCATGAGTTTGAAAAGTAACTCTGAACTCTGAATGCATTGACGATAATAATTTTATTCATTTTACTAAGTTTTTACGAATATATACATCATACTGGAACCCTAGACATAGGCTGTTGAAATAATACAAACTTTTTTATTAACAAACAAAGCGATCCAATGCGAACCAGGTCGAAGGCTGCTGTCCAGATTGATTATATAAGCTGCTGGCAGTTTTAGGTAAACATAGATCAGTGTCTCTCGCAAAACATCCATGAAAGACTCGTTTTGTAGTTTTATCTCGATACAATAGTTCTTCTATTTTTACTGCATTAATTTTATTAAGAATAAACTAATACGTTCCTAGACTTATCTATCTCAATAACAGACTGAAACTTTGAATATATAACAAGAACGACCGGTTCTATTCATGAAGATTTAAACTGTAAGTGTAACTATAATGTTCCCTGTTGCATATGATCGGAGCATTCTCCAAGACAAGTAGTATTCTTGTCCGGATTTAGGTTGATACAATAAATATTTTTACTTTTTATAAATTGCTCATACATAAGTCCATACGTAAATGCTCACCTCCAATACACCCTATACCGTTATATAACTAGTAAAAAGCCATTGCCTTACTCGATCTGTCTCGTCCGAATAGTCTAATTCAAATGGTCGTTCAACTTCATTCCCGTTTATATAGATAGTGATGCGATTCACATTATAAGGTTTAAATTCAAACGGTGATGCATCAAAACTACCAAAAAATGCAGAATGATCAACCATTCCTATAACCATGCGTGTAGGTATTCGCCCCATGAAGATATTATCCACAATCCTCATTGATATTCCATTCACAATTGTAAAATTTCGCATGCGAACTTGTGTGATAGGGTACTTAGCGTTTGATGTAAGCAACCTATTTTCCATCTCTAGATACGAGTAAGATGATGATGAAAGACGTACTTTTCTAATGTAAAGAAAACTGTAATAATTCTATTTTAGCCTTTAAACTGGTCTGGCTTCTAAGTAGTGTAAATGAATGTGGTGCTCTGGATAACTTTATCTCTATTGAGACTCCATCCATCAACAGCTTATGTCGTGAGAAGAAATCGGCGTGTAGTTTTCCATATACATCAATTACACTGGTCTGCGTCTAAAATGTACCTTAGGTTTTCTCTAGTGTTTCTTAATAAAATTGACCTCCTAAAATCTAATCTGGCATCCGTTTTTCTCTATCAGGTCCAGTTTTTGCGATACAGAGGTTGACAATAATTTTATAGTTTATACATGTCCTATATTAGATTAAAATTTTAATAGTTTTTGCACTACTGTATTCGCAGTAAATTTTGTGTACATTTTAAGTAATTATGTTAATAAGTTTTTATTTTTGCAGGTTAGAAATTGCTTAGCATTATAATAATAAGAATAATAATAATAATAATAGCGGTTGAGTTAAAAATGAACAGAAAATGTAAGAATCACTCCGACAGATTTTGCTATGTTTGCGGCAAAGTGACTTTTTCCGAGCAGCAATGTACAATCTCTCCTGTAATTAAATCTTTGTATCATTCCTATTTTGGAGTAAGACTACGAGATCAAGATAAAAGTTTTGCACCAGATATCTGCTGCAAGGGATGCTACATAAGTTTAAGACGCTGGAGTCAGGGCGAACAGAAGTCTCTCTCTTTTGGTGTTCCTATGGTGTGGAGATAGGGCAAGGTCCACACTACGGACTGCTATTTTTGCCTGAAAAATCTTAAAGGTGAGCATTGTATCAAGTATTTAAGCTTTCTGTATTATATTGAATCGTTAAAATGTCATTATTATGCATAGAATTAGCATAAAATTAAAAACTAACATAGTTCACTTTAGCATGAACATATTTTTTACTAAACATTTATGTACTATCTGCAGCTCCAAATCAATTCCTTTATGTAATGTCCAATTATATTTTCCACAGGTATAAATAAGAAGAATAAACATAGTGTGGCATATCCGGATGTTCCTTCTGCCATCAAACCCTTACCCCATGGTCGAGGAATTCCTATACCTTCTCCCGTTGAACATATAGAGGTCCATGAAGAGATTAATATGGAAGTTGATCAAGATTATGACACATCTGAGTCTTATCAGGTTTCCACACATGATATGGTCGCAAGACCGTTCACTCAAGTTCAGTAAATGACCTGGCTATGGATCTGGGGCTTTCAGAGGGAAATCCACAACTTCTTGGCTCTCGACTTCGTGAATGTAATCTTCTCGCTAAAGAAACAACATTTCTTTGGTACAGAAATAGAGAAAAAGAGTTTCAAAGCTATTTTTTACAGCATTATTCCAGCTCGTTAGTATACTACGCCAATATTAAAGTACTTGTTGAGTCCCTTGGAATTCCCTACAACCCATTAGAATGGAGACTTTTCATAAATTCTTCCAGTAGAAGTTTAAAAGCTGTGTTCTGAATATTGGTAACAAGATAGCTTCCGTTCCTATAGGTCATTCAATCTAACTTACTGAAAGTTATGAAAATATGAAAAAAAATGCTTGATGCAATCAAAATTACTCTACCCACCATTGGAGGATATGTAGTGACTTAAAGGTAAGATCAATTTACACTTGGCATTTCTAAACTCTTTGATAGTGACATTTTAATTTTTAATTGTTAATACCTGTATACACCTTTTGGTCAACTTAAATTTTACAAGAATGCAAATCTGGAAATCATGTGTCATATTTTAGTTATATTTTTTTGTTGAAGTGTGTCCCTATAGGTTAATGCATCCGTTTTGGTTAATGGGGAACTTATCCTAATTTAGGAGATATACAAGCTAACTCAATGAACTCAAAATAAGATTTACATATATCCAATTAGTTCCAATACAATGATTTAATGCATCGGCACACAGGACTTTTCAGTACGTATTCATATTCTTATTGTTTTAAGAAATATTACTTTAAATTTGTTTTTAGAAATATTACACTTTGAATTTACATACCCTGCTAAATTTCTTTTCAGGTAGTGTCTCTTACTCGTATACTTGGGATGCAAACAGACGACACGAAGCATCCCTGTTTCCTATGTTTATGGGACAGTCGTGCAGATATTATGCACTATGAGAAGAAGCTTTGGCCTCCACGAGAAGCATTTAGAATTGGATCAAACAATGTGATAGCTGAACCTTTAGTGCCTCTTCACAAAGTACTGCTTCTTTCACTGCATATAAAGCTTGGCATAATGAAAAATTATGCCAAAACCCTTAATAAAAAAGGCCAAGCTTTTAAATTTCTTCTTCAAAAATTTCCACAAATCAGTGACGCTAAGCTCCATGCGAGAATTTTTGATGGACCTCAGATCAGGAACTTGATGAGAGATTAGCAGTTTGAAGCATCAATGACGAACATAGAAAAAGATGCCTGGAAAGCTTTCAAAGCTCTAGCTAACAATTTTATAGGCAATAAAAAAAGCTCAGAATATGTTGATTGCCCTGGTTTATCAGCTCCTAACAAGTCTCAAACATTTGGGAGCTCGAATGTATATAAAGATACACTATTTACAGTCCCATCTGGATTATTTTCCCGACAACTGCGGGGATTACAGTAAAGAACAGGGAAAAGGATTCCACCAGGACATAAAAACAATGGAATCCAGGTACCAGGGTAAATGGGACGTAAACATGCTTGCTGACTACTGATGGTGTTTGAAGCGAGATGCTCCAGATGAGAGGCACAAACGAAAATCGTCAAGGGCGTCTTTTCTTGGAAATTAGAATTATTTTCTTTATTATGTTGTATTCTTTAATTTTTTGTTTTATTAAAAGGATTATAGTTTACATACGTTTATTCCTGCTTCTATGATATAACAATAATAATGCATTATTAGATAGAGAAAGATTTTTGAATTTTTCTTTTTAGGGAAAAAATGAGGTAATCTCAATGAAAATGGTGTATGGTGTACTGAGAAAATTTGAGCTGACTGAACAAAAATACATTAATTTTTGAGCTCAGGAGGTTTGATTCATTAAGAAACCACAAAGAAATCCTGAGGAACAGATTTTTTTTTTTCAAACGCAGGCCTGTGTTATTTTTTTGAGATCTGCTATATTTCTTTTCTATACTTTCTTTACTAGAGTAATATCCTGCAGTGGAAAGAAAAGTAGATTTTTCTTCTTCAGTATAGTTCAACAGGGTCTCTAAATATGCGGGATAGTGGTAATTATTTCCAATTAAATTTACAGATGTTTCATTTAAATATATATCAACATTGCTGAACAAAGTGTGAAGAATATTATTTTCCGGAAAAACATTCTCCCCATCTAGAAGTTGGTTTCCGTTTGACTTCATAATTCTTGCTTTAATATAAAGATAAACCTCACTAGGGTCTACATAATACTGTCCGTTACCAGATACATAATATTCAACCGGTGTGAGGTCGGAAGAGATATTATTGAGGAGAGAGTAAGACTGATGATTGCTTTCAACTATGGAAGTTTGGGTTGGTGAAACAGTAAACAAATCGAGTTCTGTCTTCGAACAGATATCACTTGTTGGATGAAGAGCATTCATTTTACACATGTAAGATATACAAGCGTTGATATCCTTATGAGAACATCTATGAAATATCTGATGGTTTATATTATAAGAAAAAAACATCCCCAGCCTCATCATCTTCATCTATTTTCAACTTTCTTCTATTCTTCAACTTCTGATTCATCCATTTTCGCTTATTTATTACACCTGTTTTTCTGATCTCCTCTCATTATCCCTCTCAGATTTTAACTTTCTTCTAATATACTGTCTTATATCTTTAGTGATATTATTTTTTACCCTTCCCAGCTGGACTCTCAGAGCTTGCTTCGCACTCTATCCATGCACAATATCCTGAACAGTATCGAAACCGGCTGAAATAGCCTTCTTTCCTAAATAAAAAGCACCGCTCTTTAGATATGGTGCTGCATTTCTGAATAGGGATCCAAGACCATGTCAACTTTGGGCTCTTAACTCTTTGAACACGCGTGGTCCATTTAACATTTTTAGTTATCGTTTAATGTTTACTCCTAATGTGTAATTTTATCATCAATATATAAATATAAATTGATCTCAAGTTCCCAGAGCTTAGATTCAGATAGTGTGGATTATCAAAAGTTATACTGAATGAACCACCATTGAAAGGAAGATGAATAATTCTCATCAGCCTCGATTGTGTCCCGCCTACTAACTGATAGGCTAAAAAGTTAGAGTAAATGTACCATGATCCCTGATAAGATATAAGAGCAGTAAAATCTATATTGAACGCTATACAATGATTTAATTTTGGGATATCATCTCTGATAGATCTATTAATTATAGTAGAAAATTCTTTTGACAGATGAAGTTATAGATTTTCTTTCCTTTTCACATTGAGCAATGAACCTGAAGTGAGTATTAACATATAATCTTTAGGCATTTTCCGTTGCTTTCGTTCAGATTGAAACATTAAATATTGAGATGATGATTTCTGTTTCATTTTCAGATTCATTTTCTCTATAAGTGCTTTTTCATTTTTGTAATATCCAGCGTCTATCCATATCTCACCATAAGGATAATCAATTTCTTTTATTTTCGTTACCTTTCCTCTTGCCAATATAGTATTTGATGCATAGTTGTTTACTTCCGCGATTTTCCCATAGACTGTGAATGCGTGTGTAGACTTAGTAACATTATAGATATTCCCTGTAAATTGAAATTTACAAAGACCTACTTCATACTGCATGTGGTTTGTTATTATGGATTTGTTAAACTTGATTCTATAGCCAGACATTGTATTTTTAGGGTAAAAATCCAGGGAGTATGAGGAAGGAAGGATGACATAAAAACTCTTTGGCTCAATCTTCACAACTGATATAAAACCTACCACATCTCTCACCTTTATATAATTTTATGAATGTATTTGCTTAAGATTTTATGGTGATATCACATGCCTTGATATATGAGTTAAACGATTCAGGATACCTTCGCCATTTTACAAAATAGGGCTCGTTTTTTCCATGCACTTTTGCTCTAAATATACTGTGATAGAACGGTCTGAGGCCGCTTAAATTCAGCGGCTATCACATGTTAGAAACACATGCTACCCACGTGCATCTGCGAGAGGAAGCAGAGCGCGTTATCGCCCACCATAGCAAATGTTTAATCAAGGAGGTTCACTCCCCCGTTTCGCTTCCATACGTCGATCTCGCCAGATTGAGTTAGGCTTATAGGCAGATAAGATATTTCCTCACGCGCCAGCGGGACATTCCCTCGAAGCCTCCCACTAAATTTTTTCCTACGCCAAGGGGATGGCTTCGACTATTTATATCATAGCTTTTCCTGATTGAGGCAGATCAGATCCCGATTATCTTTGCGAGGCATCACGCCGATCCGGTCTCCCTTGTGCACCTAGGAACTCTCTACCTCGAGAACCCCCTTATTGTCCAGAAGAGGACAATATCCCTTAAGTGCCAAGGTTCGTGCCTTCGAGACGCCAAGTCAACAAGGCCCCCCTGTTGTTCAGAAAGAGAATAACGTTAGAACAGCCATTGTTCTTTGAGCCTGTTTGACAAGAGACGGTTCTCACCCCCCCCTCCTGTTGTTCAGAAGGAGAACAACGTTAAAACAGCCATTGTTCTTTGAACCCGTTTAACAATAGACGGTTCTCACCCCCCCCTGTTGTTCAGAAAGAGAACAACGTTAGAACAGCCATTGTTCTTCATGCCCGTTCGTTAAGAAATGGTTCTCGTTTGAAAGACATCATGTCCGGATAATTTAATTCCCCCCTTTTAACGTTTTTCAAGAGAACGCTTGGTTTCAACAATAACCTCCTAGAACATAACCGATTTGCTCTTCGCTAAGGAAAACCCCCCGAAGAACCCCTCTGCTGGAAACCGCCAGTGGACCGAAGATTCCTTCGCATCGTCTTCCTCTGCACAACAACTTTGTAATTACGTAAGCTGAGCATTACCTTTAATCATTTAACCTTTTGTCAACGCAACCCTGTTCTTTAAATGGTTTAGCGAACCATTCCCCCCCTTTAATTTTTATTTGTTTACCTTTTTAAATCTCTCAAAATCTCAATCCTCGGATTAGTCAGATATTCCCACGACCCTTTTCATTCTCCATTTATGTAAACATTATTTTTTGTGTGTTCTTGATAGTTTAATTAATAAAACTCTATTATATTAATGGTAGCCATATTATTTATCCTTGTGGCCGTTCCACTTCTTAAGCATATTAAAGGTAAATAAGCCTCTCCAGGCCCCCACTCCTTTTGGACTAACCTCGGTCAATCAGATTACGACGCACTCGAAATATTAGAATAATTCCCTCAACGAATAGTTATATATGGTATATCGTCGAGAGCCTATTCTACGACATATACTCTCCACTACATATTTCTTACGAGAATAAAATTTTACTTCTCTAGTTCTTCTTCATAAAATCTACTTTCATTATGTTCTCCATTTAAATCTTCAATATAATAAAGGGCTAATACATTTGAAATTTTATATATCTTATAGATTTTCTCACTCCACACAACCTCCTATCCTTTTTTAAAATTACTAGAAAGGAGTGAGATTCGAACATAATCACCGATCTTATATAGAAACCTCTTTATTTACCTTCAACTCTCTGCTTCGGTATAGCAACATCGTGTATAACTTTGAACGGTGTGTTCCCAATCATTCTATGTCTAGAATTATTATAAGCCTTTGCCAAATCATCTCATACGTCGATGTATCTCCAGGTATTCTTAAAAGTAAAGTATTTGAAAAGTTTTTCTGTTATTGTTCTTTGTACACGCTCTACAAGACTAGCTTTGTTTTGAGAGTGAACATGATAAATGCTGATATTAAATTCGCTTAATAAACGTTTCATCTTATCTCCTTTAAACTCTCCTCCATCATCAGAACATATATAACCTGGAATCCATCCGGATTCTTCGATGAGATTTCTTACAGCATTTGACACTACCTGATCCGTCTTCTGCTTTAAAGAAATTAACCAGAGATATCTAGAATATACGTAAATTACAAAGAGTATGTAGCGTACACCATAATTAAAACTTTCATATTTGGACATCACAATTAAATCTAGTTGCCAAATCTCGTTAGAGCCTTGCGCTTTTAAGTGTTTTGGCTTGAATCTTTTTCGAACGGGCTTAAGTAATGTATAGCTATCCAAACCCAAGAGAAAGCTTTCCGCATCAGATCTTTTAGCGATCATTTTAACAGATTGGTGTAGTCGATTTACCCCACCAAAAGATGTTGGTAGACTTAGGGATGTATATAAGCGTAACAATCGACGGTTCATTTCTAACTGAATATCTGACTAGCTTCCACTCTTATATAACTATTCAATGAAAAGTCGACCTATCTTAAAATCCAATTTTATTTTACATCTAGATTAAAATACTCAAAATACATAATTTCAATTAAAATTTCATGGATGTTCGTAACTTTATTACTTTATACACATTTACTGATTCTCTGAATCAAAAGAGCTGGATTAATCGAATCGGGAAATCGGTATTCGATATGTAACGGGTAAAAATGATCAATGTTTATTTCTAATCCAACCTTATATTTTTAAAAAATAATATCCGAAGGTTTTTTATATGATCTAGAATTTGAATAAAGATATTTGTTAATGAATTGTACTCTGATAAAATATTATTTTTATCTTGGGTAAACTTAAACTTTCTTCTTGCAAGTCTTGATGATGCAGGCTGGTGACATTCCACCCTCTGGACTTTCATGGTGAGACTGGTCGATAAATAGATATTCTATTAAATTTTCTTTAGACGTAATGGTGACGTAGTCGTAAAGATCCCTGAGGACAAATTCTTTTACAAGTTCGATACTGTTTCCCCTCTTGTTGAGAAAACAATGGAACTCATCAAACGAGATATTTTTTATATACTCAACTTCTGTGATGGTTGGTTTAAGTTTTTGGCATTCATCAAGTCCATCGTTGAATGTAAGATAACAGACATAAACCGCATTCTGTAAGCATTTCATTTGACGAAAACTTTGATAAAACTTGTCTTTAAGTTTTAGAGAAGTGTTTACTTCATACTCATCGTACAGCGAATTTTTAAATCGTGTAAGAATGAACTCTTCATCCCCTTTCCAGTAAATATCGAAATGGATACTTCGAAATAGACTATTAGGGTTGGCTTCTACTACACACTTTAACTGATTTACACCGTAGTCCTTCACCAAACGATCAACATAGGAAACTTTCCTGTTTCAACCTGTGTATTGCAGCACACACAAGCCAAAACTCATCCTCACTAAGGAATACTTTATTGTTATAGCGGGTTCTTCCATAGGTATTTTCAAAGATCACTCTAACATAACCGAATTTTGTTCTAGTAATCTTCAAAAGGCTGAATATATTAATTTTATATTCTTGTTGTATAACTTTCTTCACCTGGAATCGAGACATAGCTTCTCATGCGTGAGTATTCGCATGAATTTGGACAGACAGTGAGACCAAAGCCATTAGGATAGGGTTTCTCTGACGCGGTTTGAATTTTCAGGTTTTTTCTTGTATTAACATAACAGTGGAGATGCCACTTAGCTTTTTAAAATTATTTGATTGGACCGTCTAGTTGCCATTTCCATCAGTGAAATTGATTAATAATTCAACCAGTTCCCTATTTTAGGTAGTTGGTGATAGTGAGAAATACGACGTGTGTTTGCGCAAACCTTCGAGGTTGAAGTGGCAGAAGTTAATGTATGAGTGATATCTTCTAATTCTTTCCGGCGTTGCAAATTTTCATAATAGATTTTGGAAAATTGGAAGATTAACTTTGCTCTTACTTCTTCTCAGAAGAGGGGTAGTGGTCTTTTCCACGTTCTAGTTAAATCATTAAGGAGGTCGATAATGTTAGATTGTGGGAGTCTTTTACCGTGGATTGTAATTACCCCATTATTATCCCAACTGAATCCTTCTGTAATTTTTAGTGTCTGATATATTAATCTACTCCTTTCACGAACATTAGGCTCCAGTGTTCCTAGTACATCATCTGCATATTCGTATATTTGATCCCTATCATTCTGGTTAACATTAGCAGGAGGTGAGTTTACAACCTTATCATACTGTTTTAAATAATGTTCCAACTTGTTCTGATAAGGTATAATACGTTTATCTGGTGGTATGTGTGAATTATTTAGTATAGTAGTCACTTCTCTCACCTAAGATAAATGAACTAGTTAAATAAAACTAGATTGCGACACTTTAGGGCTATATCGCGCATATAAGAATTTTATAAAATAGATTTTGAGCCACTAGGAATATGGAGAAATTCTTATTGTGGGAGGTAACTGTAAATATTTCTGATATATTTGCATCTATCTTCTGCATTAAGTCATATAAATTAAGGAGTGTATGATTTATTCCATTTAGAGATGAAACATCGTAGACACCTTTATGAAACGTCACTTCGTTTTTAAATTCTTCATAGTCTTTCTGCCATACAGTATAACACCAGATAATTCTATCAACACGTTGAGTAAACATCTTATCTCTATTCCGGAGTATACGATATAGGAAGTTGATTTTTCCGCTAGACGTTGGCCCAATGATCGATGAAGTACATAGGGATATAAATTTAAATTTTTTCATACTTCCTTCACTAATAATTTTCTTATGTACAATGAATGATACAGCTTCTTTCGGATAACTATATACAAAAGTCTCTCTCTCTCTCTCCAAAAATATTTTTCATACCTCCTTCACACATGCTTTGCTTTTGCATAATGAATGAGCCAACATCTTTCAGATAACTATATACAATTTTTTTTCTTTCTTTATAGATCATCAGAAACGATGTTTACTCCCCCTGCAAAGAAGCGAAAAATCCACCAAAAGGATCCAACCCACTCCTATTTATCCAACCTCTCATCGAGCGAAGGTGTCATCGGTGGGGAGTCCGAGCACGTATTTGTTACTCATGCTTTCCTTCTGCATAATGAATACGTAAACTTCTTTCAGATAAATATATACATCATTTTTTCCCCTTTTTAGATTATACAGGGGAACAATTTTAATCACATTTTCTGGTGACTTAGATTTATCTGCCAATTTTAATTCGCATTTTTCATGCTGATTTCAAATATATAATCCATTTTTTACCTATATGCTATAGTAATTTGGAATTTCTATTTTCTCGTTTCCCCGAAAACTGCCCTCCGGACGGACAGAGAGGGTGTTTGTAGAAAGCAAACACTTCACAGTACATAGTAGTAAGATAGTAATAAGTGTTATTGTGCAAAATATTAACATTATTGTTTCTTTTTTCAGGTCTCATGTTAGACTGATGGCTTTGTCAAGAGGAAATTGCGTTACTGATTCAAGCACCTTCTTTTACACATGTGGCTGTTACATGATAGTTGGTCAAAGGCGCAATATATCAAACTTTGTGATCTGCACTTATAAGGCTTATTTTGATGTTCCTCTTGGCTATCAAGATAAGAAGTGGGCCCCACATGCTGTTTACCATAGTTGTGTGGAACATTCCGTGAGTAGAAATTGTCTTCCTTTCGGAATCCCCATGGTGTGTCGAGAGCAAAAGGATCATGCATCGGACTGTTATTTCTGTCTGGTAAATGCTGAAGGGATTGGCAAGAAAAATCGGCACAAGATCGACTACCCAAACATTCCTTCGGCGATCCGGCCAGTATCTCATTCTGAGTCTTTACCAGTTCCGATTTTGAGTGGATATGCTTCCTCCGAGGATGAAAATGATGTACCTGATATGGACGTCCACGGAATGGATTTAGAGTCTGCAGATTCATCATCAGATGCTGAACAGTCATTAGCTCCTCACTGTTTCAATCAAGAGGATTTGAATGACTTGATACGTGATTTGGCTCTCTCCAAGAAAGCTGCAGAACTTTTAGCCTCCAGGTTGAGTGAAAGACATATGCTTGACAAGTCGATACGGGTATCATATTACCGAACATGGGAAAGTACATTTGTTAAGTATTTCTCTGAGGACATACAATTTGTATACTGCCACGATGTTCCTGGTTTGTTTACCGAGTTGGGACTTGGCACCTATAGCCCTGCTGAGTGGAGACTGTTTTTGGATAGCTCAAAGCGGTGCCTTAAGTATGAACTTTTGCTTAATGGCAATGACTTTGGTGCAGTTCCTCGCGGTCACTCTGTCCATCTGCAAGAAACTCAAGATGGCATAGGAATGGTCATGGATTTACTTAAGTACCATGAACACAATTGGATCATATGTGTAGACCTTATGATGACCAACTTCTCCTTGGCCAACAGAAGGGATATAGAAAGTTTCCATGCTATATCTGTATGTGGGACAGTCGAGCCCATGGCAAACACTGGTCCCCAAAAGATTGGCCAGTTCAGGAAACTTTGGAAGCAGGAATGCCAAACATTGTTAATGAGCCAATCGTAAGTCGAGAGAAGATCGTTTTCCCTCCACTTCATCTCAAACTGGGATTAATGAAGCATTATGTCCTGGCATTGAACACTGACAATGATTGATTTCAGTACATACTATCGGCGTTTCCTGCTTTGTCATACGAAAAAATAAAAGCAGGAGTATTTGATGGTCACCAAATCCGAAGACTTCTAAGTGATTTTACATTCGTGAACACCATGAATGAAAAATAGAAGGCAGCCTGGCCCTCATTTTCTGCCGTTTTTCGTAACTTCTTGGGAAACAAAAAGCGCATAACTACGAAGATCTGGTGACTAATATGCTTTTAGCATATCGTCCTCTAGGATGCAACATGAGTGTGAAGCTGCATTTCCTAAATAGTCACCTCGACCGATTCCCAGAAAATCTGAGAGCCGTGAGCGACGAACTAGGGAAACGCTTCTATCAGGATTTGACGATGATGGAAGAGCGCTACCAAGGTCACTGGGATAGACATATGATGGCAGACTACTGCTGGACGATTAGAAGAGATCAGACAGAGAAGACTTACAAGAGAAAGAGTTACAAACGCAAATTTTTGCCCGATTGAAATCAAGAAGAGGTCCTCCAGTCTGATGTACGGTCATTAATAAATTAGCATCTATTTGATTACAGTATTTGTAACCCTAATGTGTAATTCAAGTTTCTTCTCATATGCAATAAATATTTGTGTAAAAAACCTGCTTTACTATAAATAGCGCAAAGGGATGATTAAAAATTACTTCAGGGCATGATGATAGGCGTGATAAAATGAAAATTATTGTATAATATTAGTTATTGTTATTACGAAAAGTTGTAGCATTTAGAGAGAATCTGATTTCAGATTTGAATTCAGTATGCTCGAATTAGGTAGGGAAATGTACTTTTGTCAATTCACCAAATACATTGTTCCCCAGTGTGATTAAAGGTGAAGATCAGATCGAAGATCCTGAGACAAAGATCTTCAAGAGCGAGATTAATGAGAATAAAACAAACGCAGTTTCAAACAGTCGTTGCCATTGATATCAACTACGTGTTTGATGATATTCAAAATATATTATCAAAGCATATATATATATATATATATATTGGAAGGAGCCCATCTTTTAGGCAGGATTCATTGAAGTCGACAGCAATGGCTGCATTGTTTACTTTTAGCTGCAGTTTTCTAAGAGCTTTGACTATAGGCTCAACAGATGGCTCTAGGCGAGGAAAATTGCTCGGCTCGGAATAGTCATAACTTTATTTGCCTAAATGACTTTTGACCTAACAGTAGGTGATCTTTTGGCCAGAACGGTGAACGTGATATTACAAAAATATCTATTGAATACGGTTTGCAAACCGTATTCGAGTCAATCGTTAAGCGGAAGATAAACTCTACCCTCCTTCCGACCGACAGACAAGAAAACTTCACATCAATAGACATATAGTACTATGCAACAATGAACACAGGCTACAAGGAAAACGAGAAGATTCTCAAAGCCATGATACATTGCAACGTTTCCCCAGCCAACCCCGAGCATAAAATATGAATACTCGTGCAATGTCGGTGACTACGTTCACTGCAACTATCAATAAATAGGGATGACTTTAACAACCTTGTCGCGCAGGTTGTTGCACCTCCAGGAAGGAGATATCAAGCGACCTGCCGCAACGCATCATACGTTGTCGTAGAATGACTCACGACGATATACCATATATCACTATTCGTTGAGGGAACTTCCTTAATTATCTCTAGAGTGCGTTTTTACTGTCTGGCGGCCGATATTATGTATCTTCAAAATGCTTAAGAAGTGGAACTGAGCTCAAGGATAATAATATTGCTATCATTAATAAAATAGAGTTTTATTAATAATAACTATCAGAAAACACAAAAACGGAAAATATTGAAAACAGAATGGAAAGGGTCGTAGAGACTCGGGCTAATCCAAGGATTTAAGGGATCAAAAAAAAGGTAAAAAAAATATGGAGTTAAAGAGATGGGATGGTTCGATAAACCATTTAAAGCACAGGATAGAATTGACAAATAAGGGATCAATACTCAAAAGGTGACGCTTGGCTTACGTAACTTCATTAGGGTGCAGTGGAAGGTACTTGAAGGAATATTCGGTCCGCTGGCGAGTTCCAGCCGAAGGGGGGGGGGGATAAAAGGATCCTGACGTGGCGTCTTGGAAAGGAGAACCGTTACTCGACGAACGGCTTGACGAACAATGGCTGTTCTAGGTTGTTCTCTTCTGAACAAAGAAGGGGATGAGAACCGTCTCTTGTCTACGGGCTCAAGAACAATGGCTGTTCTAATGTTGTTCTCCTTTGAACAACAGGGGGGGTGAGAACCGTTTCTTGGTGAAGGGCTCAAAACGAACAATGGCTGTTCTAATGTCGTTCTCCTTGAACAACAGGGGGGGATGAGAACCGTTTCTTGGCGAAGGGCTCAAAACGAACAATGGCTGTTCTAATGCTGTTCTCCTTGAACAACAGGGGGGGGGGATGAGAACCGTTTCTTGGCGAAGGGCTCAAAACGAACAATGGCTGTTCTAATGCTGTTCTCCTTGAACAACAGGGGGGGGGGATAAGAACCGTTTCTCGGCGAAGGGCTCAAAATGAACAATGGCTGTTCTAATGCTGTTCTCCTTGAACAACAGGGGGGGGATGAGAACCGTTTCTTGGCGAAGGGCTCAAAACGAACAATGGCTGTTCTAATGCTGTTCTCCTTGAACAACAGGGGGGGGATGAGAACCGTTTCTTGGCGAAGGGCTCAAAACGAACAATGGCTGTTCTAATGCTGTTCTCCTTGAACAACAGGGGGGGGATGAGAACCGTTTCTTGGCGAAGGGCTCAAAACGAACAATGGCTGTTCTAATGCTGTTCTCCTTGAACAACAGGGGGGGGATGCCTTGGGGACTTGGCGTCACTAAAGGCTCGAACCTTTGGCACTCAAGGAATATTGTCCTCCTTCTGGACAAGTGATGGTGAATCTCGAGGTCGAGGTCCCTTGGCGCACAAAGGGAGAGAGGGTCGTGGTGATGTTTCGCGACGAAAATCTGGATCTCCAATCTGATCTTAGTGGTAAAGTTTCCATATAAATAGCCAGGGCATCTCCTTGGCGTGGGGGAGAATGGGGTGGAAGCTTCGAGGGAACGCACAGCTGGGCCGGAGAAAAATGCCTTATCTGTCCATAAGCCTAACTCGATCTGGCGAGGTCGGCGTATGGGGGCGAACGGGGGGGGGGACGATAACCTCCTTGTTTAAACATTGGCGTCCGGTAGCTGTTGATAAGACTCCAAGCCTTGAATCGAAGATGCACGTGGGTAGCCTCATGGTTTTAAATAAAATGTGATAGAAGTTGAAATGAATGCAGCTCTGAACTCGTTCTATCACACCCCTCCATTCCAGGGGAAGTTGTCACTTCGAAAAAAAAAGAGAGAAGGGACAACGATAGAGCTCCGTTGTAGGGAACTCGTTTTCTTGTACCAACCGTATCTTCCTGCACCTAACTATTATTACCTCAATACATGATTATTTTGATCTTTAGATTACAGGGGAAAATATCCTTTAATACAACTTAATAAAAAAAAAGGCATTGAACAATGAAATGATATAAACTTAGTACATACGGGACAAAATAATTTATACGTAAATTAATAAGAACAAATATATATACATAAAAAAAATTAGACATTGAGCGTTACAAAATTCAGACATATACATTAATTAATTATATTACAAAAGAATCTTAAATTAAGTCGTACAAGACGGTATATACCTACATGGAGATACTAATCCTATGAATACAATTGTTCTACGCTATTCGGTAACGCATTCCTACTGAGTGCGTCAGCGACCTGGTTATCGGAACCTTTGATATAATTTATTTTAAATTGATACTCTTGCAAGAGTAAACTCCAGCGCATGATGCGGCCGTTTGAGTGTCTCAAATTCCTAATATAGGCTAACGGACGGTGGTCGGTTCCTATTCGAAATTCTTTACATATCAAGTACAGCTTGAATTTGTCTATGACCCAGATAATTGATAGAACTATCTTTTCTCCAGTGGCATATCTCTTTCCGCGTGGTAATAATTGACGACTAGCATATGCAACTGGATGACCCGTTCTGTCATCCACGTATTGAAGGAGTACACCTCCAATGCCCTCGTTGATCACGTCGGTCTTAACCCCAACGGATTTTTCCGGGTTGGGCAACTTAAAAATGGGGGCAGAAATGAACTTACTTTTGAGCTGATTAAAATGGGAAACAGCGACATCATTCCAACGTAAACGATCGGAGAAATTCTTTTCCTGAAGGGGGCATAGGGGGGCCGAAATTGCAGTGAAATTCGGAACAAATCGCTGATAGGGAGAAGCTGATCCTAGGATCGATCTTAATGGCTTCTTTGTAATCGGGAGGGGCATGTCGGCGATTGCCTTAATCTTGTTCTCGTGGGGACCTGACTTGCTTTGTCCTATTTTGAAACCCAAATATTTGATGGTTTCGTGGGCAAACTGGCATTTGCTGGGGCCAATGGTGAGGCCATTTTCACGCAGTTGCTCGAAAAGAGCTAATAGGGTGGATAAATGGTGATTCCATTTAATTAGTTCTTGGAGCTGACTCTTCTGACGTGGTGTCAGCTGCGCGTCACTATCCAGGTCAGAGGGTTCCAAAGACTCGCCTGGTAGAAAAGGAGGAGGGTACTCGGCATCAGGCTGGATGCACACTGTCTGGATTACCTTAAGGGACTCCGCGGGGCAGTCCTCTTCAAGCGCCGATGCTTCGTCCAGTTCTACGAAGGTATCTCCATGGGCGCGTTGGGGGTTCTTTATTTCTTGGGGTCCAGGGACAGTCTCCGTGTCCTTGTCTGGGGCCTTATCACCTAAGGGTGTTAGTGACTCACATTCCTCTTTTGCCGTCCTAAAGTCCTGGTTAGGGGTCTCCGAGAAATCGGACGGTATCGGGGTTCTGATGGGGACGGGCTCCTGGGCTTCTTTCTTATCTCGGCCTTGAGGAAGGGCGGCCTGAAACACAGGGTCGAAACTTACTTGGGGGCTCTGTCCTATAAGTACGGAACAGAATTTTATGGGTGCTACAATGACTTCAGCCCAGCCATTATAATATTGACACTGCAGGTAACATCTAGCGACGGGGAATCTGTTCGCCCGCCCAAGTTGGTCATGTACCACCGCAAATTTTTCGTGGTTAGAGGCCACTGGGAGGAGTTCGTCGGACACGATGAAGCACGTACATCCTGTGTCCCTGACGAGAGTCAATACTCGACAGCTGTCCACGCTGCCCTCCTCATATTTCAAAGTTCCCGATGAACTTTTACCAAAAACAAAATTTACCTGGTGGCCTGACGGAGGGGGAGAAGTTTCTGCTTGGGTCTGCACCACCGGGGGAGCCGGGGTTGCATTAATCTGGTGAACTTGGTGGGCTGGTCCGCTTTTAAGCCTAGAATTTTGGGGGCAATTCCAGCTCATGTGGTTTTCTACACCACAGGTGAAGCATATGGTTGGTCGCTTCGGAAAGAGAGATGGAGGAGAAGTCTTAACGGGAGGTTTGGAGTCCCGTTGTTGGTTTTGGGGAAAGAAGTTTTGGGGTTTTACGGGACTCGGAAACTTTGTCAGCTTTCCTGGGAAGGAGCGCGAGTCCGTCCTTCTTTCTTCTCGTTGGATTTTTTTTTCTCGTTCTTCTCGTTGTATTTTTTTTTCTCGTTCTTCTCGTCGGATTACTCTTTCCCTTTCTATTACTTCCATTTTTCTTTGAAATTCTGCTTCAATCCGAGCTAATTCAATCTGATGGTCAGCTTGTCTTATCCGTTCCTCTCTTTTTCTTTCTTCTTCTTTTCTTTGCTCCTCTTGAATGTACTCAGTTAGTTCTTTTCCGGAAAGTCCACAGGACTCTCCTTGCGCTTTAAAGATTTCAAACTGAGTCATCTTTGCACTTGGGGGCGCACTAGTCAACCAACTAAAATTCCTTGCAACAAGAATTATGCCTCTATAGAATTAGCCTACCTAAATGTGGGCACTGAACTATTCGTACTTGGTTTCTCGATCTAAATAACCACTGACTAAAATCACAAAAAAAACAAACAAATTATTATAACCGTTCCATGAGCTACTCCAGCTTCTTAAGTTTTAAAAAAAAGGGATAGCAATCATTAAAACAAAAGGGAACTACTATATTCTATTATTATAACGAATAACACTATGCTTTACTCGACTGAGACCAGTGTTTGCAAAGATATAGCGTTAAACCTTACACACCTGATACCAAATTAAATAGTATATATATATATATGTCGTAGAATGACTCCCGACGATATACCATATATCACTATTCGTTGAGGGAACTTCCTTAATTATCTCTAGAGTGCGTTTTTACTGTCTGGTGGCCGATATTATGTATCTTCAAAATGCTTAAGAAGTGGAACTGAGCTCAAGGATAATAATATTGCTATCATTAATAAAATAGAGTTTTATTAATAATAACTATCAGCAAACACAAAAACGGAAAATATTGACAAACAGAATGGAAAGGGTCGTGGAGACTCGGGCTAATCCAAGGATTTAAGGGATCAAAAAAAAGGTAAAACAAATATGGAGTTAAAGAGATGGGATGGTTCGATAAACCATTTAAAGCACAGGATAGAATTGACAAATAAGGGATCAATACTCAAAAGGTGACGCTTGGCTTACGTAACTTCATTAGGGTGCAGTGGAAGGTACTTGAAGGAATATTCGGTCCGCTGGCGAGTTCCAGCCGAAGGGGGGGGGGATAAAAGGATCCTGACGTGGCGTCTTGGAAAGGAGAACCGTTACTCGACGAACGGCTTGACGAACAATGGCTGTTCTAGGTTGTTCTCTTCTGAACAAAGGGGGGATGAGAACCGTCTCTTGTCTACGGGCTCAAGAACAATGGCTGTTCTAATGTTGTTCTCCTTTGAACAACAGGGGGGGTGAGAACCGTTTCTTGGCGAAGGGCTCAAAACGAACAATGGCTGTTCTAATGTTGTTCTCCTTGAACAACAGGGGGGGATGAGAACCGTTTCTTGGCGAAGGGCTCAAAACGAACAATGGCTGTTCTAATGCTGTTCTCCTTGAACAACAGGGGGGGGGGATGAGAACCGTTTCTTGGCGAAGGGCTCAAAACGAACAATGGCTGTTCTAATGCTGTTCTCCTTGAACAACAGGGGGGGGGGATAAGAACCGTTTCTTGGCGAAGGGCTCAAAACGAACAATGGCTGTTCTAATGCTGTTCTCCTTGAACAACAGGGGGGGGGGGGGATGAGAACCGTTTCTTGGCGAAGGGCTCAAAACGAACAATGGCTGTTCTAATGCTGTTCTCCTTGAACAACAGGGGGGGGATGAGAACCGTTTCTTGGCGAAGGGCTCAAAACGAACAATGGCTGTTCTAATGCTGTTCTCCTTGAACAACAGGGGGGGGGGATGCCTTGGGGACTTGGCGTCACTAAAGGCTCGAACCTTTGGCACTCAAGGAATATTGTCCTCCTTCTGGACAAGTGATGGTGAATCTCGAGGTCGAGGTCCCGTGGCGCACAAAGGGAGAGAGGGTCGTGGTGATGTTTCGCGACGAAAATCTGGATCTCCAATCTGATCTTAGTGGTAAAGTTTCCATATAAATAGCCAGGACATCTCCTTGGCGTGGGGGAGAATGGGGTGGAAGCTTCGAGGGAACGCACAGCTGGGCCGGAGAAAAATGCCTTATCTGTCCATAAGCCTAACTCGATCTGGCGAGGTCGGCGTATGGGGGCGAACGGGGGGGGGGGGGGGGACGATAACCTCCTTGTTTAAACATTGGCGTCCGGTAGCTGTTGATAAGACTCCAAGCCTCGAATCGAAGATGCACGTGGGTAGCCTCATGGTTTTAAATAAAATGTGATAGAAGTTGAAATGAATGCAGCTCTGAACTCGTTCTATCACATACGTTAATTACAAGAGAAACTCTCACCCAAAATACCTCCATCATCTTCCGTGATCCTGACCGCCGGAGACTCCGAATGACCGAGGCATTTATGATCTCCCAACGCAGACCTTCAATCAATATACAACTCCAGCCAGAGACTATCCTCTCAACGACCCGTTGCCAGAATCTCCAAGGCCCTCGCATGGAACCAGAATTCACTTAAGCCTTTTCCCCCTTTTGTTTATATCCAACATCAATTTTTCTTTCCCGAACATAATTTTAAACATATCCATGTATTTTCATGTTATGTGATTGGTACGAAATTGTTGTAAGAATGTGTATGAGCAGGGACAAAAAGGTGTGTGGGTAGACAGAAAAAAATAGTTAAGTGGTGAAGGGAAAGAAGTGTGAGAGAGTTGCAAAGGGATGCAAGAGCCTGGTGATCAGGCCTATCGCTTTCAATAATTTTTATTGTTGTGTGTTTACTTTGTTGTTTGCATTACTAAGTGTGATTTATTATGGCGTTCAAGCCATTTGTCTTAAAGACTTAATTTTCTTGGGTATGTTAAGTAGATTGCTGATGTTGTGGTTAATTATTTTTAACTTATGTGTTTATTTTATTTGTTTTTTTGATTTGCTTTGTAGTGGGTGTATCTTGAGTCTTTTTTCTCTTCTTTTGTTTGAGGTCTTGTTCAGTGTTTCTTTGGTCTTCATCAGTGAATTCCTTGTCGTTAATCGGGGCTTGATTCTCATGCGTATAACGGGACTTCAGCACCGCCGTCCAGTAATCTGGCGGTGCTCGGAAATCTGGCGTAACTTGGTGCTTTTCTGTTCTGGTATATCATTTGAGCAATTTCATCGTTCAATTCCTGATTAACCAGCGTGTGTATATTCCGTGTCCGTTCTTCGATGACAACCTTAGTGGGAGTTATTCCCGCTTCCCTGTGTAGCTCTTCTTGGCGTCTTCTTTCTGTGCCTTCGAGACGCAAGAAAGGGCGGAAGCGGGATAAAGCAAAGTAGATTTTACAACTGCAATGTAGGTCTTTTCTTGTTGCTTTTAAGAGGATTTCTAAACATATGTAGAGTCCAGGCTACATCTGAGGCCTTAGAAATTCGTTCTGTGACGTGCTTCCTGTACCCAGAAGAAGTGATTTTCATCCTGAGTACATTGCCCTCCGTAGTGCAGGGATAGCGCCTATCCCTACGCTGACATCAGAAAATAGTCTCCTGCCGATAGGGACAATTTTTAATTTCTCCTGGTTAGTTCTTATTATTTATTGGGCCTCGTAGATATTTATTCTTCCAATCTCGGCTGCTGTCATTCCACCTTGTATACGCTGAAATCATCGGCGTATTGAATGTTCAGGCAAGTGGGGTTCGCAGGTGCTGGGACATCTTCGGTGTAAATCGAGTAGAGAGTGGGGGACAGATCCCCCCTCCCCATCCCTGCGGAAACTTCGGTCCGCCTATGCACCCTAAACTGACATACACCGCCCTCTCCATGCCATAGTCACAGAGATTTCTCTCTTAGTTTTCACTTATGCCCAGCTGTAAGATCTTGTACTGCATTCACTTTTGCTACACTTTATCAAACGCCTTTGATATAGTCTGACAAACAATGGCCACGTAACTCCTTTCCCGTTTGGCTTAGGCAAGCTTTTACGTTATATCATTTATTGCTATCTCCGTACTTCGCTTTGTTTTAAACCCAAGTTGGTATGGGTTGTAGAGGAAGTTCTCCTCCAGGTGCGAAACCAGTCTTCGGTTGAGAAACTTCTCGAAGAGCTTCCCGCTAAATTCTAGAAGTGAAGTTGGCCGGTAGCTCCCTCTTATCTCGGGTTCTTTCCATGCTTCGGCAAGAAGATCATTTTTGCCGTTTTGTAGGCACCTGGAAAGTACCCCGTCTTCAGACAGGCGTTGAAGATCCTCTTCATTCCTTCGATGATGTTTGCTGGTACCTTTTTGAAATTGAGCTTCGTAAGTTCAGATTGTCCTGGGACATTCTGACGGAATGAGCGGAGCGCGCCGAATAGTTCCTCTTCGGTAATCTCGGCGTCTCCGTCGCGCTGTCTATCCACCTGGTGGTGAGGCTGTGTCCTATGCATCTGGTCATTAAGCTCCTCTATGATATGGCCTTCAAACTCTCGATAGTAATCTTCGTTTTCCTCTTCGGTGATACTGAAGATTTTTTCCCAATAACTTCGGAATATTTTTTCCCCTTTCTGTCTTCTGTTTCGATGTTACCGTCTTCTTTAAATATGTCTATCTCCTTCTTCTTCCAAGTCTATCCTTTGAGACGTCTGATTTTGTTCCAGAAATCTGTGGGAGATGCCTCTTGATCGAGACTGTCGATCGCATCGTCTATCGTTTCATCTGTTGCTCGAGGATCAACTCGTTGAGCTCTCCTTTGATCTCTTTACTTCATTGTAATGAGTCATATGAGGCCCTCCTGATGTTAATCTCATACAATAATTTCAGTTCACGGTAAAGTTTATTCATGTATTCAGTCTATCTATAGATTAATATGATGGTTAATATGATTAATATGATAGATTAATAAGATGGTTATAAAGGTCGTGGTATGCCTCGTCGATATCCTCAAGAATGGCCTCATCCAGGTTGGGCGGATGATACGCCTAGAGAAGGCGCGCATATCGTTCCCAGTCTGCTTTCCTGTTGTTCTTCTTTATCGCAGCTATGACTGGCGGTTGATACCCAGCTGAGATGACTACGTTGCCTATGTCGAGTTCGACCTCAATCAAGAGATAGGATTCTTCGAAGTTTCCTATTTGCTTGTATTTAATCCCTTTCTTTATCGCAATAGAGGCACCGTCGTACCGCTTCTGTGAATAATTTGTGATCAACACGGTGTAATTTCAGGTCTTCATTTTCGAATTATGCGTGTCGACTCTTTGTTCCGAAATTAATATGATTTCTGCATAAATTTCTCTGAATACATTTCCGTAAAGAGTCCTTTTCATAGTCCAGGCGGTGGTGTTTATTTCCAATATTTTCAGTGCGTTCCGTACATGGTGAATTGTTTTTACCGGTGAATTTTCTTGTTTTTCTTTTTCTTTGAAGCTGTATGGGCGGTTTTGCTGTGCCCAGGATTTTCCTTCTTCGGGGGAGAGGAACTTAGGGTTTTGGACCTGCCCTTCGTAGCTCATGTACATCCCTCGCATCCATAAAATGGCACTTTCGGAGTTAGGGAAGAAAAGTGACATCCCCTAAGACGAATGGTCAACGGGTTAAGCAGAAAAAAGGGAATTCCTGACCTGACGTTGAGCAGGTGTACAAGCTAATTCTACCCGACCTCGTGTACATATGAACGAAAAAGGAAATTAATTATTGCCGACAATAAGTGCATTAAGGAGGACATAATTAAAAATGAAAATAATATTTATACACTAAGCTATACAATGCAAAAAAAAGAAAAAAAGAAGAATGAAATGGATATTCAATGATACATTTTAAATTAATGACAGAAGGATTACAGTGGTACATATACACATATAGGGGTGCTACACCAGGCTTCTAAATACTAATTTTATGTATACAAGGGCGATGTGCGTCCTAGCTATACACATCGATAAAAATAAATACATAAACAGAAATAATTGAATATAAGCTAATCTCTAGCTGTTGGTTATAATAATTACAAGATGGACAAATGGCTATGGAGCGATTACAATTAAGATTTAGCTGGGGTCATCACCAAATGGATTACGGCTAAGGGTATCGGCGATACAATTTTCCGACCCTTTTATATACATTATCCTATATTAAAATTCCTGCAATAATAAGCTCCATCTCATTACTCGGCTAATATGATGTTTAATATTACGGAGGTATGCCAGCGGGCGGTGATCGGTTTCTATAACGAATTCTCGGCCTACCAAGTACATCTTAAACTTCTGCACACTCCAAATAATAGCTAAAGCTTCCTTTTCTATCACTGCATAATTCATCTCACAAGGGAGAAATTTGCGACTCGCGTAGGCCAAAGGGTGACTCCCACCGTCGTCTCCGTATTAAATAAGGACACAACCGATGCCCTCGTTACTCGCACCTGTTCGGATCCGGAAAGGCCTACTGGGATCATGCAACCTGAGGATGGGGCAGATGCCAATTTACTCTTTAGTTAATGGAAATGAGCAGTAGCCCTCAGATTCCTTATGATGCGGTATGGGGACTTCTTTTTGAGTAGTTCACACAACGAGGCGGCCAAAGACGCAAAATTGGGGACTAACCTCCTATAAAATGAAACAAAACCCATGAAAGAACGGAGCTGTTTCTTCGTACCCGGGAGGGGCATCTCAATTATCACCCGGACCTCGTCTTCTTGGGGCTTAAGTTGGTCGTTTCCAATGTGGAAACCCAGATATTGGATGGAACAATAGGCGAGGGGGCACTTACCGAGGCCCATCGTAAGTCCGTGCTCTCGCAAACAGCTTAAGAGCGCCTGAAGGGAGGCCAAGTGTTGGTCCCAGTCACAAGTGGCAACGTAAATGTTGTCGAAATAAAAGGTGACATTATCCAATCCGTCCAAAACAATGTGCATTATCCGATTATAATTGCTGCAGGCCGTCATTAACCCGAAAGGAAGTTGGCGGAACTGCATAAGTCCTTTGTAGGTGGGGAAGGCGGTGTATTTCATTACACTCTTTTTGCAGGGGAACCTGGTAATACGCATTACATAGGTGTAGCTCGCTAATAAACTTTGCCTTTTCGAACAAGTGAAGGTTTCAATCAATTAAGGGAATCGGTTCCGCATCGAAAACGTTCACGGAATGTAATTTGCAAAAATCTACACACATGCGGTAAGAGTTATTTGGTTTCAGTACCATAACTATTGGGTAACAGTAATTTGAAGTGGGGGGTTCAATGATATTGAGGTTTTGCAGATTGTTAACCTCGGCGTTAAAAGGCATTTCTCAGATGAATTTGAAGGGGGTAAGGTCTTGAACGAACAGGTTCTTGGGTAGCGAGGATTATATCATGCTGGAAGTTAATAGCACACCCAGGGGTCTCAGAAATGACGTCCTCAAACTTGCTTAAAATAAGCTGCAACTGGCTAGTTTGGTTGGAAGTTAGCCGCTTATTGATATCCACAATAGCGGGGGGTGAATGGATGGAGCCGGGAAAGGCGGGTAGTGAGTAATCCCTAGCCTGTTCGACGCACACGGCCTAGACAAGTTTCAGAGCATCCGTCATGTAGTCGGCTTTCAAATCTGTCTCTTCGTCGGTGGTGACAATGTTGTTGACACATGCGTGGCGGTGATATCTTTTTAACATGTTGACGTGAAACAACTTCTCTCCTGTGGGGGTCTTAATTAAATAGTCCACAGGTCCTCGCGCTTCGAGAATTAGGTAGGGGCCTTTCTATTGGCTCAGAAGTTTGTTGCTCTCTGTAGGAAGTAGCAATAGAACCTCATCACCGGGCTTAAACTTCCTTTCGTTCAATTTGACATCAAAGTACGTCCGATATTTTTCTGAGTTAACGTCGGCATTTTTGTATGCAATCTCGTCACACTTTTCGAATCTTCATCGAAGATCCAAAACATACGCGTAGGAAGATACAATTTCTCTGTCTAACTTGGCGTTAGAACATAACTACTTGAGGATGCTAATGGGATGTCCGTAGATTAATCCAAAAGGAACAAATTCAAGCGTACGATGTGGAATCTCCCTGGATTCAAATAGTGCCACGGGCAGAAGCGATCCCACTCACGGTACCATTCAGCACACAGCTTTTTTAATATTGATTTAAAGGTCGCATTAAATTTCTCGCAAACCTCATTTGCGCAGAGGTGATGGGGGTGGTGGCAAATAGGAGTGTTACCATCAACATTTTCCAGATATATTCCATCAATTCAGAAGTAAATTGTCGACGTCGGTTAAACAATACTTCCTTTGGTATGCCGACCATAGAGAAGATGGAAATTAAGGCTTCGGCATACGTAATACTGTCGATTCTCTTTAAAGGTACATCTTCGGGGAAACGCTTAGCATAGTCCACGAGGTTAAGGACATAACTATGCCCGTCACTGGAAGGAGGAGGAATGATGCCGACAAGATCTATGGCCACTCGGGAAAAGGGTTCTTTTATGATTTGTTCCTTCTGAAATGGGGCCGGTTTAACACGCCATTTTGACGTGGTTTTCTGGCAAACGTCACAGGATTGGCAGTATTCAGACATGGAAACCGCGGCACTAGGCCAGAAGAAATACAGGAAAATCCTTTAACTAAGTTTATCGTACCTGAAGTGGCCAGAAAATACACTATCGTGGGCAATTTTTAGGACCAGAGGGACATGTAAATAAGGAACACAGAGGGCGTGAGTCTCGAGGTTGACGCAATCTGAGCAAGCGCGATATACAAGCCTTCTTTCATGAGATACGAGGCTGTATTGTTACCGCGGACCGAATCCTGTCCCAGGCTCCGAGACTTTTCCAACATAGGAAGGAGATTTGGGCACTCCTTCTGTTTTTGAGCGAATTCTTCGCTCATAACGCTGCTGAAATCTGAATCTAAGGGAGTTTCAAGGGCAGCGGGCGTCTGGGATTTCTTCTCTGCCTGAGCTCTCGTGATAAAGGGCTGAGCCACAGGGTTAGACAAGACTTGGGCGCACTTTTCTACCAAAACGGAACAGGATTTGATAGGGGCTGGCATGACTTCAGCCCATCCGTAAAAGTACTGATACTTCAAATAACAGTTCACAATGGGGAAGCCGTTTGCGCGTCTTAGGTAGTCATGGAATACCGCAAACTTTTTGTGGTAAGGGGCCACATAGGGAAGAGGTTCATTTGATACCACGATACAGGTACACCCAGTATCGCATACGAGGGTGGAGACTCGGCAGCCATTAACGCTTCCGTTTATGAATTTCAAACTTCCTGGAGAACTCTGGTTGAAGATGAAATTAAAATGTTGCCCTGAGGCACTGGGAGACGAGATTGGAGCTGGAGTTTCTGGTCGCGATGGAGGGAGAGCTCGAGCAGCATTCCTATAGTGCACTTGATAAATGTGATTACCACGGAGTTTGAAATTTTAAGGGCAATTTGGGCACGTCTGGCCATCGATACTGCACGAAAAACATACAATTGGCCTATGGGGAAAAGTTGACGCCGGAGGATTAGAGATGAGAGGCTTGACATCACGGGGGGCTGATTGAGGGAAACTTCTGGGCTTAAAGGGGCCCATAACCTAGGCGAATTTTGAGGAGTTTTTAGGAGGGAACCTCAGGTTACTAATTTTATTCTTGGGGGGATGATGGCGGAGGATTTCTATTTTCCTTCGGGTATAGGTTGTGACTCGCTGCATAGACATCCGCTTTTCTATGCACTCTTTGTATGTCTTGCACCGACGATCCTTCATAAAGGAGGGGACCTCTGGTGTTAGTGACGCCAGCAACTGATCCCTTAGAACAAAAGCTACTAGGGACTCATAATAGTGGGGGACTTCCCATGCGTCTAACCAAAAATTGGAATTACGGGAAAGAGTATATCCAAAATGACGGAAGGTCATATTTGGTTGGATGCGGGCGTGGCGAAATTTGGCGCGGTAGAAGTCAGATGTCATATTTTACGCCGCGACAAGTTCAGATTTGAGGGTGGAATAATCCACCGTAGCTTCCGAGGGAAGGGATACACATAGGCCTAATATCTATGAGCTAAGGAGGGGAAAAAGCTTAGCGACACCGTCCATCTCGATGTCCCAATGATTAACTTCAAAATTTGTTCGAAGTGAGTGAGAAAACATCCGAAGTCCTCTCTTTCTTTGAACGTGGGGAGTTCAACGTAGACAGATTGAGGGGGCTTCGGTACGGGAATTTACTGGAAGGGATTCGAGCCGATCACGATTTAATTCCAACTCATATTGGCGAATTCTCTCGCGCTCTTCGCTCTCTCTAATTTCTTTTTGTTCACATTCAGCTCTTTCTCTAAGCTTTTTTTGTTCAGCTAATTCTCTAATCTATTTTGTTCATGTTCAGCTCTTTCTTTAAGCTCTTTTTGTTCAGCACATTCTTTAATCTCTTTTTTTCCAGCTCTCACTTTTCTCTCTTCTTCCTGTATATAAGTGACAAGGTTTTTCCCACTTAAATCGTGGGATTCTACTTGAAGTTTAAGTCTCTCAAACGACGACATTTTGTTCGTAACATTTTGTTCTTACGTTTTCCGAAAGAAAGGGTTTAATGGACCGTCAGCACAGGACGGAGGAAGCTTGGTTCACAAATTACTGACACACAGAGAAATACGCTTGTTTAACCGCGGAAGCTTTGCTATCCAAATAATCACACTAATATAATGCACGATTAAGCAAATAAATAAAAAAAATAATGGAGTCTCGTGAATGAGAAGGGCTCAGACTCTACTAATCCGTAGGGGATTAAAGTGACCGCGGGAGAAGCTCTGTCTCCTAACAAAATTTTCCCATTAAGTGTTCTCGGTCCAAATAAACATACAAACACTATGCGATAAATAAATATGGCAGGGTTCTTTCCTGTTTTGTTTTGTCTTTGCAGCTCAACAGTACTCAGCTTTGAAGATTACAATAAAGTTAAATGGTTGCCTTTATAAAATCTTTCTAAAGACCTTTTAAAGACCCTGACACACTTGATCACCAGATTTTATAATAGAGAAATGTATATATATATGTATATGGCGTGTAATGGCCAGACTCTCTCTATATACGTAGGTACTTTTGCGGCTTTGGGCCGAAATTGGTTAAAGACCCTTAGTGAATGGGGAAATTGTTATGAGTCAGGTGGAAATGGTTTATTATTAACTTTGCGGAGTCCTTTTTAAAACAGATGATTCAGAGTGCAAGTTGGCCAAAGATTAATAGGTAGCTGGTACGCGTTGGGATTGCAAAAGAAAGGCAATGACGAAAATATATCTTTACTAGCAACAAAATAATATTTAAATATACACAAATATTAGGTTTAAAGGGAATGGTCGTACAAACGGAGTTAAATGTCTACGCGAGATACAAGTGGGTTAATTATGGGTTTAAGGAGATCGGATTCAGGGCGGTGATTCAAAGGGGAGTTTTAAATCGGGGCGCATACACAGGGAATGGATCGATTGGC
This sequence comes from Ceratothoa steindachneri, assembly GCA_963969495.1. NCBI lineage: Eukaryota > Metazoa > Arthropoda > Malacostraca > Isopoda > Cymothoidae > Ceratothoa > Ceratothoa steindachneri. The sequence goes on from OZ018335.1 coordinate 81,837,563, forward strand.
TAAGCCATATTCTAGATCAATCTGCAGGAGGCAACGGTTACAATTGCGTATTTGCTCGTTGTAGGAAAGGGGCCAGTTGGGATACGATGACTACGAAGGGGCAGGTCTGGTTACCTCTCGCTTCAAATGAGGGAAAACTCATAAATGGCCTTTGGAAAAAGGAATCCTCGTCAGATTTTTGCCGATTGACTATGGGAGAGTTCACGGATGTCGATTTAGCCTTCGTTCTCAAATCGAAAGGGCCGATGTTTCCAATCGCGGGGGGAGGCGAGCGTCCTTCAGCTCGTTCGCGATAGTAGGTGGGAAGTTAATTAGTGCTGCATACTAAACTGAGTCGAAAGATTATATAGACGCCTGGAGAGGTGGCTTAGGGTGACTTTGGCGGCCGCCTCCACACACACGTTCGATTTGACGAACTTCGATCTTATAACGGAAGGCAGGAATGTTGGCTGAAAGGCGGCCATGGGAGACAATGAAATCAGTCCCTAAGCAAATACAACTGGGGTGTGATAACGGCGTAGGCTGCACCCTCACCCTGGTTCAGCCGTGCTTTGAAAACTCCATGCGGTGATTTCCGGACCACGTGGGTACAGAAGGGCACGTGGCCGCCCTTCAACCTTATTCTGCTACACTTCATTTTCGTCCTCTTCGAATTCCTCTGATGAGGGAGCTTCGACGATTTTCTCCAGTCCAGATTTAACATTAGTGTTATTTCTTATAACTGACTCCTTGAATGCCTTGGAACATTCAAAGACCACGCTCATAATCACTGAAGGAAAATTGTTTGTTTTTCAGAGCACATTGAGGACCTAGTTGTAACAACCAGGCTTCACTACGGTAGCCACATTTGCCTGAGTAATGTAGATCAGAACTTTGCACTCAGACCTCTGTGATGCTCATTTGTGCAGGTGTTGTCTTCACTTCCTCATTCTTCTTGGCGGCGCTCGCGTATGTTATCTCCTTAGATTTCTTCTCTTCTTCCTTCCTTTTGATTATTTCTCAGCGCTTTGGGCAGTTTAGGTCCATGATCCTGTGTTCCCGTTTGCAATTGAGACATTTCTTCTTAGTGCTATCGCACTTATAGAACCGATGCCCTTCTGTGGCGCATTCACTGCACCACAATTTGTTCTTGTCCGGGTAGATCATGGTTGTGTGTTGTTCTAGTTGATAACATACAAAGCACATGTGTATGCTATTAAACCTCTCCTGCTGAATGTTCTCTCCTGGTATTCTCATAATAATGACTAAGCTCCCGTCCGTTGTCGCTTTATTGGCCATGTAGTAGAGAAGGTTATTTCGAACACGTGCGTGTATTCGCGGAATTTGATTATTTCCCGAACTTTCACTCACGGGTTGCTCCTCATAATCTCTTCTTTTAGTTCTTCGGTTGTGTTTTTGCCGCCCCAACTCTTCCTTTACTTTGCAGCAAATGACACTGCGGTTTGCTGCCACTTGTGGGGGCGTCCTTGCTTCCAGTCCGATGCTCTTTATTGTTCTAGCCTTTTCTTCAGACAGAAGCCGGTCCACATCTTTGGTCTCCGCGTAGATGACTATAAAACCTGATGAAACTTCAATCAATTTTACCAGAGCCACCTCGAGTTCGAGGTAGAGGGTTTCACATAGCTTCTCTTTTCCGGGTCTTTTTCTCCTTGTATGGTCCTGAGGGGGACCCTCTTAGTGAGGTTCTCCATAGTCTTCTTGTTCCTTACTATGTCCTCTGAAGATATAATTATTTTTGTATTTTGTGAGTGAAAAAGAATGTGAGATGGTTGGTAAAAGAGGTAGTGGTTTGCACATGTGAGTTCAGAAACGTTAGTGAGAGCGCTCCCGTCCATTCCCTAGTTGGTTCCCCACTCAGCTATTTCTAGGATGATGGATGGGATGGGTCTCGAGTGGGAACCTCAGAAGGGATAAATCATGGTGGACCTGATGCATTAGCGGCCGAATCACGGCCGCTAAAGTTTTGCCACCTCCTTCCGAGTACATACGCCATAGCCGCTTTCATCTACATAAAGACGGGTGTTACTTCCCTCTATGATGTTGGCCGGCTCCCCCGGATGATGAGGATCACTTCTCCACCTGAGCACTGTTTGGTGTCAAAAACATAATACCTCATGGCACCTCTCCCTCAAAAAGGACCGGCCCCTGGGACCCTCGGGCCGACCAGCGATTGTCATACTGACCTTATATAGATTTCATTATCCGGTGGGGGATCCTCCCAGTTTCATGGAAGGATTGGCGTTGACTAATTAACTACTCCACCCGGGACTTGCAGTTAAGTGCCAGTTTCGAGAAAATTTCTCACTTATGCTTCCACTGTGGAACTACTCCTCAAACTAGCTTTAACATAAGCCCTTAATTATGTCAGTCCAAGTGGCCGGCATAGTTAAGACGAAATCAATGAATGGCAGACATTTGAGCAGGTTCACACGCAGGAGACTGGACGGGGGCAGTGAGGTGCTCAAACCTTAATTTATTCAAAATCCAAACTATGCAAAAATAACCACTAATTCTCTTTCTGAAAGGTGAAGCAAATTTCACCTAAAAGACTTCCAGGATGGGCTGTTTTTATTAGTCAGCTGTGCTCAACGTCCAATACTAGGCAAAGTGAAAAGCTGCTTTATCCAAAGGTACGTCAGCAATGCTTGGAAGTCGAATGCTCGTCCGTCTTCAAGTTCAAGTTCAGGTTAATGAAAGGGATGAAATGTATGGTAGGTTTTCATAGGTGTGAAGATGTTTACTAGTTTTCCATGGTGTTGAGGGCATCACTAGCATTTCTATTTTTTATTTTTAGTTTTTTACGTCTCATCCTTCTATAGATTTGATGACCGCCTATGACTCTTATGTTAGTTTCTTCGTCATGGCTTTCAAGCTCTTCAAGCCATATTTTTCTAACTGGTAGGTTGTCTCTTCGTATTTGTCTTTATGTTTGTCATTTTAGCGTTGGGAATTTCGCCTCTTTTATTTAAGCTTTTTATATTCACTTTTCCTTTATTCTTTATCTTAAATTAGATTAAATATTAATTTGGGCACGTGCAAATTTTTATCTATGTTCTTTATTGTTTTTTTTTATTTACTAAAGTTTTGATTATTCTCTTACTTATTTTAATTTAAAATTACATTTGGGCACTTCGCCTCTTTTTATCTATGCTTTTCACTTTTGTTGCTAATTTCTATTTTATTTATAATTTAACTTGTGCACTTCGCTTCTTTTTATTAACTTTCGTTGTTTGTCTATTTTATTTCATATTTTGTGTCATAAAAACTTGGGCACTTTGCCTCTTTTTAATTATCCTTGTCGTTTATTTTTACCATCTCTTTTTTTATTTAATTATTTTTTAAGTTTACATTCTTAGGTATAGATCGGTCTTATTTTTTTTCTCGCACAGTTTCTTAGGCTGGGGAAGAGTGATGTTCTTTCTACTTTGTGTTGTCTTTGTTGATATTTGGGAGTATTTCTTCCTCCACCTTATCCCATGTCTTTCTCCCTAGCCTCTGGATCTCCATATTAATTGCCTTGAGTCCCACTCTTTCATGTAGGACTGTCTGCTTAATACGATCGATCCTTCTTGCGCCGCTAATGTGCAGTGTGGCTTTATTTTGTATCCCCTGCATCGTCGTGAGAGAGGTACAGCTGGCCTTATGCGCGATTACTGCTGAGTACACCAGGACGGAGCGTATCAAGGCAGTGTAGAGTTTCTTTTTGTTCACCACATTGAGGCTTCGGAATCTGTAAAGTTTCTTTAGCTCTCTTTTGGATAGGGAGACTCTGTTGTCTATGTATGCCTTATATCCTGTTTTGGAAAGACGTAAGCACAGGACCTTTCCCTCGTTAGAGTACGGATAAATTTCATCCTCAACGAGGACGTCGTCGTCTATTTTCCGGCGGTTCATCGGAATTATCTGGAATTTCTGGCGGTTAGTCTTGATTTTCCACCTCTTGTCATAAAGGTTGATGTTGTTAATCTCGGCAGCTGTCGCCCTTGCTTGAACTCTAGCGATACTGATGGAACTTGGAGCGATTTGTGTTATGTCATGTGCGAACTGCAGATACATTGTATCGTCCCACACTTGAGCGAGGAGGTCCATTGTGTACACGAGGTACACCATAATTTAGCCGGGTTCAGCTCGCTATCAGTTTTGGCTATCAGGTTGTTCAAAATTTCCTCTTTTTGGAGGTTGATAGCCTCTTTTAGCTCGTTTCTTAGATGCTGAAGAAGCAAGCTTCTTTCCCGCTTAAGAACTTCCCGTCTTATCTCTTAGTACACTTCCCTGTGAACACGAGAGATCTCTCTCATCTTCTCTGTCCATCTGAGCTATGGAGGGGTTTTGTACCTAGTCTTGGGAATGCACTCGGGGTTTGCTTCTAGAATGAACGTAGTTATATCTTATCTCTTAGTACACTTCCCTGTGAACACGAGAGATCTCTCTCATCTTCTCTGTCCATCTGGGCTGTGGAGGGGTTTTGTACCTAGTCTTGGGAACGCACTCGGGGTTCGCTTCTAGAATGAACGTAGTTATACTCCTCAGTTCTTACTTTATTTCTTCCAAAGTTGCCTTGCTTAGGTCAGTTGGGGCGTATTGAATGAGTTGTCTCTTGTAACGTTCCCAGTTGGTCGAGGCGTAGTTTTTGCGAATAGAGACTGGAAGCTGGATCGACGCGAGTGATATTATGGTGAGGATCACTATGTGATCACTGGGGACTGTTGAGCCCGGCTCACTATGGTAGTTGAAGGAGAAGCATCCACTTGTTAAGATTATGATAGGTTTAGTGGCTGATGTGGAAGTGATATAAGTCGGAAAATCTGGCCCTATTCTTTGGATGTTTTTTGTTCTCATAATCAATTCCAAGTTTCGCGGCCTCTTTCGTTCATTCTCCCATAGCCCGCCGAAAGGCATCTGGCATTGAGGTCGCCCCCTAAGATTGCCATTCTGCGGTGCCCAAACAGTGTGTAGAAGTTATTTATTAGGAGATAGGCTCAACGAATGGGTTGATAGGCAGTGGTTATCACGAGGTTTCCTACCAATGTGTAGAGTTCGACCGCCAAAAGGATAGATCTTTGAACGAGATGTTTCCCTTGACAGCTATTGCAACCCCATTAAACCTTTCCTGAGGGTGATTCTTCATGACCAATATGTATCCCGGTATTTCAATTTGACCAGATGTAGTGTCAATGCCGTGCTCTGTTATAAGAATGATGTCGGGGTCAAGCACCCGGAATATGTTTGCATATACCGTTGCTTTCCCCTCCGATCAGTCTACGTTGAGTGTCAGGATCTTTATTCTGTTGCTTACTCTTTCCATGTTGTCTTTTTAGAGTTTCTGGTTTATGTTCTTCTTCCTTCCGTTTCTCTTCTTCCTGAACTCGGCGTTAGAAATTTGCTCGCTAGTGTTTGATGTAGAACCACGTTTTGGCGGAGCAAAGCTTCTACTATTTCAGTGTCGATTTCGGCATCGTATTCTCATTTAAAGATTTTTGACTTAATCCCATGGAATATTTATATGGGTTCCATCTCTTCGGGAAAGGGAAACTGTTCACATGCCTCTATCGTGAGATAGATTTTATCCACACGCAACCTTTTGTTCTTCCCTTTCTTCCCCTTGGTCTTTTGTTTGAGGGGCTTCTGAGTCTGATGAGTCTGAGGACTCCAAGTAGCAGCCGACCCACCATTTTCCCTCTCTTTGTTATCTACTTGTCTCTGTTGAGGTGCAGGAGTTTTCACTTAGACTGCTTCTTTTTTTCTCTTTCTTAGTTTTATTTCTAATTTTGTGGTTGTATTTTTGGGTGCCATCTTGTACTTCTCTCTGTTGGTCTGGGACCATCTGCAATTGTAAGAAATCCCCGGAGGTTTTTTTTACGGGAACTACATTTGGTCCATACTGTTTTTGGCGAGCATTTGATTTAGCTCTTTGGCAAACGTTCCTGAGCGCATAAGATTCATTATGTGCACGTGAAGAATGCATGTTAGAATCTTGGTTAAGTTTTGGTTCTGTAGTTTGAGGTATGTATTTTTCGTATCAACTTTTGAGAGGGCCGCCTTTGCTGCTTGAGCGTAGGTTGTATTGGCTCTATGCGTTTTCTCTTGTTTCATTAACTCATGTTTGTCTTTGATCACCTCTTTTTTGACAGGGCAGGCCATGGCCCTGTATCTCTGCCCGCAGTTGGCGCACTTTTCGAAGTTGGTTTTACATGTACTCCGATGGTGGCCCTATTCGCTGAATTTGGCGCATGTTTCTTGTGGCTCCTTACAGTCCTTTGTTGCGTGCTTCTCCATTTTGTAGCAACTAAAGCAAAATTGAACTGGAGTAAATTCAACTTTCTCAATTTGGTCTCCACTTACTTTGGCATTAAATATGAACAAACTACGTTCTTTTGCCTTTTGAGCCATTGAGGTCTCTGCAAAGATTACTTTAAAAACGTGAGTGTAGTCACTGTTATCCCTCCTGTTCTTAAACTTGACCACTTCGAATACCTTGGTCTAGGTTTGTCAAGACTGGATTTCCTCCTTGATTTCCTCTTTCGAGTGTTGCCCGATACATGGCTCAGGTCGCCGGCATACCACGCTCCTATGGGTCAGGATCTGAGGTGGTACCGGGGGTGCAGAACAATTTCCCAAAGGACCTCAACTGCCTTTTCTGTGGTGACAGCATAAATGTCCTTCTCCTTCTCACAGATAGCAAAATATCCCGAGGCCACCTCCAGCAGTCTTACCATGGCAATATTTAATTTTCCATGAACAACCTCGAATACTTTTTCTCTGCTGGGCTTGGGTTTTCCGTCGATTGCCAGCAGGGGGATTCTGTTCGTGTTATCCTTAGCCACTTCTTTAAGAGAGTGGCCCAATGGTGCTATATTATTCTTATGCTATTTAATCGTTGGCTGTGTTAACTTGATTAGAGAGGAAATAGTTTGTACTCCCTTTCTTCTTGCGGTGAGAATTTATGCTCATTTGGGGTGACTCCCTTTTCTTCGCAACTCAGCATCCATGAACGTGAACTGCCGAATGGGGTGGATGAATGAAATGATGATAGGTAAACCCGGGGGGCCCCTCAAGAGTTGTGATTGTATGGCGGATTTTTTGTTGGTTAGCGCGCAATCAACTCCCTTGCAGGTTTGGGTATCAGAACTGCAGCCGGCATACATAGAGACTTGCGTTGCTTCCATCTATGGCTCTGGATGTACTCCCGGGATGGAAAAGTGGGAGCGGGCCCCCACATCCTTTCCCGGAAGTTGCAATCCTGCTCCTGGTCTGGGTGCCTCTTAGGCCGAGTTCCAATCTGGGCTAGTCCTCAAACCAGCTTTCCTTGGCTCCCCCAATTATGTCTATCATAAAAAATGTCATAGTTGGGTTGAGGCAAGATGACAGGCATTCCAGTTCGTTTCTGATTCGTTACTCCGTCAAAGGAGTTGGGGGAGTAGTCCGACATAAAGTCGCCTAGGAGGAGCTTTTAGAAATCTCCTCAAAAATCCCCGTAGGGAAAGTGAAGAAAAATCTCCGCGTTTTGTATTTGGTTTTTATTTCCTTTGCCTCCTTTATCGGTTAAGAGATGTGTAGCAAGTTATCGTTGTTGATTCAATGAAGTCTTCAATCCGTTCGGCCGTCTTAGTTGATTTTTTTACGTCTTTCATCTTGAAAATGTTAGAATTTAAAAGTATATAGTTAGAGTAGAGTGGATAGTAAACATTAGGGTACAGTGGTGAAATGCAATGAACAAGAGTTTATTCTAGGTTGCTGGTCATCCAGCAACCTGCACTAACCATGTTTAGGGGCTCTCACGCCTCTTTTCTTCTTCGAAATATTGTCTTTTTCGAATGTTTCGCAGTTGTTGGTGACTTCTTTGTTTTGTTTGCAATTCCGTAGTGATTCTTCTAATATCTATATATTGGTACGGGTTAACTCCATTTAAGTGTTTTCTGCTTCTAAAGTTTCCTCTATTGTTCACTCTATTTTCTATTGTGATCTTCATCTTCTTTTTTTCATCTTCGTCTAGAAATGTTTCTAGTTTATTCAATATTTTGACCGCTCTTTTATGTAGGGCTCCATTAACTGACTCCACCTCTATTTCATGGTGCAGATCTAACTGCCTCTTGCGCTATCTCCTTCTTGTGTTAGTAATTAATAGTTCGCCGCTGTTTTGTACTCTCTGTAATTTCACGTTATTGGTTTTATGTAGTTGTTGAGTCGAATTGGGGGATATAATAGTACTGATTCACACAGAAGTTTGTATATTTTGATTTTATTCTTTGTGTTTAGGTTTTTCAGCTAATAAAGTTTGGCTAAGTTAGCTTTTGCTAGTTTGGTTCTCTCGTCAGTGTGTTTTTGGTACTAATTAGAAGTTATCTTTAGTCCTAGGAACCTTGCCTTCCTTTTGGTATCTATACCTATTTTCGTTTATCGTTACTCTTGATGCTTTTCTTCGTCCTATTGGAATAATGGTAAACCTGTTTGCGTTTGTCATTGTCTTTCACTTTTTTTCAACGTTATTTATATTCTCGATTTATGCAGCAGTGATTCTGGCTGCCGTTGGTGGGTGCTTGCATGGACTATTAACGATTATCGAGATGTCTGCGAATTGTACGCATTTAGTGTTATTGTAGATTGGATTTGGAAGGTCCCCTATTTATATACTATATAACGTCGGACTGAGACATACTCCTTGAGGAACACCTTGATTAATTTCAAATTCGAGTCCCCGATATTCTTCTATGCTGATGAATGCTGTGCGGTATGTGAGGTAGTCACATATGCATTTTGTTAGGATATGTGGAAGTCCTAATCTCTTGATCTTGTATTTTAAGCCTATTCTCCAGACCTTATGAAAAGCCTTTTGCACATCTCTTAATACCAGATCGGTGTAGTTTCTGTCATATTTAGCTTTGGCTATTGTTTCTACTATTAAGGCCAGTGCCATCTCGGTACTTCTACCTTTCCTAACCCGTGTTGGTGGCTAGGAATTAGATCGGTATCTTCTAGGTGTTGGCTTAATCTTCTGCCGATCAATTTTTTAATTAGTTTGGCCAGTATTTTTAGGAGAGTTATCGGCCTGAATTTTCCTGGTTGGTCAGGTGGCTTGCCTGGTTTGGGCAAAAATACTAATTTCCCTCTTTTCAAGGCGTCAGGAAAATACCCGGCGCTTATTACCGCATTAAAGATTTCTACTATTTTGGCAAGAAATACATCCGGCGCTCTCACCAGGTTTTAGCGGAATATCCCTGTGTCTCCAGGAGCTCTTTGCTCGGTGTTGTTTAGAGTATCTTTTTATTCCTCAAGTTTTATTGTGTCTAATCCTTGTTTCATCATTACTGTATCGGAAGCAGAGTCATTGGGTGTTATTTCTCTTCTGTATCTATCCATTTCTTCATGGTTGCAGTTCATGGTCCAAGTTCATGGTCGCGGTCAAAATCTTCGTTTTCTTCAGGTAATATGTTGAAAACATTATACCAGTGTTCTCTAAATGCGGATTCAATTTGTTTTGGTTCTAGCGCATCTACTCTATTGTATTTGATGACTATTTTGGTTTTGGGCTCTTTATTTCGTCTCGCCATGCTGATCCTTTAGCCGAAATTTTGTAGGATTTAGTTCAGAGTTTAGCTCGTCTACTATCTGGTCCCATCTTATGCCTCTCTCTGTCATAATTGTTGTATTTATTTCCTTCTTAATGTTGAGGAGGCGTTCTCTATCACCTCTTTCTGGACCAACTCGCTCTATTTTTTCTCTTAGATTTAAATATCTTTTTTCCAAGTCTGCTAATTGCGGTGTATATCGATGATGTGGCAATGCTCTAAACGTTGTTCTAGGTATATGACTTTTGTCTGTATCTATCAGCTTTTTTATCATGTTATTTAGTGCCTCATCTATCTCTTCCAGGGTTGCATCGTTTAGATCTGGTTGCTGATAATATGTTAAGTCTTTGGCGTAGGCGCCCCAGTTAGCCATTTTAAAGCTTTTTCTGCTGGGCATTTTATTTGTATAGGGTCTGCGGACAAGGTTACTACCACCATTTCGTGATCGCTGATGGTGGGTGGGCCTCTTTCTATCAAATAGTTATATTGGAATTTGGGGGAAGCTAGCACGATATCTTGTTTAGTTGCTCTTCTTAAGTCGATGTACGTAGGTAATTCCGACCCGATCCTCTCAACTTGCCTCTTGCTATTAGCAGATCTACATTTCTTCCGCTGTTGTTGAAATGGGTTGTATACCCTGAGGCTCTTGTTCGGGGGTTTAGGGCTCCTAAGAATAATACTTGTTCATTTTGTCCAAATACCTCCATGAAGTTATGTATAGGCACAAATCCCCTCCTTGGGGGTTGGTACCCTGCCATAATTATTATTTCTCCTGTTCCAGTCTTTACTTTGAAGGCTAAGTAGGCCTTATCTAATTATTTCAATCTTGTAAATTTTGTCATTTCGGACGGCTATCGCTACACTGTCGTAGTTTATATCTTCTGTTGTCTTGTAAATTGTCGCATAATGAAAGGTTTTAATGGGGTTCATTTCCGGATGTTGATTTCCTTTAGTAGGATGATCTCAGGGTCAAGTTTGAAGTATGAGTTACAATGCGAGGCCCTTTTGGCATCCCAACCTGACACATTGTGACTTACTATTTTAAACTTTCTTTTCCTTTCCATCTTGTATTTTATTGTTTAAGTTAAGATCTTCTCTCAGGTTTCTTTATCTCTTTTTTGCAAAGGGACTTTGTTTGACCGCTTCTTTTCTTTTTATATTCTTCTTTATTTATATTAAAGCATATCTCTTTCGGGATTATTATCCCTCTTCTCATTAGACATTTGTGGACTTCGTTATATGAATACGGGCCTTCGAATCCGTACTTAAAATACACTTTTTTAATCCCTATGATGATTTCCTTATTGTTTCCTATGGGTTTGGGTTTATCTTCAGGGGCGTATACTCTTAGATTAATGCGCTTTTTTTCCTTATTTTCTTTCTGGGTTTGGTGGTGGGATTCCTCGTTTCCTGCTTTTTCTATTGCTCTTCTTTCCTGTTGAGTTTCGGAGCAGCCTGCCTTGGCTACAGGTAATTCCACTTCCATTCCCTCATCCCCTTCCCCTGCTTGCTTGGATCTCTCTGTAATCGTGGGTTGATACTAATCAATTGAATTGAAGGTTCATTTTCACCTGCTTGTGTTTAGGTTTCCGGTGTCGGCGTTGTGTATTTGATGTTTAATACGTCAGCCGATGGCGGGTTCTACGAGAACCACATTGGTTCAAACCCGTTATTACTTAGTAATTTGTTAAGTTCCTTAAAATAGGTTCCAGTGTTTGCAAGTTCACTATGAGTGTATGTAGTATGCGCGCCAGTATGTTTATTGATTTTTCTTGTTGCCTTAGCTACTTTGGCATATGTTTGTTTTTTTTTCTCCTCCTTAAGCCTTATCTTCTCTCTCCTCTTCTGCTCGATAATCTCTTTCTTAATGGGACCTCTATCGCCATTGTGCAATGGTTCCCACCAAAATTCGAGCACTTCTTTTCTTGGCTTTTACAATCTTTCCATGTGTGTAAAGTTGAACTTCATTTAGAGCATTTTGTTTCTTCTTTTGTTGGACAGTCCCTAGAAGCATGCTGGTCTAAAGCGAAGTAGTAAAAACAAGTGAGAACATTTATGAACTCATCGCTTTTGATTTGGTCCTGGGTTATCTTTAGGTTAAATGGTAACAGGCCGTTCTCCCTCGCCTTACGTGCCATGCCTGTTTCTATGAACAAAACTTTAAAAACATGGGCGTACTCTTCATTGTTAGTTTTTTTCCTGAATTTCACAACTTCCTTGAATTTAGCCCATTTTTGTCTTTTTTCGATCTCTTCTTTTATTTCCGTTGCCGTATGCTCCCCTATCCATGGATCTATCTGTCGACAGTATATGGCCTTTTGGGCCTCCACTTGTGGAGGAACTCTAGGTTCTAGTCCGATTTTCTGGAAGCTTGATGTGGCTTACTAACTGAGTAAGTTATCCATATCTTTTCCGTTTGGCAAATGGCCACATAGCTTGTTGAGTAGTCTAGGAGTCGGATGAGTACTATTTCTAGTTTCCCATATATCACGTTAAACACAAGAGTGCGTTCCGGTTTTTGTGCTTATTTTATGGTCCTCAAGGGGACTATTTTCGATCCTTTCATTATTCTAATCGAGCTTCTTCCTTTTCTTTATTTGACGTTCTAAAGTGGAAAAAAGTAAAGAAAAGGTCAAGAAAACAGAAAGTTAGAAGGTGCGGCTGAAATCCAGTTATTCGTCTGGCTTATTCCGCTAGCGTGTCAGTAAACTCTACCAACCTGCCTGACGCCTAACCCCAATAGTGTTTGCTCCATTCTAAAGGTTCCCCGCTCACACGGATACTAACCCGTTTCGGGCTAAGCTTCGGCCTGAGCCGAGTTCAGATATGGCTTCTGGTCTTAAGAGTATCTATGGAGGCTCAGCTTCCCTAACCGACACGCCCTAAGAAGAGGTTGGTAAGAGTATATGTCTATGGTCAAGTCTTAGTGAGTGAAGTCTTGTCAATCAGTCACAAAATCTTTTTTTCCAGGAGGAAACGATGCACTGAGCTTCATTCAATTATAAGGTTTGAATCGCTGTCCGAAAATCTTCGTAAGAAAATTTACCAACAACTGCTATCAAAAGGCTTAGTTGATTTTGATTTGATTTGATTTGATTTGATGAGCTAGGTGGTGAAATGTGTGGTAGGTTTGATAGGGGTGAAGAAGTTTTTTAATTTTAGTTACCCTGGTTGTGAGGACATTGCCTTCGTTTTACTGCCATATTTTTCCTCTTTTGTTGCCATTTTTATTTTTTTGCCTCCAGTGTTCCCACTCTTGGCATTTTAGACCTGCTCTGCCGGTCTGAATCTTCCTTTTAAATATATATATTTATTTAATTTTATTTTTTCCTCCGTCGTAGCTTTCTAGCCTTTCAAGTTTGTCTTTTGCTGACTTTATTTAGCCTAATATTATTTTTGTGACCATTTTGCCTCTTTTGTTTTCATTTTCGTCTATTACTTTTTTATTTTACTTTAAAATTAATTTATACTTTATATTTCGTTTTCTTTTAATGGGCTCTTAGCCTCTTTTATTTATTTTTATTTTATTGTAAATTAGTTTGTTTGGTTTGGTTTTGTTGTTGTTGTTTTTTGTTTTGTTTTTCCCATTAATGGGCTCTTCGCCTCTTTTGATGTTTTATTTTGATTTATATTTCTCGTTTCTTTACAACTTTTATGGGCTTTCACCCCTTTTTGTTGTTTGTCCTTTATTTATTTATTTTATTTGGTCATTTGTTAAGTCTTCTTTGTTCGGTTTTTGTTTTTTGGTTTAAGTCTATATTGGTTGTTCTTTCTTGGTGTTTTCTTGTCTTTATGTTCCTATTTCTCGATCTTGGTTATTTATATATAGGGTTTATTGCCTCTCCCGCGCAGTTTCTTCCTCTTGGGAATAATGCTGACTTTGCAACTTTGTGTCGCTTCTGATGAGGGATTGCATGTTGAGGTTGTCGATTGTGGGTATAATAGTTTGCTTTATCCTTTCCCAAGTCTTTCTCCCTAGCCATTGAACTTCCGTATTAATTGGCTTAAGACCTGCTCTTGCGTGCAGGCCTATTTGCCTAATACGGTCCTTTCTTCTAGCTCCAGCTATTAGCGGGGTGGCTTTATTTTGTACTCTCTGCATCGACCTGAGAAAAGGACAACCTGCCATCTGCGTTATCAATGCCGGGTACACCAGTTCGGAGCGTATCAAGGCAGTGTATAGCTTCTTCTTGTTTGGAGCGTTAATGTTCCGGAACTTGTATAGTTTCTAAAGTTGCCTTTTGGCTAGGGACACTCTGGTGTTGATGTGAGTTTTGTGCCAAGAATTAGTGAACCGTAAATCCAGGACATTACCCTCTTTCAAGTACGGGTATAGGTCATTATTCACGATGATGTCATCTATTTTCCGGCGGTTCATTGAGATTATTTGGAATTTTTAGCGGTTGGTTTTAATTTTTGACTTGCTTTCATATCTGTTAATCTTGTTTATTTCGGCAGCTGTATCCCTTGCTTAAACTTCGGCGTTCCTATAGGAGCTGGGGACGATTTGTGTGATGTCATCTGCAAGTTGCAGAAACATAGTGTCGTCCCTTATCGGAGCAGGAAGATCTATTGCGTACATGAGGTATATCAACAGACTCAGAGAGCTGCCTTGTGGAACTCCCGCCTTGAGTTTGAATTTGGGTCCTGAAAAGCCCTCGATGGAGATTTGGTCTTTTCTCTCTATGATATGGTAACAGAGGACCCTTTCCAGGAGTGGGTTCAGCTAAGAGTTTAGGATCTTGAATTGGAGACCCCTCAGCCCAACCATATCGAAGGCCTTCTGTACATCGCGCAGCACCACGTCTACGTATTCTCCCTCGGATTTGCAGTGGGCTATTTTCTCCGTTAGGAGGGCGAGGGCAGTTTCCATTTCTCGCCGCTTTCGGAACTCGTGATGCTGGGGGTTGTGAGCTCCCACTTTAGCTTGTTGGTCTTGAAGCAGGTTTGCTAGAATTTTTCAGTAGATTTTACCCACGAACTCGAGAAGAGAGATTGGCCTGTAATTCCCAGTTGATCTGGGAGATTACCAGCCTTGGCTATAAAGAGGGTTTTGGCCACCTTTAGACCGTCTGGGAAGTAGCTCGTGTTTAGGGAAGCGTTAAAGATGTTGGTGATTCCCTGAATGATCTGCTGCGGAGCATTTACCAGATTGTTTTTGTGGATGCCCATCAGCCTGGTGCCTTGTGTTTGAAGGATTTCACAGTGGCCATGACGTCCTCTGTTGTTATTGGACGAACATGGCCAAGTATCTCTCTTCCCATGTCCGCGTGGTGGTGTGGATGCGTGCGGTACGAGGGGCGGTCAATATGTTTTGCAATTCCGATATAAGGAAACGAGATATGAGGAAAAGTGTTTTATTATTTTTTTAATATAACTACCCTTGACTTGAATGCACTTGCGCCACTTGTCCCTGAGGCTTCGAATTCCCTACAACCAGAAATTTCCCGACTGTTGTTCAATCCCCTCCTAGACGGCGATCTAGACATGTTCATCATCCCCAAACCGGCGTCCACGCAGTGCAGCCTTGAGCTCACGAAATAAAAAGTAGTCGCTAGGGGCCAGATCTGGACTGTAGGGGGATGGGGATGGTTGAGCTCCTCGAATCCGCACTCATGCAGGGCAGCTTGTGCAACTCCTGCCTTGTAGACTTTGACGACGTTGAAGTGGGTCATGAAGCGTGAAGTTTTTAGGGACCCAACGGGCAGAGACCTTGGTCATGGCCAAATTGTCCTAGATGATGTTGAAAACACTTCCATGTGATTTCTTCGACCTTCACCCGTAGATTTTCGAGGATCATCCTCTCCACACGGGCCATATTGTCCTCGTTGGTCACGTCTGATGGGCGTAATCTTCAAGGGACTCACGACCATGGCGGAACTCTCTATTCCAGCGAGCAATGGTTGCAACGGATGTGCCGGTGTCGGTGTACACTGCAACCATGCGTTCATGGAACTCTTTTGCATTCTTGCCCTCCTTGGTAAAAAAATTGATTACTGTGCGGTGCTCAACCTTCTCCATTGTTGAAAAATTTGTGACTGACGATCTGCAATCAGCTACTGCTTCTTAAATAGACGAAGCAGGAGCGTGCGGCTGCAGGTTCTGACTTGTCATAACTTGTCCTAACACCCCCACAAACAGCCATCCCCCTCTTTCTGTTTTGCCTTCTCGATTCGCAAATCTTATTGACCGTCCCTCGCATATTATCTGATTCCGAGCTTCAATCAGATGGTCCTCCAATTCTTGTTCAAACTCTCGTTGTCTTCTGCAGTGATAGAGAAGACTTTCTGCCAGTTTGCTCGGAATATTTCCCGTCCTATTTGATCCAAGCCGTTTCCTTTTTTTTTTCCAAACCTTTCAGTTTCCTGATTTGGTGTTAGAATTTGGCCGGGCTCAGCTCAATGTCTACTCCGGCTATAAGGCTGTCCCAGATGTCACCCTGTTGGATGTTTACTGCTTCCTTTAGTTAAGAGCTTTTCCTGTGTAGTCACGCGCTTCTTTCCCGGCTTGTACCTTCCACTTTGATTTCCTCGTACACTTGTCTATGCATATGTGTGATCCTTTTTATATCCTTTGTCCATCTTTGCTGGAGCGCGTTTTGTATCCATTTTGGGAACACAATCGCGGTCATCTTCGATGATAGAAGTCATTACTTTTTCTAGTTCTTCGTCGATCTCCTCCAATTTATACTCGCTCAGGTCGGCCTGAGCGTATTTTCAGAGAAGTGTCTTGTAACGGTCCCAGTCGGTGGCGGCATAGTTCTTACGTGGGGTAACTGGCAGCTGGATCGGCACGAGTGAAATTGTTGTTAGTATTGCAATGCGGTCGCTGGAAGTTGTTGGGCCCGGCTCGCTATGGTAATTGAAGGGGAAACTTCCGCTTGTCATGAAAATGTCAGGTTTGGTGGCTGATCTGCTAGTGGTGTAGGTCGGGAAATCCGGCCCTATCGTCTGGATGTTTTTCCTGTCCATTATCATTTCTAAATTTCGGCCTCTTTCGATGGTGCTACCATAGCAGTCCGACATTTTGCATCTTGCATTGAGGTCGCCCCCTAAGAATGCCATTTACCGGTCCCGGAAATTGTAAAAAAGTTTGTGACGGGTACATAGGCTCGGCGAGGGAGTTGAGAATGTACAGCTACCGTGAGGTTTCCCACCAATGTGAGAAGTTGTATCGCCACATAGGATTCGTCCAATTCTGGGAAACGTTTGAACGTGAGGTTACTCCTAACAGCTATTGCAGCGCCATCGAACCTTTCATCTGAGTAATTCTTCATGAGCACTCTGTATTCTGGTATTTTGAGTTGAACCATTGTGGTGTCAATACCGTGCTCCGTTATCAGTATTATTTTGGGGCTAAGTACACGAATATGTTTCCATATGCCTTTGCTTGCCCCTCCCATTCATTAACTTTGTGTGTTAGAATCCTCAATCTATTGTTCACGTTCTCCATGCTGGTCTTTCTCTACTGGTGTTTCTGGCTGAAGTTTCTTCTTCTTCCGTTACTCTTTTTGTCAAAATCTGTGTTGGAGACATGCTCACACGAATCCTCGTATAGAGTAACGTTATAGCGTAGTAGGGCCTCCTCAACCACTTCAACCTCGATCGATGCGTCGTATCTCATTTGTATATTTTCTTATTTTTTCCGTTTAGAATTTTTGTTTCGTGCATATTTTCAGAGAAAAGGAATTTCTCTGACGCATAAATGGGTAGATTAATCCTATCCACGTCAGCGGTTTTTTGGTTTTCTCCCCTTTTTTGTTTTTCTTGTTTTTAGGGGCTTCTGAGTCATAAGAGTCCGAGGAGTCAATGGATTCCTTTGATGCCGGTTCCACCGTTTCGCTTCTCTTCGTGAATTTTCTATTTGGTTGAGCCTGTGTGGGTTTTGCTGCAGCAACTTTAGGTTCCTGGGATTCGTTTTCTATTTCTTTCTTGTTGGTGTCCACCTAATTTGCACTATTATGAAACATTTTAAGCTGGAAGACGTCTCCTCATGGAGAGTCGTCAGGGAACCACATTTGGCTCATTCCGCTTTTGGCCAGCATTTGGTTGAGTTCTTTTGCGAAGCAACAAGGTTCTGTTAGATTCTTAACGTGACCATAGAGGATGCACGTCAAGATTTCTGTAGACTCTTCGTTCTCTATCTTTAAATATGTTTTCTTCGTTTCTGTTTTGTTGTACGCGGCTTTAGCTACCTGTGCGTAAGTAGTGTTTGATCTGCGTACCTCTTCCTTTTTCTTGTCATTTTTATTTTTGTTTATTATTTCCTTTTTGACCGGGAATTCTATAGCCATTGATCTGTGGCCTTGCCCGCAGTTGGTGCATCTCTTGTAGTTGCTGTGGCAGTCCTTCCAGTGGTGTACATTATTGCTGCACTTGGAGATGTTTCCTCAGGCTATTTACAGTCTTTGGTGGCGTACTGCTCTATTTTGTAGCAGCGAAAGCAAAGCTGGACTGGAAAGAATTTTTCTCGCTCTATCTGATCTCCACTAACATTGGCGTTGAACTTAAGAAAGCTTTGTTTTTTTGCCTTTTGGGCCATCGAGGTTTCTGCGAAGACAACCTTGAATACATGAGTGTAGTCGCTGTTGTCCTGCCTGTTCTTAAATTTGATGACATCTGCGACTTTAGCCTATTTTTGTCTAATCTCGATTGTTTCTTTAATTTCTTCTCTATTATGTCTGATCCAAGGATCAAGTCTTCTACAAATGACACTGCGGTGAGCTTGTATTTGTGGAGGGATGGCAGGCCTTCTGAGGATTTCAAGAGCTTCTTCTTTCGTAATAGCCTCTATGTCTTTTTCCCGTTCGCAGATCGCGACGTACCCGGATGGGACGTCTAGAAGCCTTACAAGAGCGATGTTGAGTTTTCTGAACATTAGCTCAAATACCTTCTTAAGTCATTTTGCACCCAGTGAGGCCCCACGGGGCCTTACCGATTTTTTCCTCTTCTTTTTTTCTCCACGTGGTTAGACAATGGTTGAATATCTTGAGTCTTCTTCTTTGAGGCTGTGGTTCTAGTTAAATGGGTTGAGTCAGTGACTATCCCCCTCCTCGTAGCAGTGCAGCGTTAGTAAACATAGTTTGCCGGATGGGAAGATGATGATGATGGGTGAACCCGGGGGGGCCCTCACGAGATCTAATTGTATGGCGGATTTTTTGTTGGTTAGCCCGGAATCAACAATCACTAACCGGGGGGAGGGGGCGCCCCCAAGGGTTTGGGTATTAGTGCTACAGCCGGCATACATAGAGACTGGCTCCTACTTCTCATCCCCCAGAAGTTGCAGTCCTGCCCCTAGTTCGGGTGTCCCAGACGCCGAGTTACACAGTAGGTTACTACAAAAACCTGCTTTCTTTGGCGCCCCAAATCATGTCTATCACAGAGAGCGACACAGTTGGGTAGAGACTAAATGAATGACATTGCCGTCCACACTCGCTTGGCTGCCCCTCAGTAGGGGTAGTTGGGGTGGTTGTGTGGGGGGGGGGGTTAGTCAGACATGTGCCACCTAGTCAGAGTTCCAAATATATTTTTCTCTTTTTAAATTCCCCGTAGGGAAAAGGAAAAAAAAATTCCACGTTTGTTAATTCGCTGTCATTTTTCTCTACCTCATTTATCGGGTTAACGTTCTTTATTTAATTATTTATTTGGAAAAAGGTGTGGAAGGAGAGATAGAGAAAGATTGCCAGCCCCCCTCCCTTCCTTACTCCGGTCATCTTGGGATGACCGGAGGGTGATGGAAGGGAACCCGGCCCCCGGACCTTCCCTCTCCTCATCGTAGTCTTGTCAGACTACTGGAAGGGGAAGAAGTAGAATAGGAGAAGGAGAGGGAGAGGAAGAGAAAAAGTTAGAGATAGCAAAGTTTGAAATAGCGTAGAAGACTTGAAATAGACCAAGTTAGTCGGTGGGCCTACAGTTTTACGTGAAATCTGAACCACGGTGTGTTTTATATCCTCAACCAATCTGAGCAGTCATATATATCATATATATATATATATATATATATATATATATTAGTCCATTTTCTTACAATAATGTTAAAAATATTTTTAAACATAAATCTATCCATGTATTTTTCGAGTTAGTTAATTAGTCCGCTTTTTTACCGTAATATTCAAACATATTCAATATATTTTCTTCTAGTATCACGTTCGCCATTCTGAATTCAGTGCTTGGAATGCCTTCTCGCTGAATCACTCACGCTTGGTAAAGAAATGACGGAAAGCAACACCCCCCCTTTCGCTCAAAGAGAGTTTCGCCCCGGAGGTTTGAAGATTAAATACGAAGGAAGTCACCTGGATGGAAAAATTCACGCCTAAGAAAAAGAAAATTTTAAGATAGAGGATCATCTCAACCTCACTTCATCTTCCTTCTCATTTTCATTTTAATTTCATCTATTGTCTCTGACACCTTTTTTCTACTACACCAAAAAATCCTCCCATTCGGGAGGTACTAAAAAAAAGAAGATACATTTTGTTTTATAAGGTGCATCATATTCACCTAGTGGACGATGTCACTTAAACCTAGTCTCAATTATGCAGTGCACTTGCGATTGCATAATTAGGGGTACAGGAGGAGGAAAGTCTGAGGAATAGCCCACTGCCGGATACCCGTATCAGAGGAGCCCCCGGATAATGGGCCGGGTTGCAACCTTCGCAGGGGAGTTTAAACACTTCACCTGTGAGGGGCCACCAAAATCGCTGAGGGACTTAGAAACCGTCTCAGCATATGTTGGATGCAACCGCAGTTTTTAACTCGATCGAGAAGGCGGCACCCCCGGTTAGCGCTGATTGATTCCCCGCTAACCAACAAAAAGTCCGTCACATTTCACCCCTCGAGAAGAGCCCACTCGTTTCCACACAATCACCAATCATCATCTCATTTAATGACAGCCAAACTAGTCGGGCAGAGGCACTTGGAAGGTGGATGGACCAATACATCACAACACAAATGGAGAACGATTTGGAATATCGAAGATTCCCATTAAGAACCGAAGCAGGAAAATAAAAACCTGAAAGAGGTATACTCATCCGCACGCCATACACGGAACTGAAGATCGACCTCACAAAACTCATACAGGTTCCCAATGGCTATATAGCTCTGTGCCATAAACGGGACGATGTAGAACGACTGGTGGCATCCGGAGGGCTAGATGCTCTAAAGAAAATAGGCATAACCCCAAAACTCCCACCACAACGAATGGTCAACCGATCCTTTGTCTGGTGAAAGGTCGATCTATAAGTCGGATTCCACACAAAAGAAGAGCTAAAGGAGGAAATAGAGAGAGAGAAAAAACACATAAAAATCACGGAACTAATCAAATTCGGACACCATACACACGTGTTTAAGGTCATCTGCGCCGCGGCATAAATGGCAAACAAAGACACCAGCAACGGAATCCTTGTATTTGGTATGAGGATCTCCCCCGAAAATATAGAAAAGGGAAAAATTATTAATGTTCAAACATTCTTTCAATGCTACGCCATTGAAGAACCTGTGGCAAGAAACTGCCCCCAAATGGACAAAGAAATATGCCCTGAGTGTGGAAAATATGGACACACGTTTCTAAATTGTAAAGAAACAACAAAGAAATGGATCAATTGCTAAGGCTCCCATAAAACAATGGCGATAAATTGCCCCAAAGGCAAGACATAATCAAAGAGAAAGAACAAGAACAAAAATTGCAACAGGAAACAAAAATAAACCGAATATACGCGACCGACCGTAGCAAAAACGGCAGTAAAGGAGATCAAAGAAACAGGAAACAAAAATGTATATACATGTAAACGAAGGATCCGGCTCGGACATACTTGCCTGCATAATGTTCGCACATGTGCAGAATATTGCCCAACCAGGGACCTTCTCGGAAACACTAAACCTACTACTAGAAAACAACGGCGTAAGGAAAATGTGGTTCCTGTCCAACCCCTCATCGGCACCTATCTACGGGGTCTCAGAGGAAAAACCCTACACGTCAAAGGTATGCTAGAAATAGCAGCCACATTGAAAGACAATGAAAAACAGACGTAAACAGACGACTAACGAAGACGGCAACAGATATATCGGAAACGGAACAAACAAAGAACAGTAAAAAGAAGAACCTCGGAAAAAAGAAGAGCCACAACAAAAAAGAACAAACAGAGACTTCAAAATGAGAATCTTCGTACACGAGGCCTACCACCTGCCCAAAGGAGCCAAACAAACGGACATAATGAAGAGGCTCGTGTAACTAGAACTACGTGTAGCAACATGACGTAAAACCAATACAAAAACTCTAGAAGAGAATAAAATCAGAATCTTCTCCGACGACGAGGAAATAATTAAGAAAGAAACGTTAAAAAAATCACCAACGGAAAATGAAAAAAAACCCAAAGACGAAAGGTAATTAGCACACCAAAATAAGAAACAATGGACAACACGATATCAAGTATAAAAATATTACAGATCAAAAGCAACGGATGGAAAAACAAATCACACAGTACGAGAATATATTTCGTCAAATAGACCCTGACGTCAACACCATCTTAGATCACGGACTAGAAGACAATGAAAATATTCAACTATCACAAGAACCCCACCGGAGAAAGGTACGATCGTACAGCCATCGAAGTAAAGATGAACCTCCAACACACACAGGAACGGGAGGTGGACGAAGCTTAGGCCGGTGTAATTCTAGAAATGAAGTTCACTCCATTGACGATAGTAGTGGCCTACCAACTACCCCAGTGTTCGTACATTTTTGTCCATTCAATAATGGAATTGATCAACAAGAACAATCTCACTATACTGCTGGGGGACCTGAACGCGAGAATACGGGAATCAGGATATAAATCAACAAACAACTCAGGAAGAAACCTCGAACGGCTAATGGAGAGGAAAATAATAAGGAATTCCCGACATAAATCACTCGAAAAGCTTCCAAAAAACCAGATATACTCGTAATACTAACCAACGAAAACTTCTCTTAAAATATGCACATGGAACCAAAAACAATTACATGCAGTAACCACATTGGCATCCTGGTGACCGTTAACCAGAATCCGCAAAAATCATACAGGAAAGCAGACCGGGTAAAATACATAACAATCAATGAGACTGTTGTATATATATATATATATATATATATATATATATATATATATATATATATATATACGAAGGGCGGTCAATAAGTTTTGCGAATCGGGAAGGCAAAACAGAGGAAGGGAGATGGCTGTTTGGGGGGGGTGTTAGGACAAGTTATGACAAGTCAGGACCTGCAGCCGCACGCTCCTGCCTCGTCTATTTAAGAAGCAGTAGCTGATCACAGATCGTCAGTCACCAATTTTTCAACAATGGAGAAGGTTTAGCACCGCGCAGTAATAAAACTTTTGACCAAGGAAGGCAAGAATGCAAAATAGATCCATGAACGCATAGTTGCAGTGTACACCGACACCGGCACTTCCTATGCAACCATTGCTCGCTGGAATAGGGAGTGAGTCCCTTGAAGATTATTCCCGTCCAGGACGCCCGTCAAACGTGACCAACGAGGACAATGTGGCCCGTGTGGAGAGGATGATCCTCTAAAATCGACGGGTAAAGGTCGAAGAAATCAAGCGAGAACTTGGAGTATCACATAGAAGTGTTATCAACATAATCCACGACAATTTGGCCATGACCAAGGTCTCTGCCCGTTAGGTCACTAGAAGCCTCATGAAACCTCACGCCCCATGATCGACTTCAACGTCGTCAAAGTTAGGAAGAGCTGCTGCTCCTGTACAACCAAGACCCGGTGGGATTCGATTCACGCCTAGTGACAGGAGATGAAACGTGGGTCCATCACTGGGTTCCCGAGACCAAGCTCGAAAGCATGGCCTGGAAGCACAGGGGCTCTCCGACCCCCATCAAGTTTCGGACCCAACCTTCAGCCGGGAAGATCATGGTCACCATCTTCTGGGATTCTGAGGGAGTGTTGATGGTGGACTATAGCGGCGCGGCAAGTTGACACGCGGTGTCCTGCTCCTCCACGACAATGCCCCTGTCCACAAGGCCAGAATTACACAAGCTGCCCTGCGCGAGTGCGGATTCGAGGAGCTCAACCATCTCCCCTACAGTCCAGATCTGGCCCCTAGCGACTACTTTTTATTCCGCCAACTTAAGGCTGCACTGCGTGGACGCCGGTTTGGGGACGATGAAGATGTCCAGCTCACCGTCCAGGAGTGGACTGAACAGCAGTCGGGAGATTTCTGGTTGTCGGGAATTCCAAGCCTCAGGGACAAGTGGCGCAAGTGCATTGAAGTCGAGGATAGTTATATTGAAAAATAATAAAACAATTTTCCTCATATCTCGTTTCCTTATATCCGAATTGCAAAACTTATTTACCGCCCCTTGTAGTCCTGCTAACATTAACGATTTTAATGCCCTTATAAGCATTTGCATTTTAACCAAAAAATATTTACTGAATAATAAAAAAAAATAAAGTTCTATTGATATAAATTTAATTACTAAGTAGAAAATTATAATGCTGACTGCAAAGCTCCTTTTGATTTCCATTATGATTGATTAGCATGTAGTTGCGAAACTCTCCATTTCCACGCCTTCTCTCCTTCTTCTTAGGTATTTTTAAAAGGAAACAAAAGGCAATGGAGGAAATAGACTTCTGGAATCTATGAACGATAACTTACGGCATCAAAATCAATGGAACCGACAAGTAAATAACATATCCTCGACCTAATTTAGACTAATGATGAAAAGATAATAGAAAGTATACATGTAGTCTATGTGAAAGAGAGTACCGTCGGGTCTAATATAACTAAACTTAATAGACCACCACAAGAGAGGATATGGGAGAGAGAATGTCGTCAGGTCTAATATAATTACAATTAAGGAACTACCAAGGAAATGATTAAGAGAAAGTCATCAGGTATAATACAATTACACTTATTAATCCCCCATAAAAAAAAAGGCTCAGAGAGAAAGAGAGATTGGGACAAACTGAAGGCTAGGAGGTATTCTTAGGTATCGTCATTTACATTTCCTAAAGATCAAGGAAGCATTAAGCGAGTCGTCGTATTCACCCTCGTGCGCTGTGTCCAAAGTACCCTCTGGGTATAGGGCAGTAGTGTTGGAAGAGTTCTTCGTCAGAGATCGCGGTAGGAAGGGCATTCATCCCTCATGTCGTGGATAAAATGCACAAAAAGAATGACAATCGGTGGTGAGACCAACAGCACCAGGTGAGTCCGGGTTTGGGAGGGTCGTAGTGTGTTTTTTTAACTATGACGCCGAATTGTAAAAGTGAATAACTAAAAAGAATTTTTAGAAACATGATTATATTCTATATATTTCTAATAAAGTAAATCTCCCGTTTAAGTATGGAATACAATATCGGCCATATTCACCCCAGCACTTAGTCTGCATACATTTATGCGCTCCTCGAAATTTCCGATAAGTCTTTCACAGATGTTTGGCTCGATGTCTCCCATCACACCCTTGATTTCAGCCTTGAGCTATGGAATTGTGCGCGCTATGTTGGCGTATATCTGTGACTTCACATACTCACATAAGACGAAATAACAAGGGGTAAAATGGCAGGACCTTGGTGGCTATTCCTGGCCACCATGAAGGGATATCACTCGTTGTGGAAATTTTTCGTGGAGTAATGTAAGCGTTTAGCGCTAAGCGTTGCAGGTCACTCCATCCTGTTGAAACCAGAGGTTGCCAATCTCCGTATCTTCCAATTTCTGCCATAACTGTCTCGGTAACGTTCTCCATTGATAGTAACTGCATTCTCTTCATCACCTTAAAAGAAGAACGGTCCAAGCACTCCCCCTGCCGAAAAACCACACCACACAGTCTCTTTCAGTGGATGCATTTTGCGCTCTTGCATTATTCGAGGATTTCCATTTCTTCAAATCCGGTGGTATTGAGAGAGAGAGAGAGAGAGAGAGAGAGAGAGAGAGAGAGAGAGAGAGAGAGAGAGAGAGAGAGAGGGAGAGGGGTCACGCAGACAAAGAGGCCTAGGAAGTATTTCACGGACGAACAGACCTTCAACCGGCGTCTTTTGGTATACTTCCGGAGTGATAACGAAGCGAGTCGAGTCAAACTGGAGGGCGCTAAGCCATTACCCGCCGAGCCTTGAATCAGAGTGGGACCCAATTCCGACGGCAAACAGCATCGCTTCCGGCGAAGTCGTATAAATTTCCCATCGCGGAAACGAGCAAATTAGTATTTAACCAGGAGTCAGGCACTGCTCACGCATTATCCAAGCAGTAATCAAGAGGATTCATTGGAACCAGGCAAAAGACACAACGTGCCACTTCACAAGCGTCTCCCTGGTACCCTAAAGACTCAGAGGCAAGAAACCAGTTGTGCAGTACTACGTCAGTCAAGGACGTAAGGACACATTCTGGAATAACGCGCTTCGCTCCGTGCTATGCAAAGATACTACCTCAAACAACCACTCGAGGCCCCCTTTCCCTCGTGAAAAATCGTAAGCCTATTACATTTTTATCTATCACTGTCGAAGAGACGTGACCATTTTCGATTACGAAGCTTCGCCTCATCATCTCCCCCCGTTTTCTTTCGGGTAAATATCGTGCTACTCATATCTCGTGCCGAAGCATTTATTGTAAATTAATTTCCTTTTGGCTGAATGATTAGTTTTGCCATAGTGTATTAATTATTGTAAATTCTGTTATTTGTTTGTATAATATTAACGATTATTTTTGTTTCTTTTTTTTAAATCAAAGAACCACCTAAAAAGCCATGGATCCATTTTTAGGTCAGCCAACGGTAGAAAACGCACTCGAATATTCCCCGTAATTAAAAGGGACTTTCCCCACGTCTAGAGAGGGCAAGCGAAGGTCAGTGAAGCCTACCTGACCTACGATATCCGGCAGTTATGTTTATTGACAAATCCACTCAAGTGAAAGTGGGCCTCATCAGTGAAGATGATTTTCTTTGCCAAATTTTCTTCGGCTGCAAGTCTCTCCACAACCCAGTCAACAAATTGCTTCCGCCTCCAGTGGTCAGGTGGCTGAATATGCTGCGTAAGTTTAATTTTGTACGCATGCATATGGAGATCTTTATGTAGAATTCGATGTAATGAAGTGGTTGGGATGTCCAATTGCTGCGAACGTCGGTGAATGGATTAGCCGGACTCGGGGTAACACTGTCTCAAAAAACAACAATTTGTTTATCTGTCCGACAAGAACGATTCTGCCCAGGCAATTTGGCCGTTGAAATTGAACAAGTAGTTTTAAACTTACTCATTAGTCTGCGAACCGTAGACTCGAAGGTGCTTCATTTCTCCCCCAAAATGTACGAAGTATCCGAACTATTTTGGTAAAATATCTTCACGATGAGAATGCGCTGCTCAGTTGTAAACTACTCCATCACGCACCGCACACATGCATTATAAAAAAACAAACAAAAGATAATTAATCTGAGTGAAGAGAAATAGCAAACATGATAAAAGCATGACTTCAAACTTGAAAACAAAAAAAGTGTAGCCCAATTCAAATTCGGCGCCCTTTATGGAAAACCTCTTATGTACAATGAGTTGTCACTTCCAAGTTCCATTCACAATCAATAAATTGCATTACAAATCTTCGAGGCTCTTTTTGCCCGTGTAGAAATACAGAGGCTCATGATTATGTATCTAGTGCCACATAGAATTGGATCAGGAAGACCCGGCTGAAAACTCAAAGCCTGCCTAGAAATTCAATCCAGTAATGAGCCTCTATTTCAGTTTGGAGTAATCAATTTGGTTATTGATGTAGAGTAAAAGAAAATAAGG
This sequence comes from Ceratothoa steindachneri, assembly GCA_963969495.1. Classification (NCBI taxonomy): domain Eukaryota; kingdom Metazoa; phylum Arthropoda; class Malacostraca; order Isopoda; family Cymothoidae; genus Ceratothoa; species Ceratothoa steindachneri. The sequence goes on from OZ018335.1 coordinate 81,864,901, forward strand.
TCGGATTGGCAAAATCTCTCAAAATATTCACAAATATGTTGGCATGCACACATATAAACTCATTAAACACATTAAACTCATTGCTTTTTGCCTCAACAATTGCAAATTTACCTTTAATGGAAAATTTTATCGCCAAACCTTTGGAATGGCAATGTGGAATTTTTTGTCCCCCGTACTCGCCAACCTATACATGGAATTCTTCGAATCTAGAATACTTTCCCAAATTAATGAAACTCCTATAGCTTGGATGCGATATGTTGATGACATTCTTTGCCTTTGGCATAATAATTTAAATATTAATACATTTCTTACTAAGATTAACACCTTAATACCCTGGATTAAATTTACTTTAGAAGTTGAAAAAGATCGCACACTCCCTTTCCTAGATATTTTAATTCATCGGACAAACCATTGTTTCAAATAAGAAATATATAGAAAACTCACAGCCATAGACTCTTATATATATTTTCATTCTAACCACCATAATAGCATCAAACAAAATGTTTTCTCTTCTATGTTTTTGCGTACCCTTAGAATTGTCTCACCAGAATACCTAGACAAAGAAGTCGATAGAATATATAAAATAGAGATAAATTTGTGCTACCCTCTGTACTCTGTTGACAATTGTTATAAGTCCGCCAAATGTTCCTATTATCAAACTAATGCATTAATCCCTAAGTTTCACGCCAAAACTTATTAGTTTTACCCTATAACCATATTTTCATTAAATTATCTCATTTACTTAGGCCTCTGAACATAAATGTTATTTTTAAGTACGAGAATACAATTTATCGCATCCTTGTCAAAAATTCCCCCTCAATCCCACTGACCCGACCCGGCATTGTTTATTCGATAGGCTGCAACAACTGCCAAAAGTGTTATTATGGACAAACCGGAAAGGAACTAGATGTCCGGGTTAAGCAACATCAAGCCAATGTACGTAATCACAGTGAACACTCTGCGCTTTTCCTACATATGTACAATCTTAACCATAGCATTAACTTGAACAGTGCCAATCCAGTCATAAAATGCAGTAGTTATATTTCAAGAAATATATTAGAATGCATCTCCATTAACGCGTTCCCAAATTTCAACCTTAGTCGTGGTTTGTTCATGCTAGACCCCATTATCACTACATACATATAATCTGAAATAAAGTTGCTTCAGGATTTTGTACCCCCTATTTAGGGTTCAGAGGTGGGTAGCCTAATTCCTCCTTCCACTATTTAAAGCAATGTATGTCCTGCCTCCTGTTCATTCCTTGAAAAGGTCTTTAAGAATAAAAGCGAAAGCACTCGGTATCGTTTTTCACTTTTCCTTTGTGGGTGTATCTGCATACATATGAAGTACGTAAAAATATACTTAGCATTCAATTTTTTATCGCTTAGCAAAATATTAAATTCATTTGTATTTAATATTGAACTTTATTTATTTCTCTATTTTTCTCTTTTTATTTGTTTCTTTCTCTTTCTCTCAAAATGTTTGAGAACAATGGACTTAACTATGGCTGCTATTGTTTAGGAAAATCTTTCATCCCTTCAGTTCTTACCAGTTTACATGTTGCAATTTACTATTTATTATAACTATTTTCTTGCACAAATATTATTTAAATATAATGATATAATTTTTAGAATTTCCCCTCATAGTGTCCAGCAAAATGAACAAAAGAAATGTTGATTATATGGTTGATTGTCACGAATTTTATGGAGGATTGAAAAAGCAATTTCTTTTTAAGTCTACCCTGGCACGAAAACTTATCTATCGTGTCTATAAAAAAACATTGTCTTCAAAGACATATTAATCAGCTTTACATGACTCAAAACTAGAAAGAGATGGAAGATTACCTAAATTTTGTAGGATCAGAAACAGGAGAGAAATGTGTACTTAAGAGAAACACGAGGGGCGGTCAATAGGTTTTGCAATTCGGATATAAGGAAACGAGATATGAGGAAAATTGTTTTATTTTTTTTTCAATATAACTACCCTCGACTTCAATGCACTTGCACCACTTGTCCCTAAGGCTTCGAATTCATGACAACCAGAAATCTCCCGACTGCTGTTCAGTCCACTCCTGGACGGCGAGCTGGACATCTTCATCGTCCACAAACCGGCGTCCACGCAGTGCATCCTTGAGCTGGCGAAATAAAGAGTAGTCGCTAGGGGCCAGATCTGGACTGTAGGGGGGATTGTTGAGCTCCTTGAATCCGGAATCTACTGTAGGAAGGAAGGCGAAATGTTTGCACAATTGAATTCTTGCGTTCTAGGGACGACGACAATTGCTTCTTTCAATGTATTTGATCTGGTGTAAGAAGGAAGAACAAAGATGAGACAATTGATTTAATCCACTAAAGGAAGAAAGGACGAATGCTATACTCACTTGATTCGATCCGCTGTAGAAAGGTAGAATAAATGTCAATATAAGTAATTTCATCAGCTATATAAGGGAAGGTCAATTGCTGTCCTCAATTGATTTAATCTGTTATAGGAAGGAAGAACAAATGTTCACACAATTTAATTTATTTCCCCTAGTAAGTTAGGACACATGCTGGACTAAGTTAATTTGATCAGCTATAGGCAGGAAGGACAATTGCCATAGTCAATTGATATGGTCTACTTTAGGATGACAGAACAAATAGTTACGCAATTGCTTTCATCCTATATGTATAGAACTGAAGGACAATTGCTGTACTCAACTGATTTGATTTACTGTAATATGGGTGAGCAAATGTTCATACAATTGATTTCATCCTCTATAATAAGGAAGGAAAAATGTTGTACTTAAATGATTTGAAGTGCTTTTAGAAAGAAAACGAATGTCTACACAAATAATTTCATCTTCTATAGTAGCGAAAGAAAATTGCGGTACTCATTTTATTTGATCAACTGTAGAAAGGAAGAACACTTGCACACACAATTCATTTCATCTCCTATAGGAAGAAAGGACAACTGCTGTACTCATTGATTTGATCTAATGTAGGAAAGAAAAATATATATTCACAAAATTGATTTCATCTGCTATAGGACGAAAGGACAATTTGTGTACTTAATTGATTTGTTCTGCATGTGGGGAATAAATACCACGAGAACAAACAAAGGCTAGTTTGTTCATACAGCGTCAACTGTTACGCGCCACCATGACCAAGACTTCACCCCAAATCTCCTTTTCCCGCTGCCCCAAAGACCCTCGAGCGTCGCTCGCGAAGAAGGATTTTAGTCAGCAGGTTCATAGTCCGTTAATATAAACAGAGGAGGGTGTGACAGCCTTTAGAAATAAACAAAATTACACTTTCTCCGTACATAAACCAGAAGGGCCAAAGTGTCACAACGTTGAAAATTAATGCCCTCGTCTCCACTCCCCTCTCATCAGGGAATAATCGACGTATATATAGTTCAATCTTGAGAAATGAAAAAAGAATCCGCGTAGCAATCGAGAGAAGAAATCGAGTCCCTGAGTCAAACAGGGAATCAAGAAGACAGCTGGAACTGAGCGGGATTTTCCTTCTTGAGGCCGTTGCTTTGGTAGCGTAGGAGAGTAGACCAGTGGTATCGAGAACCACTCTCATACCATTCTTGTACAGAGAAATCTCCTATCTCAGTTTTCTGAATAAAAACAGAGATACCCCTCAACATTGAAGAATACCAATGAGAAGTTCCACTCAAGAAGATTCATCTCTTGGTCAAGTCTCTTCATCGAGAAGCCCGAATTTATAACACAGCGATCAGGATAACTTCTGGTCATCCAAGATCTCCTCACTTACATCTTCAAGTCAAGAAGTCTCGCCGCCCGCCTCCAACCCTCACCCTTAGGACCAGCATCAACTGTTCTTCCCGAATAGACTCAGCATGCGTCTCTTTCACCCAGTGAGAAGCATCACCTGTTTTTTCAGCCACTCTAACGTCTGCGAGGAAAGCTCCCCAACGTCTTTATTCCCCAGAAGGCAGATAATCTGTTTCACATGCCGAATAGAAGGTCACGTACGCACGAACTGCCCTCAACATTCTCAATTTAGAAGCGTGTCCTCCCATCAGGTACAGCAAGTTAGTGCCACTCCTGCTCCTGGCCCGTCTATTCAAGATACCACTACGTCTCTCTCATTGACCAACAACTCCGGTCACCAAGTAAATTTTCTCTTTAATAAGAGCTCCCTCGGTGTTTTGAAATTTGAAAATGGAGCCGTGAACGGATATCGTGTGTCCACTCTTGTACGTGCCACTGGGTGCACATGCATCGTGGTATCCGAGAATTTACTTCCCTCAGTCGCTCCTGACCACCAAATGTTTGCTGTGGTCCATGATTACATCGGCCGAGCGAATCGTTTCCCTATTGTAAAATGCCACATCGAATGTGAGTATTTGACTGGTTGGAGTGAAGTGGTAGCAGCCCCCATCAAATTTTGCTCTGTACTGATTGCATGTGGGAAGGGTTTAAGCAACTGTCATTTGGTTGGCTTGGATGGGAGCTTTCCCCAGGCGTGCCCGAGGCATTGTTCAGTGCCCCCCCATTCCTATAATATCCAAAATAGCAAGAAGTTTTGGATTAATCTTTTCTAGTAGAGCAATTAAATATTTTGTGAATTCATGCTAAATAAGAAAACAGCGACTCAAGGTGACTTAAACAAATGAGTGCAATACACACTAAACAACTATCAATTCATTGCTCACTGCTCTCTCAATCCCTCTCTTGCTTGCTCTCTCTGTCTCGGTGGTCTCCAATCGACTCTCTATCATAATTAAGATCTATAGTGTGTTGGTAGTTAAAACTAATCAACCTTTTATGCCTCATCAAAACACTACTGCCATCAGAATACTCGTATAAATACGATTTAAAATAATGCACGAATTTTTTCTCCTCTCTCAAAAAATCTTGATATTGAAACAAATATGAACCTTATATGCTATTCAATAAAAGGTTCATATTTGTTTAAAGGTTACATGTGATTCTTGTGAATAAAAATGAATCAAATTTGTTTATCAGGATTTATTATTTGCCCACTTATAGGAACAAAATGTTAATTGTCGTTAGCCTTTTGCTACATTTAAGATAAAGAGTAAAAACTTCAAACAAATGACAATCTAGGAGTCAGGGCAAACGTATTCTTGCCTTTCAAATATCTTAAGAACAATATCTTTTTAGCAAAGAGTGACAAGCAATCAGCAAAAATAAGCCCAAGAACAAATGATCCTCTTAAACTTGGTTGTTACGAAACTACAACATGAAAACTCGCCTCCCAAGTTAGCAATTTAATTGTAATGAACTGAAATTAGGTGACAAAGAATTTGATGTGAAAAGATTGTGCCCCTAATGCTACTATGTCGTCTTATCTGTTATGGACTGAAAGCTTTTCACAGTGGTCATTAATCAGATTTGATTTTGTGGGTTGGAAATATTAATTGATTAAAATATATATTTACATTTGGACGACAAATTATGCTACCATTTTCAAGTGGTCCAAATAAAATATTTTAAGAACAAAGGTTCTCCGACCGCCTCCAGCTGTTTCTTCATGAAACATGGATCTTACAATTTAATTTTGGAAAAAAGAGCAGAAATCAATGTAACGTACGAGGACTTATTCAAACAGTAAAGGAGAAATCAAGAGGTCAAAACTAGAAAGGGTGTTGGCATCTGTCACAGAACATTCCATGGACTTCAGAGTTTTCCCGAAAATTTTCAATGATTTTGCTAAGAGATACCAAAAATGTAAGCGGCGCCTTTGCGATAACCACTTGAGAATCTGACGAAACATTTGCAAGAATTTACTGAAAAGTTTTGACGATAAACCAACTCTTTGGTTAACATTCTCGAGGTCTTCCACGTTAATAGGGCCACCGAACGTTCTTGTAGTAGGCTTCGGTGTAGATGAATTCGCTTGACCGAGGCTTGAGATTAGGTAGGCTGGGTTTATAAGATCGATAGGGATTATCTCTTGCAGGGAAATCACAAACAGAGGAATCTCAGAGTCTTTATTTGGGCGTAAAACTCGGGTATCTTTGGAGTAAGAAGGATTATAAACGGGCTTGAAGTGTGTTTAAGCGGGCCTATTACTCCATGACGTCTCTCTGACTACCTGGCTCTTCCTGAATCCTGATTGAATGGGACTCTTTCTGACTGACTAACTCTCTAAATCTGACTGAATTCCCTTAAGTTTGGCAGTATATATTTGTCTCAGAACCAATGGGTGTGGCCTTTTATCATCCAATGATCTTGTTTGTGTGGAGCCTATTCCATGTTTTTGATGGAGCCTATTTCACTCCCTGTTATGGAGATACAGGTTCGTTTTGTGGTCAAAGTCCCAGAGACATGACTGAGTTTCGCAGTCTTTTGTTACGAAATAATGGCCGCTGCTATCGCGTTTTGAGTTTTGCACCTGCATCCCAAGCATTGTTTCAACAGCTGACATTCTATCGCGGATAGGGGAACCCCATTTGTATGTGTGTGTACAAGTGCATATGTTTGCTGCCGTCTCAAATTCATTCCTCTCACCTCGAGCAAAATACATATATTATTTACAATGTTTTAGAAAAAAAGATAGACTGTAATCTAGAAAAAAGACGCCATCTAGAAATGAGAATAAACGAGAATAAAGAAACAATTAGAGCTGGTAATATCGAAAGAAGAAGTAATCCTAATCTGAGAAGAATGAGACTGTAATCTTGAAATAAAAATAGACCTTAAAAATGATAAAAAAGAGACGGTAATCTAGAATTAAGAAGAGACTTTAATCTAAAATAAGAAGAGAAAGTAATTTAGAATCAATAAGAGCCGGTAATATCGAAAGAAGAAGAGAGGTAATCTATAAATAAAAAGATAAACTAATATAGAAAGAAGAAGTAATCCTAATCTAAGAAGAATGAGACTGTAATCTCGAAATAAAAATAGACCTTAACAATGATAAAAAAAAGACAGTAATCTAGAAATAAGAAGAGACAGTAATCTAGAAATAAGAAGAGACTTTAATCTAAAATAAGAAGAGAAAGTAATTTAGAATCAATAAGAGCCGGTAATATCGAAAGAAAAAGAGTTGTAATCTATAAATAAAAAGATAAACTGATATAGAAAGAAGAAGTAGTCCTAATCTAAGAAGAATGAGACGGCAATCTAGAAATAAGAAGAGAGAGTAATCTAAAAATAAGAAGAGACCTTAATCTAAAATAAGAAGAGAAAGTAATTTAGAATCAATACGAGCCGGTAATATCGAAAGAAGAAGAGAGGTAATCTATAAATAAAAAGATAAACTAATATAGAAAGAAGAAGTAATCCTAATCTAAGAATAGACCTTAACAATGATGAAAAGAGACGGTAATCTAGAAATAGGAAGAGACTGTAATCTAGAAATAAGAAGAGACCTTAATCTTAAAACTACAAGAGACTATAATCAAGAAATAAAAAGCGACCTTAATCTAGAAATAAGAAGAGATGTTAATTTAGAATGAATAAGAGACTGTAATCTAAAATGGAAGATAAGTAATCTCATGAGAAGAAGAGAGGGGAATCTAGAAAGTAAAATGCTGTATATTCTATTCTAGGAAGAAAAAGCGAAACCTCAATCTAAAAAGAGGTAGATACAGTAATCTAGAAATAGAAAGAAACGGTAACTTAAGAAAGAAAAACGGTAATCTATAACAAATAAGTGACGGTAATCTAAATTTGGAGGATACAATAATTTCGAACGAATAAGAGAGGGTAATTTTGGAAGAATTTTTTACGGTCATCTACAATAATAAGATATCTATATCTATAAAAGAAGAGACCATCGTATAAGACCAGTTCCTAATCTAGAAAGAAGATACCGTAATCTAAACAGAGGAAGAGATTGGAATCAAAAAGCCGAAAAAACGGTAATCTAATAATAACTATAGAGAGTAATCTAGAAAGATATCCTAATCTAGAAATAAGTTACCTTATTCAAGAAAGAAGGAGAGACGGAATTCTTACAACAATAATAATAATTAATCTATAATGAAGTGTTGATAATTTAAGAATAAGAAGAAACAGTAGTGTTGAAATAATTAGGGACTCCAATCTAGAAAGTATTAGATACTCTACTCTAGAAATAAGAAGAAGGGTAATATAGAAATAATAAGCGACGGTAACCTAGAAAGAAAAGAATGTAATCTAAAAATAAGACTATACTATTCTAGAAATAATAAATGACCGTAATCTAGCAAGAATAATTGATGGTGATCTACAAAGAAGAATAAATGGTAGTTTATAAATAAGTAAAGACCCTAATCCAGAAAGAAAAAGAGACCCTAATCTAGAAAGAAGAGACCCTAATCAAGAAAGAGGAAGAGACCCTAATCTAGAAAGAAGAGACCCTAATCAAGAAAGAGGAAGAGACCACAATGGAGAAAGAATACGAGACCCCGTCTAGAAAGAATTAGAGCCAGTAATGAGATGACGACACATCTAGGGAATGTGGCGAGTGCTGTCGACGTTCCTTTTCTCAGTTTTTTCCTTTATTTCGAACGGAGGCGTCGCTTAGAAAAGCAACCCTGTCCTTAGGAATTACTGGCGTTGGATCCTCTCGGATTAACAGATGCAAGTTGCACGTCGTATAACTTCGGTGTAATTAAGGGTCTATGTTTTAACAAATTGGAGTACACGAAATCAAAACACTTATATCGCACACATACAAACACATCATTCCTTTCTTTTGATGAAAACGAACTTGTGGTCAAATTTCCACCCATGCTTTTTCGGTCTTGTGCCAGACCCAAGAACCAGATAATGAAATTTAAACAAAGATCGGAAAGCCACCCGATGAGTGATGTGTTTTGTGTGCGAAGGAAGTGTTGATCGCAGACTTATGTGCGTGTGACGTAATTCGCCAGAACTGTCTGCGGGCCACTTCAGACAAGAGACTCGACAAATGATCCGTGAACCCTGAACCAGGAGATCGAACCCGGTACCCAGGCGTAGAAACCTAACGCTAGCGAATTTTGTCATATATGGTACACTAGTAGTTTCGATTTATTTATTATCCTTGTGTTGTGAAATTTTGTCATAAAACCTGAATGCCGACGTTGCCGCGTTTTCTTAAATCGGTGCTAAAAGATTTGGCGCGTAAAACATAATATGAGGCTTCTGTGTGTTTCCCTTCGAAACTGATGTGTACATTCTTGCTACGAGTACTCCCCAAAGAATATCGGGGGTAGCAAGTGCAATCTTCCACAAATGAGTGCTCTCCCTGCCCCGACTGTGTGGAGGAAGACCTGCTGTTGTCTTCCACCCATTTTTACTTCCTCTTCCTGCAGCACTTTTCCATTTTACGAAATGGAATGGGAGTCTTTTATCGCCCGGCCTTTTCCAAAGTGAGTTCCATTTGTAATCTATCGCGGCTGAATGGCTAACACTTTATTGCTTTTAAAAGACATAAGGCACATTTCACCCGCGGTAAGAGATCCTCTCTCACAATCCTAATGCGGCAAATTGGATTCTCCTTTGCTATTTTTGGAGCCGCTCTCTCGCAGATCCACCCTTTAAAAAGAGGTGGCTACAACTCAGACTTCTCAGGTATCCCTCAAACCTTCTTCCAGCGGTCTCTTCTTCTTCTCCTTTCTTGAAGGTGTCAGGCGTTTCCGACCTACTTATTTCTCTCGAACTGCTCTTGATCACTCGTTATTAGTAACAGCATCAGTCCCCTCTTTTCCATCACAGGCTCGATAGGGCTAACCCACTTAGACGTGTAAAGGATAGCAGAGTCCGTCGTACCATGCCGCCTACCATCCTATAGGCATACAAATGCACCTTGCAGCGGGCCAGCGCGACTGCCCCTCTCTCTTCTTCGATGGAGGTGGACTTGCCGGACAGATACTTGACAGAGGCTCAAGGTACCTATAATGGGATCTGAGATACTTTGGAGTTGGGAGGGATGGAGGGAAGTCACATGGATATGCCCCCTGAGCTGACATGATCCCCGAGTTGACCCAGCCACAGATGGTATTATCTTCCATCGGGGCAGACCCAGGATCGGTCATAAACTCTGAATCTAAATTCGCCCTTCTGCAAGCTTCTACTCTAGTGGCAAGGACTCAGAGAAAGATCTTGCTTTTGAAGGTATGTGTGGCTTAGAGGTACTTTCCTGGGACGGAGAGAAGAGAATTCACTCTCCGCCCTCTTCTCCTAAGACGAAAAAGAACAAAAAGAAAAAAGGGGACAAGAAGTTCCTTTCCATCCACTGGGAGTTAGGATAAGGATGGGTCCACTTCCGCTTCGGCAAGCGGCAATGCCGAGATCGGCATTTCCGGTATTTTAGCGCCCATCGAGCGCGGAAGCCCAGACAAATACAAAGTCGCAAGTGCGTTGATGGGAGCCTTGATTAAGTCAGAGCCCCTCCTACAGAGATTGCAAGGCGTTTTTTAGCCCGGTGGCTTTAAACGCTTTCTGGGATATCGCTTCACAGGTGGCAGCATGTGTGTCAAAGGCAACATGACCCATCAGATGAAAGCATTATCTAGTTTCATTGGTAGAGAGCCGAAGGAGACCAGTTTCTCTGACGAGAGCCTTGTGGCGAATGCCGGTGAGTGTGACGCCTCACACTGCCATGAACTTCGGAAAATGAGTAGTTTAGGCGAGGGAACTGGTAGGCAACTACATAGAAGACACCAACTTAGAGCTGGCAAACCAAGGGGCGGTCAAAGTCGAACGTGTGAGGAGAAAACGAGGAGAGGCCTCGAGGTCCACTTCTTTAGGGTCTTTCAACAAGGACACTCGAGCTTTGTCAGGCGATAGTGGCCATGTTGTTAAAGCGACATCTGGCAACCTCAATGTGAACTGTTCAGTAGTACTTGGCAAGTCACGATGGAAGGTTATAGCGTTGAACACCGTGTGCAAATCATCAAATGTTATTATAAAAATCAGTGCTCCGTTCGACAAACGTTCCGCGCACTGCGTGATTTTTATCCTCGCCACAATCGTCCTTCCGAATCTACTGTTCGAGTCTACTGTCCCATTAATATCTAAACGATCTGGTTTATTATTGACTTTTCCTTAATTTAATGTTTTAGTCGTCCTTTTGACACCTCCATTATTGATTATTTACTATTTAAACTTTCGTGCCTTAGTTTACTCGTATCATTTAATGTTCAATCACTTAAAATTTAACTTAATTGAATTACTTGCTTCGCTCCATTTATTAATATCCGCTTCGATTACATACCCCCTGGTCTAACTTATTTTCGATTGTTCGCCCTGCCCTTATAATTCTCTTTTGCTGTGGTTTATAGTGAATTTTTTATATTCCGCTTGATTCATGTTTATTATTCATATTTGCTGCTCATGGGATTGTTTAATCTTCTTTTTTTTCTCAGTCTTATTAATCGATTTCTTCATGCCTTTCTTTCGACTTTATTGCTATAGTTTACAATTTTTGTATTCCGATAGGAATTTAATTCATGTTTATTATGCATATTTTAAACTCATAGGGTTATTATTTAATTTAGTTATTTTTTACGATATTACATCAATTTCTTATTAATAGATTTTCACCAATTTTCTTTCAACGGTTTAGGATTATATATTTCATTTTAACTTCTTGCTTTTGGTTATCATTTTTGACTCCTGTAATGTTTTCATTGCTGTGTTTAGTTATTCTTATAAAAATAATTCTTTATATTTAGAATTCGCTGATGATGGTCATCGTTAATGACCGAAACGTCCGGAAAATTAAATGTTTAAAACCATCGCATATGTCTTCATATTCCTGCTATATATATATATATATATATATATATATATATATATATATATATATATATATATATATATATATATATATAACTGGGAATAAACTCAATTTATATAACTGATATTTTTCTTCAAACCTTTTCATTTCTCCTTGATATTTTTTGCTACACATTCCACGTAAACTTTACGGTATCTGGCCCTCAGGCAAAGTGTAGCATCGGCTTAGATGACATGTGCTAGTTTTTGAAGCCTTCCAAAAGTGGTTAAAGATTAACTATAATTTATGTGGCTTCTTTTGATCTTTCAGGAATCGTTTGTTTGTTGTTTGAAAACTCACTATTGTGAAGCCTAATGGAGAATAATTTGGCTTGAATTTTAAAAAAAACATCCATCATATCGTAGAAAGATGATGAGATCATTGAACTGATTACATTTTGCATTTGAACTCTATGATTATTCAACCTGACAAATCCCTTGTGGGAAAAATTGTAATCTATCATCATGGCTGGCCTATTGGCCTGTTCAGGATGTGTCCAGACGTTTCATCGCACGAACGTTCAGGAATGCACCCTTTTCCAGCACGAGAAGAGCTGAGTATGAGGTCAATCTTATTTTCAGGAATGTAACGTGGCAACATTATGTATTTGATTATGATAATTGTATGTAAAAGTGTTGTAGGTACTGGTCTGTTCTTATTTCGGAGACAGGGAAATTTCTTTCCTGTGTATTCTGACTGTTCCAAATAAGGTGGGTCTTTGCATAATCTTTCACCTCTTTCGTTGGTTTCCTGTAGATAATTGAATTTACCACATAATAACTCTCGGCTCCAAATCATAACAAAATAATTATACAAAATTTTCCTGGTTTGATGGTATTTGGTGGAACTTTGGATTCATTATTAACCAAGAACATGTTCAGCGATAATCGCCGGGTCTGGAAATCGTTTTAAATTTTTTCTTCATTCAAAACCTCCCGTAATTTCCTGCTTGCTGCAAAAGGCGCCCATTAGGTAATCGAATGAGCCAATGTCGCTACTTATAAAACGTTGATGGATGAAGAAAAAAATCCCTAATGCTTCGGGATCTCATAGGTCCGCATTAAAAGCTGTAAATTATGATAATCAGCGCCTGCAGGAAAAAATTATGCCTCGACCTGATTTTATCTCTCTGTGTATATTTAAGTTTGTAGAAACATGTGATAAAATGATGACAAGCTTTAATTAATTAGTCAAAAGGACTTTGATTTTAGATTTGAAATTGCATCTGTTACAAACACATCCTTTTCCCATAAACAGCTTTTTTAGAAACTGTCACAAGAAATCTAATGAGCTACTGTAGTGACTTGCCTTCTTGCTTTTTCGCTGCTGCATAAACTCAGAGCACTATCACTTTGCCCCCCGACCCTCCCATGCAGGAGAGGGGGTAGCCTGTGTAGCCTGTTACGCTTAGTATCCGGAGGAGCTGCACCTCTCCCCGGCCTGAGTGGAAATTAGGGAAGCCCCGTCCGTCATTGGGTGGAGGTGAACGCTCTGAGAGGATCTGGGAATGCAGTTGGTGCGCTTTCCCATCGCTCCCTCTCAGCTCAACATTATCTTTATATATTCATTCATTATTATTATAATTATTATTATTATTAATAGTGGGTTACCGGATATTCACGCAGAGCCGCCCCTAAGCGCGGCCTCGCCCTCCAAAGTTGTCGTGGAGGAAAAGATAACACGAGACACCATCCTCAAGCGGCCAAAGGGATTTCTCTTTTCGATTTTTGGAGCCGCCACGGGGGACTCCTCCTCACGAAGGGAGCTTTCCCCTCATGTGCTTTCTCAGGGACTTTTACAGTGGACTCGATGTTTACTTCTCTCATAAGCCTTCCCCAGTGGTGGCTTATCCCCACACTCTACTTTGGACTCTCCATTGGCTGAGCATATCTATCCACGAGCGGCAGTTATCCCCTCTCCTCCCAAATAAGACTGCCACGAGAGCATGCCTGCGCCCTATAATCTATCGGTACCGGTGGGAGCGCCTCAATAGAGTCAACCCCAGTAAGGGAGGGGGGGTGAGAAATAGCAGGGCATTCGGTGCATTACACCTACAGTCAAGCATCTCCAATTTTAAAGTAATCGGCGTGACTACTCCATCCCTCTCTTTCCCGTGGGAGGTTGACTCACCGCCTAAAAAGACAAACCACGGCAAAGCAGAGTCCTCGATTGGAATTCGTGATGCCTCAGTTGTTTGAATGGCCACGTTGAGTCCACCCCTGAGCTGGACATAATCCCGGAGGTGACTCAGTCTCAGACGGCAGAATTTTACATTGGGGCGAACCTAGGCTCGGTGCAAAACACCGAACCTAAATCTACCCCTGTACAAGCTTCAGCTCAGGTGGCTCGGATATCCGATGAATTCCAACTAGAGGAGGGACCTTTTCCCCCGACTGATCTCCAATTGATAGCTAAGACCTTCTCCATTTTGGAGAAAGATCTTGCTCACGCCTGTCCATCCGGCCTAGGAACCTCTTCCGGGGGACAGTTAGGGAAGGGACAAGGAGGACTACGCTTCATCTTCCGCAAAGGCTCCAGGGACGGGTGTGTCTGCCGCCGCTTCGGCAAACGACCAAGTTAAGACCGCCACGTCCAGCCCCGATGCGCCTTGGGCAGGAGGCTCAGATTTAAACCAAATTCGCAAGTGCGCTAAGCGGAGTCTTGATTAAATAGGGGCCCCTCATTCAAAGTTTACCTGGAGTTTTTGAGCTCGCTTTTTTCAGAACTTTTCCGGTTATTCGCTACACTAATGACAGCATTTTGTCCAAAGGCAACATGATCGATCAGAGCAAAGCATTAGCTAGCTTGATTGGTAGAGAGTCGAAAAGTGACCCGTTTCTTGGACCGGCTCCTTATGGCGAATGCGTCGGATTCCTCCGAGGCGGCTCAGATTATTGCCATTCAGACAGATAATATTTCGCCAGTAGGTGTAACTCCGCACTCTACCGGGAACTTAGGGAAAGAAGTGGTGTATGTAAGGGAACTCGTTATCTAAGTAGAAGGTACTGCCTTAGAGCGTGCCGACCACGCACAGTCAAGGTTGAACGTGTAATGAGAAAACAAGGAGGGGTATTGAGACTTAACCCTACTCTCGATCGTGATAGGCTCTCGAAGTCGGTGCGTGTCAGTTGGATTCGCTATCGCGTGAAGGCCTTCGTGCTACTCCCTCAAAGGTACTTCTACTGCCACCGCTTCGGTCATACAAATCGCTTGTGTAGACGTGAAAGTCCGGTTTACCCTTAATGTGTAAGTTGCTTCAATGACATACACGATATGTCCCTATCGTGTATGGAAAATTGTGTCAAATGCAAAGAGCCGCACCTCGTTTATTCAAAAGAATCTGGTACGTTTCTCCTGGCCCGGGAAATCCTTGCCGATCAGGCTAAGGATCGTCAATCATTTTCTAGGCATACGGATTTGGTCTTGGCGCGCCCGACGAAACCTGGGTCGTCTTGTACCTCAACATTATAAAAGTCACTCTCTGCTCCTGGCCCCCCTAAGCCTGCAAATACGATCGTTTCTGCGCCGATTCGGATCACCCCTGAGGGTTTTTCTCACCCAGGGCGCTCTCCTGGTAGAGCTGAACCTAATAAGGGTTGACATCCAGCCTCGAATAAAACAAGGCTCCCCACCTTTCTCCCTACATCATCGTTTCCCGTAAGACGAAATGGCCAATCACCTCTACCGAGTCGTTAGGCTCACATCAAGCAACAGCTTTAAAGGTGTTCGTGCGGCGATCTTCTGTGGTTCCTAAAGCTGCCCCCGCCAAAGGAGGAAGGCACCAAAGGAGCTTCGGCTCCTATACTCCCTTGTACTCGTGACGGGTTCGTACTTTTGGACTATCTTACTTTTTGTATGAGGCTGGGCCTCCATTTTATTTGAATTTCTATACTGTTGGTTGCATATTTTGGGGCTGAGAAGAGGCGGTCCTCTCACTGACGCCGAAGCTTGCTTCCTTTTATTTCTTGCCTATTTTTTTCGCCTACGGTTTTGTTTTTGCTTTTTGTTGCATTTCGCACTTATGTTTGTTTGTAACCTAGCCTAATATTAGCTTTCGGAAGAATTACGGTAACTTATGCTCAAGTAAGCCTTCGCCAAGTAGGCGATAATAATAATAAAATGTCCCTTTTGCTTACTAATGAAGAATGCAATATCCCATTTTTTGCCCTCTTGCTAATCATCGGTAATGTCTTCATTCAGAGCAATTTTACTATTTACTTCACATTCAGGCGAAATTAGTCTCACTATCGGTCAGTTTCACCAACTTTCAGCTTACGAAAACCAGATTGCATGACAATGAAGCTATGTATATGTATGGTTCTTAATGGTTAAATTTGTTGGGAAAAGCCTGAAAGACTAACCGTGAATTCATGCCCTACACACCAACCTAGGGATATATTCGCTCTCAACACGACCTTTGTCTCACACCAATGCCGGTAGGATGGGTTAGGAAGTATGTGGACTTATGATACATATAGAAACACATACTTACACATTATATTAATCTTAACATTATGACTATATATACACGAACCGTATTTGAAATCTATAGAAGTCAATTTTCCCTCGGGAAAACACTAAACGGACACAAAACCCTTAGCACTTGACAGCGTGAGTTTCAAAAGGACAAAGATTCCACAATTACATTGACCTCCGCTAAATAGACTTATCCTAGGAAACATTATGAAGCTTTTGCGTATCAAAGCAATTCACTAATTGACTAACATTGCCGTAGTATTCCAGAAGAATAAGAGAATCCATCAATTTAACTATATTAAGGAATTTGGCGCGAATTAATACTATAAGAATAACATCATTATAAAATGTTTTATTAAAATCTCTCGTATGTCGGGGAAGCATTTATTTTTTGGACAAATGTTCACTAACTCTGAAAATCTTCATAATATCATTCTCAATCAGCATTTCAACATATCTTGTAAACATGTTCATAAAACTTGTCCACCTGTATAAATAAAATGTCTTAAAATTTTACCCATATAACTATAAGGAAACACATTAAAATAGCAAGGAATAGTTGCTTCAATTTTATTTTTATTTTGTAAAAATAGACTTTAGCTTCACGAAAGTCATTTGACAAGGAACTTACTTAAAAGATATGATTGTACCAAAATAACAAATTATATTAAACTTATACTTTTTGTGTTGTTTAGAATCTTAACAATTTAAATTAAGAGAATTTTGTTATGATTATCAAAAAAGGTAAAGACGTCTTGTTAGGTTATATTAGGAAAAGAGGACAAGGCAGACTGTTAGGTTTGTTTAGGAAATAAAAAAAATACGTCCTCTTAGGTTAGGATAGGAAAAACAGGTTAAGACGTCCCGTAAGATTATGTTAGGAAACAGTACAAGGCATATTGTTTAGTTTGTTTAGGAAGAAGGGAAAATAGGTCCTCTAAGGTTACGATTAGGTTAGGTTAGGAAAAAAGGAAAATGCCTTCGGTTACGTTAGGTTAGGAAAAGAAAAAAGACGTTCGGTTAAGTCTGGTTAGGAAAAGAAAGAAAATCTTTTGTGTTAGGTTAAGTAAATAAAAGAGAAAAGCCCTGTTAGGTTATCTTAGGAAAAAAGGAAAAGTCGTTCGGTTAGATTAGGTTAGAAAAAAACGAAAAGACATCCACTTAAGTTAAGGTGAAAAAAGAGGAGAAGACCTTCGAAAGTAATGCATTAATAAGCAGGTTTTTCTCATTCAGCCTAAATGGTAGTATTTCTGAGAGCCTAATCACATGCCAAATCATTTATCTCATGCTAATAGACTCCATTACGAGCCGAGTCATCTTTAATTTCAAGTCTATATCATTGAATTCTCATGAGCTCCTTATCATGATCATACTCGGTTGTTTTTTTTTTTGTTATATGCTGAGTTTTCGATAAACAAAAGTCCAAGGATCTTTTGAATCTCTCCAATCATAAGTATAAAATGGCAACATATCACGTGTTCTCTTCGACCACATGCATACACTCTCGACACACTGCTTGCCCACCTTGTGATAGGCTCAAGAATTGTCTTGATCACCAAATCATACTCTAAAATAGGCAAAATAGGAGTGCTTGACAAATTCGCTGATGATTGCATTTCGACTGGCAATGGTGAGGCTGCCAAAAATATAGCAAAAGGAGTCCAGGTTGTTTAGGCCACAACGACAAGAAGTGCAGAAGAATTCATGATCTGAAAGAAAGGAAATATGTATGTGAATAAAACATAAATTAGACAAAGCTTAGACAAAGAAAATCAAAGATTAACAAAGGTCTGCTAACCATTTTTATACAAACTTTTATACATTATTTTCACAAGTCG
This sequence comes from Ceratothoa steindachneri, assembly GCA_963969495.1. Classification (NCBI taxonomy): domain Eukaryota; kingdom Metazoa; phylum Arthropoda; class Malacostraca; order Isopoda; family Cymothoidae; genus Ceratothoa; species Ceratothoa steindachneri. The sequence goes on from OZ018335.1 coordinate 81,882,941, forward strand.
ATAATAATCACCTAAAGAGTACGGCATACAGCATGAATCCCCTTCCCTCCTCCCTCACTTGGAGCGGCGCCTGCGGCCGATTCAGCTATCAGCACGACACTGTCTCACGTGTAACTGAATACACAAGTTACAAGCTATTTCCGTTTGCTAATATTGCCTCTTCTACGAGTCCCGATCAAAGTGTTAATTAATAAAATATATTATATATTTTTTAAAATTTTTATGATCAGTAATAAATAATCTCTAAAATAATAAAAGCAATCAGCTGAACAGATATGTGCTTACTCAGAGAGTAAAGGTGTATATAACAAAAGTACATAAGTGATAGAGGAAAAGTAAATGGCAATTTTGAAATCAGCAAGATAATTTTAGCTTAAATCAAGTAGGAAATCGAACTAAACAAAAATTATGTTCAAAATTATTGCCCTGTGTAATGAATCTATATAGTTATGGATTTTTAGTATAGTTACCAAAAAGGTGTTAATTGTTCAGTAGATCCATATTACGTATAAAACAGATTAATGAAAATTTGATTTAATTGTAAAAAACAGGGACTTATTCCATTAAGACTCGCTCATGTTTTCATTATAAATAAATAGTCAGCAAGTCCATATATATTTCTATTAAGGGGTAATGGAAATACTGCTCACTACAAACCATCACTTTACTAACGTAAATAACACGCATTCAGAAGAAGCAATGCTATCTATGGGCAAATCATTATGGAGAGGACAAACAGACGCTAGTTTGGTTACGCAGCGTCAACATTTACGTTGCATATGGTCCGATACTTTACCCTCTACCCCTTCTCCTTTGCCCCGCTGTCACAAAAATCCTAGAGATCGTTCGCAAAGGAGTACCATCATCAGATTTCGTAATCCGTTAATATAAACAAAGGAGGGTGGGATAGTCGATAGAATAAAAATCTATGAACAGCCTCACTGTTCCCTCCTATTGTTTAAGTCTATTTTTGCTAAATAGACGAAATTTCACTTTCTCCGACGCAAACTAGAAGGGCGAAGGGTCACAACAGTGAAAAGTGATGCCCTAGGAGAGAGGCTTAAAGGTCGGCTCTCATTTCCCCTCCCCTCCCCCAGGGGATAATCAACGTATATATAGTTTGATCTGGAGAAATGAAGAGGAGAATCGAGGTAGCAATCGAGAGAAGAAGAGCAGTCCCTGAGTAAAACAGGGAATCAAGAAGAAGTGGGACCGAGCGGGATTTTTTCCCCAGGCTGTTCCTGTGGTCACATCGAAGAGTAAACATCAATCAGTATAGAGAATCGCTCTCATACATGGAGGCTTTATACCCATGCGAATCTCTTTAGGTGTTGACCACGGTGTACGTAGAGTTTGATAACGAGTATCCCCTACCCTCATTAGACTTCCCCCAGGATGACCCGTCCACGGAGGTAGATTTAAAAACCAACCTTAGCCCGCTCATAGATTCACAATTGTCCACTCGAGTGTAGGAAAAATTAAGTTCAGCCCCTATCCACCGAATACCCAATCCCCAAAAGAAGTTTGGAATCCACACCGATGCCGGTGGTGAAGGAATCGGTTGTTTATGGGTAAAAGATGATGGCAATGATACCCCTGTTCCCATAGCTTATGCAACTATAGAAAAGGAAGCGCTAGCCGTAATTTGGGGAATAAATAAATTCCATTTCTATGTAAAAGATAGTGAGTTTAACGTGGAATTCAATCACCAGTCTCAGTCATATTGGCGTAACAGCAAAAGCCAGAACGGCAGACTTATGCGATGGAGTCTATTGTTCATGGAGTACCAATTTAATATAAACTATATAAAAGGCTCCAATAATTGTATAGACGATGAATTCAACATAAACTATATAAAAGGCTCCGATAAGTATAGAGCCGATAACTTGAGCCTATACCCCACATAGGGCTAATTTAACTCCCATTTGTCTTAAGACCAATTTTTTTTGTGTAGCTATTAATGTATTAATGTGTTAAGGTTTATTTAGGTACGGAATTAACTGCCTAGATACAGATTAAGAGTCAGTTACTTTTTCTTGCTCTTTGTTGTAATCGATGTTTTATTTTTGTTAAATTAAGTTGTGTGATACGGACTGCTTGGCCTTACGAGGCCAGGTGAAAGTCCGCCGTTTACCTGCCTATGTACTTGTGCGCGTGTGCGTACAATGTCAATAAGCCTTAGTTTAGTATAATGGTTAACCATTGTATTTTCATGGTAACAGTCAGACTTGGAATTGCATTCCACGACATGTGTTTTTTTGGTCGTTTATTATTTTTTTCACCGGAGTTCTCTCCCTCCCGCCATTACCTTTAGTAGAAGGGAGGAAATGTGGGGAAATAAATATCGCGAGGACAAACAGTCACTATTTTGGTTAACACAGCGTCAACACTTACGTTCCATATGGTCCGATACTTTATCACTCCCCCACCTCCCCTCTGACCCGCTGTCCCCAAAATCCTAGAGATCACTCGCAAAGAAGGAATACCATCAGAAGATTTCGTAGTCCGTTAATATAAACAAAGGAGGGTGTGATAACCTTTAGAAAATAAATCTATGAACAGGCTCACTTTCCTCTCCTATTGTTTCTGTATATTTTTGCCAAATAGACGAAATTTTACTTTCTCCGACGTAAACCAGAAGAACGAAGGGTCACAACGGTGAAAAGTGATGCTCTAGGAGAGAGGATTAAAGGTGAGCACTCATCTCCCCTCCCCCCTTCCAGGGGATAATCGACGTATATATAGTTCGATCTGGAGAAATGAAGAGGAGAATCAAGTAGCAATCAAGAGAAGAAGAGCAGTCCCTGCCTAAAACAGAGAATCAAGAAGAAGTAGGAACCGAGTGGGATTTTTCTTCCCGAGGCTGTTCCTGTGGTCACATGGAAGAGTAGACCATCGGTATATAGAATCGCTCTCATACTAATATCGTTCAAAGAAACCCCTTATCTTAGCTTTTCCAATAAAAACAGAGATATCCCTTACCATTGAGGAATACCAATGTGAATTTCCACTTGAGAAAAGATTTATCTCTTGGTCAAGTCTCATCATCCAGAAGCCCGCAAGTGTAACCTAAGAATTGGAATAATCGTACATCCACAATCCCCTCGCTAATATCGTCAAGTCAAAAAGCATCGACACACGCTCCCCACTTACCTCGGAATCAGCTGTTATTCCCGAATAGCTTTCACTAACGTATCCTTCACTCAGAGAGACAGACAACTGTGTTTATGAGTCAGCCTCACGCCTCGAATCATCGCATCAAGGAGGTTCACGCTCAAGGTCATCCAACGCCAGACTCCCTCTTAGTTAAAGGTAAATGGATTTCAACTTATTTATGTTCGTTAGTTACCATTCCGTACTAAAGTCAATTTTTGCGTGAACCATCGTGTAGTACTTATTGGTAATATTAATTTTTATTTAGATCCTCTTATTATAGCACTAGTATATTTAAAGTTTTAATATTTCCTTTTTAGTAATTAATAGTAGATTTTTGCCCTAGTTGTTTAATTAAATTCTCGAAACGCTGCATATGGTAATAGATATATAATATTACGAATCTTCCCTGGTTATAGAATCAAAAGTAATAAAAGCAAAGCACTCTTAGAGAAAAAAGGAACGGAGTTAGACCTGTACGGAACAAACGTACATATATACTCGGCCGTATACCATGACACTATCAATTTCAAACCTTTGGAAAAATCTAGTTGCATTATTTTTTCACTATTTAAATTTATTAGTCAATAGACTAATAAATTGTGTGTAAATTATGTTCGTTTATCTTCCCAGCACAACTAAGATGCTAATGAATTACGTGGACCTTTTATTGTGATGTGATACATAAATATTATCTATATACTATAATATCAAAATTTATGAGCTGCCGTCATGAAATTATCGTAGTAGCAAAAATACGAGGAGCGGTCAATAAGTTTTGCAATTCAGGTATAAAGAAACAAGATATGAGGAAAAGTGTTTTATTATTTTTCAATATAACTACCTTCGACTTCAATACACTTACGCCACTTGTCCCTGAAGCTTCGAATTCTCGACAACCAGAAATCTCCCAACTGCTGTTCAATCCACTCCTGGACGGCGAGCTGGACATCTTCATCGTCCCCAAACCGGCGTCCCCGCAGTGCAGCCTTAAGCTGGCGGAATAAAATGTAGTCGCTAGGGGCCAGATCTGGACTGTATGGGTGATGGTTGAGCTCCTCGAATCCGCACTCGCGCAGGGCAGCTTGTGCAACTCTGGCATTGTGGACAGGGGCATTGTTATAGAGGAGCAGGACACCGCATGTCAACTTGCCGCACTGCTTCTTCAACCCAGCCAGTTTCTAAGCGTAATAGCCCACTATTAACACTCCCTCAGAATCCCAGAAGATGGTGGCCATAATCTTCCCGGCTGAGGGTTGGGTCAGAAACTTGCTAGGGGTCGGAGAGCCCCTGTGCTTCCAGGCCATGCTTTCGAGCTTGGTCTCGGGATCCCAGTGATGGACCCACTTTTCATCACCTGTCACTATGCGTGACTCAAATCCCGCCGAGTCTTGGTTGTACAGGAGCAGCAGCTCCTCCGAACTTTGACGACGTTGAAGTCGATCATGGGGCGTGAGGTTTCGTGAGGTTTCTAAGGACCCAACGGGCAGAGACCTTGAACATGGTCAAATTGTCGTGGATGATGTTGATAACACTTCCATGTGATATTCCAAGTTCTCGCTTGATTTCTTCGACCTTCACCCGTCGATTTTAGAGGATCATCCTCTCCACACGGGCCACATTGTCCTCGTTGGTCACGTCTGATGGGCATCCTGGACGAAGGGCATCTTCAAGGGACTAACGACCATGACGGAACTCCCTATTCCTGCGAGCAATGGTTGCATAGGAAGGGGTGGTGTCGGTGTACACTGCAACCATGCGTTCATGGATCTCTTTTGCATTCTTGCCTCCTTGGTCAAAAATTTGATTGTTGAAAAATTTGTGACTGACAATTGGTGTTCAGCTACTGCTTCTTAAATAGACGAGGCAGAAGCGTGTGGCTGCAGGTCCTGACTTGTCATAACATGTCCTAACACCCCCACAAACAGCCATCCCCCTTCCTCTGTTTTGCCCTACCGATTCGAAAAACTTATTGAACGCCCCTTGTATTATACATTCTAGAAGAAAATTCATTACACAGCCACGGGAAATGTGTGAAGGGAGAAGAATCGTTTCATTGCACTCAGATACTCTTAAATTTTAGGGCTAATTATTATAATAGAGAAACGTAAAACTAGTCAGGAGATAACGAGAAAATCACCGCCAGAATTCGTCTTATAAAGGTTGAAAAAGAAGTGGAAATAACTTAGACCAAATGAAAGAGGTGATTACTGGTTGCGCTAAAAGCCGTTAGTGTTTGAAACTCAATCTCCATCATATTCCGTCATTTCTAGAAAAATCATTTAAACCTACAGAAAATTCACATATTAAGTAGATACAACTTAGAAAACTTGTACGCATTTAGATTTTGCTGTGTTTTATTTCTTTTACAAATTCTATTAGAATTGCGATGGTTTAGGGCTCGTCAGCGAGAATATTTCAGTGTTGAGTTTCTCCCGGGGTGAGAGCAGATTAATAAGATGTGGTGAAGGCATATCTGGCTATTAATTACATGTGGCGCATCGGAGGAGGAGGAGGAGGGGGGGGGTTATTGGCTAAAATGTAACTATGGGTATGAGTAGTGTCTCCAAAGCGCAACTTCCTCTTTTCGGGAGTTCCTTAAAAGGGTATTCCACTTTTTATCTTCGTCCTTAATTTGATGCAGTTGCTAATGGCCATGTTTTTGTCATTCTGTCGGCCATTTTTGGGGACTCTTTTGATCTAGATTTTTTAGTAGTCCTTATAATATATCGGGTTCATATGCCGAGAGAGTTGTCTGTGAGTGCATTTTTGGCCATTGTGTCTGCATCTTTATTTCGTTTGATTCCAACACATTAATTTACTTTGTATTTCAGGAGATATATATGGTGATTTTTTGTATGTGAGATTACTCTTCGTGTCAGTAAAGATCATTATATTTTTGTACATTCTTAAGAGTCAAACAGATGTCTGGCAGACAGACTGTTTTTATGTGGCGTAGCAGAACTACCGTACATGCCACCGTGTCGTAGAATACCCCCCCTTTTGGTTCTAAGAGTGCTGAGAGTGCTAATATATTGATATCTGAATATCTTAACGAACAGAACCGTTCCGAAACACGTAAGGATATAAGAGAGAAACGCATAATAATCCCCAAATAAACTTATATTTTAACTTTAACCATTGAATACACAACATCTAAACATTAACTACAGCAATACTCTGAATATTATTATAAACAAAAATTAATTAAATTAATTTGACCCTCAAAAATTGGTTAATTTCTCTACACACAACAATAATATAAGATTTAGGCTTACGGACTCTACTGGAATTTAAAGGCCTCAGAAATGTTATTGACTCACGACGCGTACCGTCTGGCCAGATGTAGATGGGCGAGATCACACGGTCGTTTTGGGGTGGGTAGCAGCTGGGGGTCAACACGGTATTCCGGGCGGGGGGAGGGGGTTCTTCAAGGACGAGAACAATTACGGTGCTTTATGCAACACCGAGGTAGTCGTGGTCTCTCTGGCGAGAGGGAGTCAAACTTGGTTCTTAAACCAAGTTAACTTGGAGTGCGGTGTGACCACTGAGTAACGAGATCGAGGGGGAGCTTTTCTCCTTCGTTACTTAATTTCTCATGGAGGAAGACTGAACTCGGGGAGGGTCTTCTTCAAGGGCGAGGATAACGGAGGGGGATTTCTCTGGCGAGAATAAGTTACTTAAAGTTTGGTTTGGTAACCAGGAACTAGATCGAGGATGAGCTTCTTCTTAGTTCCAGTCTTCTTCAAGGGCGAGTATAACGGAGGGGAATATCTCTGACGAGAATAAGTTGAACTTGGTTCCTCAACCAAGTTAACTTATGAGTTCGGTGTGGCCACCAAGTAACTGGCTCAAGGGGGAGCCTTTTCCTTTTCTTAATTCCTCAAGGACAAGGAATACCCCTGGTCTTTAAGGTGCACCAGGATATAAGGAGTCTCTCTAGCAAGAGTAAGTTGAACTTAACAAAGTTAACTTATCGTTTGGTTTGATAACCAGGGACTAGCTCGAGGATGAGCTTCTTCTTAGCCCCTTAAGGTAGGTAGCCCTGCCTCTCTTGCAGGGTACTTCTTGGTCTGGCGACCCAAGTAAACTACCTCTCCAGTCTCGGTAGCTCGGTTTTAATCGAGGACTTCGTCACCTGGAATCTGACGTATACTACCTCGATTTTCCTCAGTGTTCCTCATTTATACTTTGTCACTCCATGAGAGAGTGGTAAGGGGGGGGGGGGGGCTTGAGCACGGCCCCAGGAGAGTTCTTTTGCCCACCTGTTTTTGCCACCAAGTCTTACATCGGCTCCTCGTTAGCCTTCGAGCTTGGGAGAAACACGTCTCCTATTTCTTATTTGACGTGAAACTGGATCTCACTCTCTTGGGGGAGATCTTGCAATGGTCTTTTATGGCGCCGTGTGGTGCAGCGCTGCGGTCACGCGTTTGGCCCACCGAGGGCTTCGGCCGGATGTCTTTGCGGTAACCGCCTTGTGACTGCACCATGAGTGAACGGGGGGGGTGGGGGAAGTGACGATTCCCCTACACACCGTATCAGAAGTGTTTCATCCATCTGTAAAGATGGATTGGCAAGGTTGTCGAATTGGGGTAATAGAGGGTAAGGTAGCAAACTGCTGGAGGTATTCTAATCCAAGGGGGATGGCATACTAGTTGCTGATAAGAATGTCTGAGGTTTTTTTAAGGTCCTTTGAGTAAGGACATACTTTTTGTAGATGGTTTAATCAGGTAACTTTCTGGCTATTCGAAAAAGTCGATCACCTCTGTACCGTTCCCTTTGGCCTCTTGGTCTCCTGGCAATGATCGTTCAACCATGGTGTGGTACGCTTCCCTGGTTTGGAGCTGGTCTTGAGAATGTGATTTTTGTCTGCTTTTTTGAGTTATTCCGTGTAGGAACGGGTATCCATTTCTTCAGATAGCTTTTTTGAAGTGGGCTGGAGTTTGGCCGTCGTTGATGCAAAGTCAGTCAAGTTTGATCGATGGTATTTGCATCTTTGTTTTAGTTTGGGAACGGTTTAAGCTAAGATTTCTGTCACTATCGGGTAGTGAACGCTAATACTTAGATCGGGATAAACACTCCAATGAGTTGTTATGAGTAATGCGGAGTAACTAAGGATCAAGTATATATTAAAAAGTGTGAAGAGTTTATTGGAGATAATGTGTTGGAAATCTATGTATTTTGCTCTATTATGTCTGTTAAGGTGCGTCCTTGGCTGTGTGATTTTTGTCGTGCCAGTAGAGAATTCACCAAGAAGGAGAAAGAGTTTGGATAGCTTTTCGTAAAGGATTCCGATGTCTTGATGATCAGGGCAAAGATTAGGAGCCAGGTATACCAAGCATACACTAATAAGCTCTGTGCAGTAAAGCCGAAATGTTATAGCTTTTAATGGTGTATTTAAATTGTAGTTGGTTTATAGGATATTTTGTCCAACGTAAATTATATTATCTTTGGGTGAATCTGTATTTATGGAATGGGGTGATAATAGTATTTCAGAAATCTTTTTAGATTTGAGTCATAGATTCAATGTTACAGATGCACGCTGGATCTTGTTCATGGATGATGTATTGGAGGGATTGGAAATTGAACCGGAGGTCACGAATATTCTATTGCAGAAATAAAAGTTGTTTATTGCCTCGGTTTGTCTATCTATTTGAGGGATTTATAGACTCCGGATTGGAAGAAGCTGCCAGGTTTTGAATAGGGTTTGACTATTGTCAGTTTTGATGTAGTTTGGTACTGTTGGGTTCGGTAGGATGGGGTTTATTGTCGTAGGTATTTTTTCAGCAAGATAATCTTTAGGTATTAATTGATGGCGCTGTAATCTTGGTTTTATGTTTGGTAGACCTGCTTCTCGCTGGATGCCAGACGAGAGTGCTCCTAGTGACCTCAATTTTCTCGATGGTGTTATTTGTCTGTGAGTTTTTCCATTGCTATAAGGTTTTTTAGTTGTGCATAAATATTCGACAAACGTACATCTTGTTTTCCTTTGATGGATAATTTGGTAGATCCATTCGCTGTGGTGAGCTACTAGTAAGTCTCATATTTTGATCAATTTTTGTACTCCTATTTTCCGAATGAGTGCTTAACTTTGACTGTTCCGTCTACTTGTAAATAGGAATAAAGCCGTAAGTATCTGGTCCCATTGGTGTCGAGGCTTTGAATTTTATGAGTGGAGATGCAAGTAGCTCGCTCTTTCTGTACGCTAGATGAACTATTCCTTAGGGTTGCTTTGACTTCTTCACTTTTAGGTGGAGAGGAGGAGGATACAGATTTGGGCAATTTTGAAGGCTTCTTTTTTGATTGTGCGTTAGGCAGTTCTGTTTTAGAATGTTTATTGATCGGGAATTTAGTAGTTTGGGTATGATGGGCTCTAACCTTCGGAGATTCAGTAGTTGTGCATTGTAAGGGACGTGGACAAGTTTTCACGTGTTTGAAGATTTTGTTAGATTTCAATGTTTCTGTTGATTGAAAAGTCGATTCGGTGCTTTGAGTTTTGAAGCAGGAAGCAAGGCCAGCGTAGTTACTTGTCTCAGGAAAACACATCACCATGCCCTTTACGGGGTAAAACTTAATCTGATGTTCATTATAGTCTGTATAGGAAAAATATTTACACGCTTCAGCTCATTTGCATTTCGGTCATAGCTCCTTCAATTTTAGGTTCCTTTAGTTTTAATGTAAATAGTCATAGTTACTTTAGTTTGAGGGTCTTGTGGGGTTCATTTAGCTTTATAAGTATAAAGCCTGCATAATTTATTGATAGAAATGGAAGATCAGTCTTTGTTTTTAGTCTATAACTCGGTATTATGATCATTCATGCGATTAATCATTCTTCGTTTGTTTTCGCACAGCTTCATATCGACTTATAATTCTGCCATAGCAGTGAAAAGGTTTACCTCTCCTTTAATGTTTAAATTTTGATTTTATATAAAAAAATAGGAGAAAATTTCTTAACAAAATTCCGTATACAACGGAACGAATTGTCTTTGCGTTTCTTCTACGATTATCATATATGGCATCAGCAACAAGATGTGATCAAAGGTAAATAATGTTACCTAGACATAATTATTCAAATTATTTACGGTAATTAGAAGCCCGTAATGGTATATAAGATGCATAATTGAGGTTAATAATTCCTCGAAAAAGATGTTTTATAAAAATAGCGACAAAGAAATGCTGTGATAAGCTAATTTTTTTGTGAAATATATTTCACATTAATGCCGCGTTCAAAATTAATTTGTACTTAGTAGAACTTAATTTCAATTTTTAAAATATTAATTAAGAAAATAAAGGATTTGTTTTAAGTAACAGTTGATTTTTACCAAGTGAATGACGAATAAAAATAGAATAAAGCTAAAAGAGATATTGTGGTAGAGCGACTAATAGCAAGGCTTATCAACCTTAATTAATGCAGGATTAAATTCCCTCAATGGAGGAAAGATGAGGGCAATTTATAAGGAATGGTGAGGGAAAGATTCTACTTGTATGTTGGTATATGTTGATGACGTAGTATTGGTGGCTGTGTGTGAGGAGATTTGGAAATGTTAATTGTAGCTTTTGGGGGGGAGAAAAGAGTATATTTGTGAGTAAGAAAGGAGTTGAGTGTGATACCCGAGTTTCTAGTGCAACCCCTGAACAAGTTGGAAGTTTGAGGTACCTAGGGTGTATTGTAAGTAGAATTGGTACTGATGAAGCAGATTGCGACGAAAAGGATATATATGGTGGGAAAAGGTTTCAGGGGTGATTTGCTCTTTATGAGAAGTGGCAGGGAAGTGCATGGGATTTTGATTGGGAGAACGTTGCTGTATGGGAGTAAGCCTATGGGGAGAATGAAAGGTCTCGAGTTAGGGCAGTGCAAAGGAAACAACTTGAGATAGATGCTCATGGTGCAAAAGATGGATAAAGTGTTGAATGACTGGGAAAGAGAAGGTTATGAGGTGAATGAGGTTGTCAAAGATAATGTTCAGTGATGTAATAAAAAAGTAAGAATAATAAATGTTAAAAGAATTTTCCTTCATATATATTTTAAACTTCCCTTACTATTCCGTGATCCTTGGTTATTAATTTAAAATTTCATTCGCTTTTTGCTGTCCTTGGCTGGTTTTTTGAAAATGTACAACTTACATCTTGTCCTTTTCATTGTCAAATACTCAAATTTTCAAACTTTATTCTTTTCTTTTTTACGTGGATCTTATTTTTATCGTTCCATCCGTTTATATTGTTCGTGGATCGAATTTTGAAAATAAAAATAAAACCATTCGACCAAATCATGAAATGAAAAAAACATTGGACCAAATAATGAAATGAAAATAGAACGAGTGGAACAAATGATGAAAATAAAAAAAAACATTCGACCAAATGATGAAATGAAAATAAAACCATACGACGAAATGATGAAAGGAAAAGAAAACCATTTGACTAAATGAAATGAAAATAAACGATTATAAAAAATGATGAAATGAAAATAAAACCATTCAAGCAAATGAGGAAAGTAGGAAAAATCCTTTGATCGAACAATGAAATGAAAATAAAACCATCGACCAAATTATGAAAATTAAGATAAACCATTTAGTCGAATGATGAAATGAAAATAAAACCATTTGATGAAATGATAAAATGAAAATGAAAGCATTCGACCAAATGTTGAAATATAAATAAAACCATTTCAGCAAATGATGAAAGGAAAATATAACCCTTTGAACAAATGATGCAATAAAAATAAAACCATTCGACCAAATGATGAAATGAAAATAAAATTTTTTTTTGAAGAAATGAAAATAAAAACATTTGACCAAAATGATGAAATGAAAATAAAACCATTTGACCAAATGATGAAATAAAGTAAAACCATTTTATCAAAGGAGGAAAGAAGAAAAAAACATTTGACCAAATGATGAAATGAAAATAGAAACTTTCGAAAAAATGATAAAAAAAACAAAAACCGGTGACCAAATGAAGAAATAAAAATAAAACAATTTGATCAAAAGATGAAAGGAGAATTTAACCCTTCGACCAAATAATGAAATGAAAATAAAACAATTTGAACAAATGAGGAAATAAAATTAAAACCATTTGATCAAATGATGAAGTGATAATAAAATATTCGATAAAATGATGAAATAAACAGAAAACCATCAAACCAAATGATGAAATGAAAATAAAAGTATTTGAGCAAATGATTAAATGAAAATAAAAGCATTAAACCAAATGATGAAATCAAAATAAAATCATTTGAGGAAATAAAAATAAAAACATGCGACCAAAATGATGAAATGAAAATAAAGCCATTCGACAAAATGATGAAATAAAAAGAAAATGATTTGACGAAAATATCAGAGGAAAATAAAACCCTTCGACCAAATGATGAAACGAAGTAAAACCATTTTACCAAAGGAGGAAAGAAGAAAAAAATATTTGACCAAATGATGAAAGGAAAAGAAAACCATTTAACCAAATAATGAAATGAAAATAGAATCCTGTATAAAAATGATGAAATGAAAATAAAACCATTTGACTAAATGATGAAAGAAAATAGAACCATTTGACCTAATGATGAAATGAAATTAAAACCATTCGGCTAAATAATGAAATGAAAAGCAAACATTTGACCAAATGATAAGGGAAAAATATAACCCTTCGACCAAGTCATGAAATGAAAATAAAGCTACATGAATAAATTATGGAATCAAAAGAAAAAAAATCCGACCAAATCCTGAAATTAAAATAATACCATTCGAACAAATGATGAGATGAAAAATAAATATTTAACCAAATAATGAAATAGAAAAGAAACCATTCGAAAAAATGATGAAAATAAAATAAAACCATTCCACCGAATGATGAAATGAAAATATAAGCATATGAGCAAATGATGACATGAAAAGAATACCATTTAACTAAATGAAGAAATAAAAATAAAACCATTCTACAATATGAGGAAATGAGAAAAAAACCATTTGATCAAATTAAAAAATAAAAATAAAATCATTCGACCATATGATGAAATGAAAAGAAAACCATTTGTCAAAATGATGAAACAAAAATAACCTATTCGACAAAATGATCAAATGAAAATAAAACATTCTATAAATGATAAAATGAAAATAAAAGCATTTGGAAAATGAGGAAATAAAAATAAAACGATTCTAACAAATAATGAAATGAAAATAAAACCATTAGATCAATCGATCAAATAAGAAAATCCCAATTCAACCCAATGATGAAATGAAAATAAAACCATTCGATCAAATGATGAAATGAAAATATAACCCTTCGAAGAAATGATGAATTTAAAACAAAATCATTTGATGAAATGAGAATAAAACTATTTGACAAAATCATGAAATGAGAATAGAACCATTCGACCAAATGATAATAGAAAACAAAACAATACGACCGAATGATGAAATAAAGAGAAAACCATTTGAGCAAATGATGAAATCAAAGACAAATATTTAATTGACGAAATGATGAAATGAAAATAAAACCATTTGCAAAAATAATGAATTAAAAAAAAACATTCCAGCATATGCTGAAATGAAAAGAAAACAATTTGACCAAATGATGAAATGAAAATAAAACCATTTGACTAAATGATGAAAGGAACATATTACCGTTCGACCCAATGCTCAAGTCCAAATAAAACCATTTGGCCAAATGATGAAATACAAATGAAACCATTTTCCCAAATGAGGAAATGTAAAGATAACCCTTCAACCAAATTGTAAAATGAAAATGAAAACATTTGACCAAGTAATGAAATGAATATAAAACCATTCGATGCAAATCATGAAAGCAAAATAAATCGATTTGACCAAGTGATGAAAGTTAAATATAACCGTTGGCTCAAATGATGAAAATAAAATAAATCATTTGCTCAAATGATAAAAGGAAAATAAAACTATTTGACAAAATGATGAAATGAAAATATAAACATTTGCCAAATAATGAAAGAATGTAAAACGGTTTGACAAAATGATGAAATGAAAAGAAAACCATTTTACCAAATGATGAAAGGAAAATAAAACCATTTGACCAAATAATGAAAGGAAAATATAACTCTTTCACCAAATGATGAAAGGAAAATAAAACCATTTGACTAAAAAAATCATTTCACCAAATAATTAAAAAAAATAAAACCATTTGACCAATTTAGAAAATGAATATAAACCATTCGACCAAGGGATAGAATTAAAATCAAACGATATGACCAAAAGATAAAAAGAAAATATAGCCCTTCGAACAAACGATGAAATGAAAATCAAACCATTTGATCAAATTGTGAAAGGAAATAAAACCATTTGACCAATTTAGAAAATGAATATAAACCATTCGACCAAGGAATAGAATTAAAATAAAACCACTTGACCAAATGATGAAAAGAAAATATAACCTTTCCACCAAATGATGAAATGAAAATAAAACCATTTGGACAAAAATTAAAGGAAAATATAACCCCTCGACCAAATGATGAAAGGAAAATAAAACCATTTGACCAACTCATGAAATGATGAAATAAAAATAAAACCATTTGACCAAATGATGAAATATAAATAAAACAAGTTGAACAAATGATGAAATGAAAAGAAACCCATTTGATCAAAAGACGAAATGAAAATAAAACCATTTGACCAAATGATGAAATGAACAGAAAACGATTCGACCAAATGTTGAAAGGAAAATAAATATTTAATTGGCCAAATGATGAAATTAACATAAAACCATTTGTCCGAAAAAATCAGATGAAAATTTAAACATTTGAGTAGATGATGAAATGAAAAAAAAACATTAGACCAAATAATGAAATATAAATATAATGATTTGACCAAATGATGAAGGAAAATATTACCCTTTCACCAAATGATGAAATGAAAATAAAACCATTCAACGAAATAATGAAAGAAAAGAAACCCCTTTTAAAAAATGATGAAATGAAAATGAAACCATTAGACCAAATGATGAAATAAAAATAAAACCATTTAACCAAATGCTGAAATAAAAATATAACCCTTCGTCCAAATGATGAAATTAAAAATAACTATTTGAACAAATGGTAAGGGAAAAGAAAACAATTCAACCTAATGATGAAATTAAATTAAAACCATTCGGAAAAATGAAGAAATGAAAAACAAACAGGGTACCAAATGAAGAAATAAAAATATAATCATTTTTTCAGATGATGAAATTAAAATAAAAACATTGGACCAAATGATGAAATGACAATAAAATCATTTTATTAAATGAGGAAATGAAAATTAATCCATTCTACGAAATGACGAAATAAAAATATAACCATTTCTCGAAATGATGAAATGAAAATATAACCTTTCGACCAAATGATGAAAGAAACATATAACCCTACGTTTAAATAATGAAATAAATATAAGTCCATTTGACCAAATAATAAACGAAAATATAACCCTTCAACCAAATGTTGAAATGAAAATAAAAGCATTCGACCAAATGATAAATCCAAATGAAACCATTTGCCCAAATGAGAAAATAAAAAAATAACAGTTCGAACAAATGATGAAATGAAAATAAAACCTTTTTACAAAATGACGAAACAAAATAAAACGATTTGACCAAATGACAAAATGAGAATATAAACATTAGACCAAATGATTTAAGAACATAAAACCATTTGAACAAATGATGAAAAGGAAATATAACCCTTCGACCAAATAAATTCATTAAAATAAAACCATTTGACCAAATAATAGAATCCAAATGAAACCATTTGCCCAAATGAGAAAAAAATATAACCCTTCGACGAAATGATTAAATGAAAATATAACCCTTGGACCAAATGCTGAAATGAAAATAATCCATTTAACTAAATGATGAAAGAAAAAAAAACAATTTGGTCAAATGATGGAATGAAAATAAAACCATTCCACAAAATAATGAAAGAAAATAAAACCATTTGATCAATTAAGAAGATGAATATAAAACCTTTTGAAGAAATGATGAAATTACAATAAAACGATTTGAGCAAATGAGGAAAATAAAATATAATCCTTCTACCCAATGATGAAATAAAAATACAACCATTTGCCACAATAATGAAAGAAAAATATAACCATTTGACCAAATGAGAAAATGAAAATAAAACCATTTGACCAAATGATGAAATGAAAATAAACCATTTGACCAAATAATGAAAGGGTAATATAACCATTTGACCAAATGAGAAAATGAAAATAAAACCATTTTACCAAATGATGAAATGAAAATAAACCATTTGACCAAATAATGAAAGGGTAATATAACCATTTGATCAAATGAGAAAATGAAAATAAAACCATTTTACCAAATGATGAAATGAAAATAAACCATTTAACCAAATGATGAAAGAAAATAAAATCATTTTACCAAATGATAAAATGAAAATCAAACCATTCGACACAATCAAGAAATGAAAATAAAACCATTTGACCCAATGATGAGAGGAAAATATGACCATTTAAACAAATGAGGAAATAAAAATAAAATGAAAATAAAACCATTTGACCAAATGATGAAATGAAAATAAAACCATTTGCCCAAATAATAAAATGAAAGCAAAACCATTCGACCCAATGATGAAATGAAAATATAACGATATGACCAAATGATTAAATAAAAATAAAACCATTTAGAAAAATGATGAAATGAAAATAAAAGGATTTGAGCAAATGATGATAGGAAAATATAGCACTTCGACCAAATAATGAAACAGAATTATACCATTTGACCAAATGATGAAATGAAAATAATCCATTTGACCCAATGATGAAAGAAAATATAACTATTTGCTTAAATGATGAAATAAAAAAACAAAACCATTCGAACAAATAGTGAATTAAAAATGAAACCATTTGAACAAAAGATGAAATGAAAATAAAACCATTTGTGAAAATGCTGAAAGGAATATAATCCATTTAACTAAATGATGAAAGAAAATAGAACCATTTGACCAAATGATAAAATGAAAATGAAACCATTCGACCAAATGATGAAATGAAAATATAACCATTTGACCAAATAATGAAATCAAAATATAACAATATGAAGAAATAATAAAATTAAAATAAGACCATTTAACTAAATGATGAAATGAAAATAAAAGGATTTGAGCAAATGATGATAGGAAAATAAAACGATTTGACCAAATGATGAAAGAAAATAAATCTATTTGACCAAATGATTAAATGAAAAGAAAACCATTCAACCAAAGGATGAAATTAAAATAATACCATTAGACCAAATGAGAAAATGAAAATATAAGCATTTCGCCAAATGAGGATATAAATATATAACCATTTCACCAAGTGATGAAAGCAAAATATAACTCTTAGATCAAATGATGAAATAAAAGTAAAACCATTTGACCAAATGATTTAAGTTAAATATAACCCTTGGCCCAAATTATGAAATGAAAATAAGCAATTTGCACAAATGATGAAATAAATTTTTTTTTGACAAAATGATAAAATGAAAATAAAACCATTTTACCAAATGATTAAATGAAAATAAACCATTTAACCAAATGATGAAAGAAAAAAAAATCATTTTACCAAATGATAAAATGAAAATCAAACCATTCGACACAATCAAGAAATGAAAATAAAACCATTTGACCCAATGATGAGAGGAAAATATGACCATTTAAACAAATGAGGAAATAAAAATAAAATGAAAATAAAACCATTTGACCAAATGATGAAATGAAAATAAAACCATTTGCCCAAATAATAAAATGAAAGCAAAACCATTCGACCCAATGATGAAATGAAAATATAACGATATGACCAAATGATTAAATAAAAAAAAAACCATTTAGAAAAATGATGAAATGAAAATAAAAGGATTTGAGCAAATGATGATAGGAAAATATAGCACTCCGACCAAATAATGAAACAGAATTATACCATTTGACCAAATGATGAAATGAAAATAATCCATTTGACCCAATGATGAAAGAAAATATAACTATTTGCTTAAATGATGAAATAAAAAAACAAAACCATTCGAACAAATAGTGAATTAAAAATGAAACCATTTGAACAAAAGATGAAATGAAAATAAAACCATTTGTGAAAATGCTGAAAGGAATATAATCCATTTAACTAAATGATGAAAGAAAATAGAACCATTTGACCAAATGATAAAATGAAAATGAAACCATTCGACCAAATGATGAAATGAAAATATAACCATTTGACCAAATAATGAAATCAAAATATAACGATATGAAGAAATAATAAAATTAAAATAAGACCATTTAACTAAATGATGAAATGAAAATAAAAGGATTTGAGCAAATGATGATAGGAAAATAAAACGATTTGACCAAATGATGAAAGAAAATAAATCTATTTGACCAAATGATTAAATGAAAAGAAAACCATTCAACCAAAGGATGAAATTAAAATAATACCATTAGACCAAATGAGAAAATGAAAATATAAGCATTTCGCCAAATGAGGATATAAATATATAACCATTTCACCAAGTGATGAAAGCAAAATATAACTCTTAGATCAAATGATGAAATAAAAGTAAAACCATTTGACCAAATGATTTAAGTTAAATATAACCCTTGGCCCAAATTATGAAATGAAAATAAGCAATTTGCACAAATGATGAAATAAATTTTTTTTTGACAAAATGATAAAATGAAAATAAAACCTTTTGACCAAATGATTAAATGAAAATAAACCATTTGACCAAATAATGAAAGAAAATAGAACTATTTGACCAAATGACAAAATGAAAATTAAAACAATTCGACCAAATAATGAAAAGTAAAATAAAACAAATTGACCAAATGAGGAAAGGAAAATAAAACCATTTCACAAAATAATGGAAGAAAATAAACCATTTGACCAAGTAATAAAAGAAAAAAGAATCATTTGACCAAATGATAAAATTAAAAGAATACAATTCGACCAAATGATGAAATGAAAATAAAACGATTTGACTAAATGTTGAAATGAAAATAAAACCATTTGACTAAATAATGAAACAAAAATAAAACCATTTGACCAAATTATGAAATGAAAATAAAACCCTTTGCTTAAATAATGAAATGGAAGCAAAACCATTCGACCAAATAATGAAATTAAAATATAACCATATGACCAAATGATAAAATCAAAATATAACCATTCAACTAAATGATGAAATGAAAATAAAAGGATTTTAGCAAATGATGATAGGAAAATATAACACTTCGACGAAATAATGAAACGAAATTAAAAGCATTTGACCAAATGATGAAATGAAAATAAACCATTTGACCAAATCATGAAAGAAAATAGAACTATTTGCATAAATGATGAAATAAAAATAAAACCCTTCGACCATACGATGAAATTAAAATAAAACCATTTGACCAAATGATGAAATGATAATACAACCATTTTATTAAATGATGAAATGAAAATAAAACCATTCGACAAAATGATGAAATTACAATAAATCCACTTCGCCAAATGATGAAAGGAAAATATACCCTCCGACCAAATGATGAAATGAAAATAAAACCATTTGAACAACAGATGAAAGAAAATAAATCTACTTAACCAAATTATTAAAGGAAAAGAAAACCATTCAACCAAATGATGAAATGAAAATAATTCTATTAGAATAAATGATGAACGGAAAATATAAACCTCCGACCAAATGATGTAATGAAAATAAAACCTTTTTACCAAATGATGAAAGAAAATAAAAACATTTGCCCAAATGATGAAATAAAAATATAACCATTTACCAAAATAATGTAATGAAAATATAACCCTTCATTAAATGATGAAATAAAAATGAAAACATTTGACCAAATAATGAAAGGAAATAAAACCATTTTGCCTAATGATGAAATGAAATTAAAACAATTCGGCCTAATAATGAAATTAAAAAAAAACATTTGACCAAATGAGTTAATGAAAATATAACCATTTTTTTCAAGTGATGAAATGAAAATGAAACCATTTGCCCCATCATGAAATGATAATAAAACCTTTTTATTTATTAATGAAATGAAAATAAAACCATTCGACCAAATGATGAAAGGAAAATAAAACCATTTAACCAAATGATGTAATGAAAATATAACCCTTCATTAAATGATGAAATAAAAATAAAAACATTTGACCAAATAATGAAAGGAAATAAAACCATTTTGCCTAATGATGAAATGAAATTAAAACAATTCGGCCTAATAATGAAATTAAAAAGAAACATTTGACCAAATGAGTTAATGAAAATATAACCATTTTTTTCAAGTGATGAAATGAAAATGAAACCATTTGCCCCATCATGAAATGATAATAAAACCTTTTTATTTAATAATGAAATGAAAATAAAACCATTCGACCAAATGATGAAATGAAAAAAAACCATTTAACCAAATGATGAAAGGAAAATATAACCCTCCGCTAAATGATGAAATGAAAATAAATCATTTGCCCAAATGATGAAAGAAAATATATCTATTTGACAAACGATTAAATGAAAAGAGAACCATCTGCTCAAATGATGAAATGAAAAAAATACCATTAGACCTAATGATGAAAGGAAAATAAAACATTTTACCAAATGATGATAGAAAATAAAACCATTTGTCCAAATGATGAAATGAAAATATAACCATCCGACCAAATGATGAAATAAATATAAAGCTATTTGACCAAACGATGAAATAAAAATAAAACCATTCGACCATATGATGAAATGAAAATAAAATCATTAGAGGAAATGAAAATAAAAATATTTGACCAAAATGATGAAATGAAAATGAAACCATTTGACCAAATGATGAAATGAAAATAAACCATTTGACCAAATAATGAAAGAAAATAGAACCATTCGACCAAATGTTGAAATGAAAATAAAACGATTTGACCAAATCATTAAATGAAAAGAAAACCATTCAACCAAATGATAAAATGAAAATAATACCATTAGACTAAATAATAAAATGAAAATATAAGCATTCGACCAAATGAGGATATGAATATAAAACCATTTCACCAAGCGATGAAAGAAAAATATAACTCTTTGACCAAATGATTAAATGAAAGTAAAACCATTTAAACACATGATTTAAGTTAAATATAACTCTTAGCCCAAATTATGAAAGGAAAATAAGCCATTTGCACGAATGATGAAATAATTTTTTTTGACAAAATGATAAAATGAGAATAAACCTTTTGACCAAATGATGAAATGAAAATAAACCATTTGACCAAATAATGAAAGAAAATAGAACCATTTGACCAAATGATAAAATGAAAAGAAAACAATTCGACCAAATGATGAAATTAAAATAAAACAATTTGACCAAATGATGAAAGGAAAATCAAACCATTTCACAAAATAATGAAAGAAAATAAACCATTTGACCAAATAATGAAAGAAAATAGAACCATTTGACCAAATGATAAAATTAAAAGAATACCATTCGACCAAATGATGAAATAAAAAAATAAAACGATTTGACCAAATGTTGAAATAAAAATAAAACCATTTGACTAAATAATAAAATGAAAATAAAACCATTTGACCAAATTATGAAATGAAAATAAAACCATTTGCCTGAATAATGAAATGAAATCAAAACCATTCGACCAAATGATGAAATCAAAATATATCCATATGACCAAATGATAAAATCAAAATATAACCATTCAACTAAATAATGAAATGAAAATAAAAGGATTAGAGCAAATGATGATAGGAAAATATAACACTCCGACGAAATAATGAAACGGAATTAAAAGCATTTGACCAAATGATGAAATGAAAATAAACCATTTGACCAAATCATGAAAGAAAATAGAACTATTTGCATAAATGATGAAAGGAAAACAAAACCATTCGAACGAATGATGAATTAAAAATGAAACCATTTGATCAAATGATGAAATGAAAATTAAACCATTTTTCAAAATGCTGAAATCAAAATAATCCATTTAACTAAATGAGGAATGAAAATAAAACAATTTGTTCATATGATGAAATAAAAATAAAACCCTTCGACCATACGATCAAATTAAAATAAAATCATTTGCCTAAATGATGAAATGATAATAAAACCATTTTATTAAATGATGAAATGAAAATAAAACCATTCGACCAAATGATGAAATTAAAATAAATCCACTTCACCAAATGATGAGAGGAAAATATAACCCTCCGACCAAATGATGAAATAAAAATAAAACCATTTGACCAACAGATGAAAGAAAATAAATCTACTTAACCAAATTATTAAATGAAAAGAAAACCATTCAATCAAATGATAAAATGAAAAAAATACCATTAGACCTAATGATTACAGGAAAATAAAACATTTTACCAAATGATGATAGAAAATAAAACCATTTGTCCAAATGATGAAATGAAAATATAACCATTCGACCAAATGATGAAATAAATACAAAGCCATTTGACCAAACGATGAAATAAAATTAAAATCATTCGACCATATGATAAAATGAAAATAAAATCATTTGAGGAAATGAAAATAAAAATATTTGACCAAAATGATGAAATGAAAATGAAACTATTTGACCGGATGATGAAATGAAAATAAACCATTTCACCAAATAATGAAAGAGAATAGAACCATTTGACCAAATGTTGAAATGAAAATAAAACGATTTGACCAAATGATTAAATGAAAAGAAAACCATTCAACCAACTGATGAAATGAAAATAATACCATTAGACTACATGATGAAATGAAAATATAAGCATTCGACCAAATGAGGATATGAATATAAAACCATTTCACCAAATGATGAAAGCAAAATATAACTCTTCGACCAAATGATGAAATGAAAGTAAAACCATAAGTTAAATATAACCCTTGGCCCAAATGATGAAATGAAAATAAGCCATTTGCACAAATGGTGAAATAATTTTTTTTTGACAAAATGATAAAATGAAAATAAAACCTTTTGACCAAATGATGAAATAAAAATAAACCATTTGACCAAATAATGGAAGAAAATACAACCATTTGACCAAATGATAAAATGGAAAGAAAACAATTCGAACAAATGCTGAAATTAAAATAAAACGATTTGACCAAATGATGAAAGGAAAATAAAACCATGTCACAAAATAATGAAAGAAAATAAAACCATTTGACCAAATAATGAACGAAAATAAAACCTTTTGTTCAAATGATTAAATGAAAATAAAACCATTCGACCAAATGATGGAATGAAAATAAAACCATTCGACCAAATGATGAAATGAAAATAAAACCATTCGACCAAATAATGAAATGAAAATAAAACCATTCGACCAAATGATGAAATGAAAATAAAACCATTCGACCAAAGTATGAAATGAAAATATAACCATTTGACCAAATTGCTGAAGACCTACTTGGCTCAAATCTGTCGAAGCGCGTCTTCGCCACCCACCTGAGCAACCATTGCTTAATCTCTGTGTAACAACGATATGATTATCGACTTCCTTTCCCGCTCGTTGCGGAGCGAATGTCTATACAAAAACAACGAATGAAAACCATTTATCGAATTAAGAACCAACATCGACCATAAATTGGGTATTTTAACCAGACATGGGATCGTTTCCGCCCACATTGTTCTTTTCTTTACTTATGTAATACCAAATGTATGGTTGAAATGGAATTTAAACCTTTCCTTCTTAAAATCCA
This sequence comes from Ceratothoa steindachneri, assembly GCA_963969495.1. Classification (NCBI taxonomy): domain Eukaryota; kingdom Metazoa; phylum Arthropoda; class Malacostraca; order Isopoda; family Cymothoidae; genus Ceratothoa; species Ceratothoa steindachneri. Next base: position 81,906,771 of record OZ018335.1, read on the forward strand.
ATGCAATTTTACCTAAACAATGTCAACAGACCTAAGGCGCGTGCACCAAATTATTCTGACTTACGACCTTCAAAACTTCCCAAATTCATTGAAAAGTAAAATTTTTACTCTTGGACCGACGAACCTTGATATTATCATTAGTATTAACTCGGCACTAATAAAAAGTATGGAATAATTGCGCCCCCGAACATGAAACTCAATTACACCTAGAATTTTCCTCGAAAGGTGGTGGATGATGTGGCAGGAGCAATGAAGTCCCTTCTACAACTAAAACTTGGAGGAGCGGCACGCCCTCCTGACCCTAATGCCCCAAGTGACCCTGGTACTCTCTCTCGGCTCATCTTTTTCACCTCTTAAATCCCTCACTCTCTTCTTCTGTGCAATGGAAGAAGATAAGAAACGGATGTGCTTCTAAAAAGTCAGCTTAGATTAAAAAGACCCCGACAAATGCAAACTAGAAACTTCCTCAAACTCTTTACAAGAAATATGCAAACAGGGATGAGGTGGATCCAATAGACGGGATCTCCTGATAGTAATAGAATACCTTTAGTTAGCATTAAGTTTCATGCCCCAAAGTTGACACCAATACGTGATCCTAGCCAAAACTCGGTTCAAGGACGCTGCAACTTCACTTCTGTTACTAGGAGAGTTAACAGAGGAGTAACGTGTATTATCATCGGCACAAGATACATATAAGATTTTTTTCAAGATGAGAGCCCATATCGAAAGTAAAAGTAATAAAAAAAGAAACAAGGACACTGCCCTGTGGAACACCAGAATGATTCCATCAACAATTACACACCTAGAACTATTATTTAAGAATTCCGTAAAGATGCCTTCATCTCGAAAACAAACCATTGTTCACTGTGTGATGGCCAGTAACCAACCTGTACCATTTATTTTGGGGATTATTTTCTTTGTGCTATGCTCAGTTTGTAGAAGAATAAATAGAAGACTTTGATTTTGAATTTCAGTTTACATTCTAAGCTGTCGTCATTTGCTTATGATATCTTACGAGAGTTTTAATGAAAAAAGACCCTTTGCTTTTATATGATCCATTTCTCCTTATAAGATCTAACAATTTGTTTGCTTAGATCCTGGCTCCAATAAAACTTATGTACCTTTGCATCCTTCAAGTTAATAGCCTATAAATATTTTCTCCATAAATTTTATCAGCTACCTCGTAGATTACAAAAAAAAGACTAGGCTAAGGAGCCATATGCATTACCTAAAATTTGCCTGTACTATATTCTATCTGCAAGATATCTACAAAAATAATGAGCTATTTATTCTAAATGTTTTGGAAGATCTGTAATCCGTTCTATACTTGGCACTAGGAGAGCTATGTACGTTATTTTAGAATCATCAACAAACTTGCAAATTCTGATCACGTGCTTAGAGGGCGTTTATTCGCTTCGCTTGAAGATTCAGCCCTACCTTTTTTGTAGTCTCGAAATATAATAACATTCCTTCTTATGTCTCTTTATGTTCTAAGTTTCGTTCATTCTGAGGAGATAGAGCGCAAATGTAGGTTAGCAAATGTATGCTGTGAGGCTCCTAATGAACAATTAATTCACTTTTGTAACTTATTTTAGAAAGTTGTGGAGAATCGGTATGTTTCTTAAAAAGCCTTGGAGTGATTTATTGGATATAAAGTTTATTTTCCGATATGCGTTTGCGTAGATAAACGCTGAACATGGGCCGTTGAATTCATTGAATGAGCTGTTTTGTGCCGAATTTACAAACGTCACTAATTTCATAAGCTGCATATAAAGTTGGATTGCCAAATTTAGGAACTGTGGGACATAAATCTTAGTTACATGTTTTTCTTCGGTTATGCACTATACGTCACTCCTCGAGTAGTGGTTCATAAACAGGAGCAATTGCATTCCTTACGGGCTCGAAATAGATGTGAGTGAGTGTGTTGCGTTCAATAATCCCCAATTTTATAATAATTAAACTTATGATTGTACAGAAAATGAAGATAGATTTGCTCTATTAATAATAGTACTATAAATATGAATGAAAAATAGGAGAAACATTTTGTGAATGTTAATAACGTTAAATAACACTGCTTGTTATTAACATCATGTTGTTGACATAATCTGTAATTTTTCTTCCGGCGTGGGAAGAAGCTGAGCTGCGAACGTTCTAGTAATTTGTCACTGCGATCAGCTACATATACTTCAGTTCGAAATAACATAAGTTTCAAAGTTGTATGAATTTACTATATAATAGTCAAAACTGTAATCCTAAATTAGGATTTTTATCATAAGATATATCTTTCAAAGATTATTGTTTTAATATTGTTATTGAATTTATGTTCGTAATATATGGAATTAAAAAATTATATATGAACAGAGGTGTTTACATTTTTTAGTTTTTTGATGAATAATATTTACTTTTTGCAAGAAATGTTTCAAAGGGAAACTTTATTATTATTTATTATTACAAAGAAAAAATACCTACTTTTATTTATACCTCGGGATTCAGATAAAAAGTACTCCCAAATTTAAAATGTAAATATGTGGATATTTTGAATCTATTAATCTTTTCCTATAGAAAATGATGCTACATTATATTATAAAAGGTTTATGGTTTAAGGATTTAGTAATTGAATGTTTAATCGCAAACCTTTTTATGATTTAATGTAGAGGTATTTTCTAGTAGAAACTATTAAATAAACAACACTGCAAATAAGTAAATGAAACAAGAAAAAGAACTGTAAAAATAACAGTAACTTAACGGCCCCCACTGGTCTGGTTTGTTATCCCTCCCGAATAAAAAAATACTTTAGTCAAATTTGAGTAAGACAAAGGTCTAAAAAAATCAAAGAATGAAGGGAATAAACGATAATTAATAAAAAATATTTTTTTTATTTCATTCCAAGATTCGGTCATCCTGTGACCCACGCCTGGCCTTCCACTGGTCACCTGTTGGGTCCATGGAAACACAGACACCTCCAGGCACTTAATGTAGCTTTCCGAATTGAGTCTTCCACCCTCGGAGAAAGGTAAGCAGGGGGAATAACGTGGCCCTTGCTACTGACCACTCCAAACCTCATGATGTGGACCTGGAATTTGATCTTTCTAACTCTCGGTTCATCTATAGTGGGCACATCAAGCCAGTGGTTGTTTCGAGAGTTCACCACTAGGTCCTGGTAGAAACATTTATTGTTGGAGAAAACCTAAAACATATCCAGGATTGAAGGGATGCTTCAGTTTGTTCATAAGGCTGGATGAACGTTCCTTCCGTTTGCCCTTCTTTAATGAGGCAGAGGCAACCACTTTATCATGTTGTATGAGTATAAGCGGATTTCCTCAGGCGCTAAGCGGCTGATGAGATACTTTGACCCTCCGCCGACAGAGTTGGGGATTCTTTTCGTATCAGAAAGGTAGACTGAAGAGTCCGAGCCGCCTTACCCTCATAATCACAGTCTGACTCATATAATTATTTCTTGATTATCTGCACCGTCATCAGATTGACACCCAAGCACTCGGAGATCTTCCCAGTGGAGCTCCCGGTGTGAGTTCCAAGCAGCACAGTTTGCCTTTTCCCAAATTAATGTAGGATTAAATACAGCAATGATATTGCTATTTTTTTCAGATGATGCCCAACTAGAGCCCCTATGATATGAATAATAGAGAACAGACATCAGACAAAAGTAATAAGTGGAATTCAGAGTTACCAATAGCTTCAAATTACCTGAACACGCTCTGTATGTTCAATATAGCTACACGTGTATTGCAGTGAAGGAGGGTACACCGAATCCAGGGTGCATCCTGTGCAGAATCTGATTTCCGAATTAAAATTTGAAACAATTAATATTCAATGTGCATTTATATCGAAATCATAGTAGGCTAAATGCAGGGAACGATTGCTATATTAGCAAGGTATGCTGACCAAGGTCGCGTGCTCTGACTTATTCTGAATTATGACCTTACGACCTATAAAACTTTCTCTAATTTCGTGGATAACCTTGAGAGGCCTTTTACAATTATATCATTCAAAAGGATATGTAAAACAACATAAGGCTTTCAAATTTCGTTAGAATCGGCCGATTAATTATGATGTTATTACCAAAACAAAATAATCCCCCGGCTAACTTTGGGAGGACCTTATGGGTAAATCGGGCTATGCGGGTAAATGGCGGACTAACTCCATACCAGAGGTATGAGCATTATAGAGCTTCCCGGAGGAAAGATCTACTGTCGACTATCGTGTCTTATTATCTCACTCAGACACAAGATGTATTAAGATGAATAAAATGTCTTGACTCAAGGAAGTTCCAAGAAACGCACAGAATATGTAGAAGCCTGGGTATTTATCTGGCCGTGTTATCATACACATGCAGATTGGGGTCGATCCCTGCTATGTTCCTTTACGTTTATATTTACTATATATTGTGTCCGATTTTTTGTATCCATCAGTTCTTACCTTTGATTAATCTGTTTCTAGACTTCTAAACCAAAACTTTGCTTCCTTTACCAGATTTTGACTAAACTAGCTTTCTCATTTAGCATTCTCTTTTACCTCTGAACTAGATAGCGATTAGGGGTTGCTACTTTACTAGCCGCAGATTAATTATAAGTTGATCGGTTTTTCACCAGTCCGACCAGAAACCCGCGAGAACAAGACAGGAGCAAACTTGAATATTATATTGAAATAAAGTAGCTTGCACAGAATACACCCCGAATTCGAATGCTACGCCACGGGTTGGTATGAGACTAAATTTGAAATCATGTTGACGAATAACGTATTTAAGTGGAATACACAGATTTCTCTGGGAGCAAACCTACTAACGATCCATTTAACAATATAATTACAATACGCCTAAGCCTTATTCAAATGCTAATACTACTGTACAAGCAGAACAAACATACGAAATGGGAAAACTAAATAAAAAAAACAAAACTGTGAAGCACTACATATAGAAGGAAAAATGGTTTCGTATTCAACAAAGAAGACTTAGCAAAGATATTCGAAAAATATACTAAAATCAGACGAAAAACCTTATCCAGGAGTACTTTTCGAAACATACCAACCCAAAAATGAATGTCAAGAATAAAAAAAGCAGTAAAAAAGATAAGGTATTTAAACTAGTACCAGCCGAATCGCTTAAGGAGCAAAGAAGGCTACAGCCAAAATTGAATGTTTAATGAACACCGGAAGGGTGAAACTTTAGGACGAATTGATGAAATTCTAAAAAAAATAGCACAATTAAAAGGAAATTGTAGATTTCACTACGAAACCTAAGAGGCAAGCCATCAGCTAAGAAATAACAAGTCCAACGGAAAGGACTATCCATAAGATGAGGAAATTGAAAAACTATTGGTGAAATTTATTCACGATAACCAGAGAGGTCAATGCAAATATCGACCTAAAATTAGAAACAAGAATAATTGAGGAATTGAATAGAGATCGATAAAACATACCAAAGAGTAGAGTAAGGAGCAGAATAAAATATAGGTTACGGAGCATTCATAACCAAGATTCAACCATTGGATGTAATTTATTCCTTCAAAATGAAGCGCCTGGATAGACAGGTTGAACACAAAGCAACTTCGTTAACTTATCAGACAACAACCAAAACAAAATACTATAACTCTTCAAGGCAATTCAGAACATAATGTACTTCCTAGAACAAATTAAAATCAAATTTTTCTAGAAGTTTGACAAAACTTAAACATAAGTAACCAGCCCTGACTTATATGTCTTCTAAATTTCCTCGAAAAGGTGCTGAAGAATATTTTCCGCGATAAAATGACAAATAAAGAAAAAAGTAGTTTTTATTCTACAAAGAAAGTGCAACCAAACTGCTGTAAGCTCCATAGTGGAAAAGTAGCTAAGGCAAAAAAAGAACAAATGGTAGTCAAAGTATCGGCCAAATATGTCAAACAAGTATTCGATAAAGTCTTGAGCGAAAATAAAGCTTATTCACTTGAGAATAAATGTCAAAACGATCAGAGCGCAATGGAGATTTATAAAATAACTAGAAGCAAAGCCCACATCATCAGAGGAAACCTCCAAGGGCCAATTCTCCTTGAGACAAAGTCCAACCTTCCCTCAATTTTTAACCATCCAATTCGAGTGATGCGACCCAAATCGTTGCCATGCCTACAAAATCAGAGAAAATGGCATCAAGGCGGACTTGAAGGGGAAGTCGAGAAAAAGAGGAAGTGAGCACATATTAATGAGTTCAAAAATAAAGCACAATTAGGACCAAGATCAATAAATTCATATAGTTATTTCTAGTAATGAGGTCATATGTTGCGTTATGCGTCCTTCGCTTTGTGGATGAGATCCCCATCGGATAAGGAAATGCATATAAAGATCAGAATATCAGAATAAACATCGTTGGCAAGCTCGGAAGAGCTGAATTCGGGTCCCCTTAGGAGAAGAGGGAGGGGTGTAGGGTAGTAATTTGTTTTGACACCAAACAAGGATTAAAGGATTCTTCGTCGTCTGGATATGAGTACCACCTTACCTCCAGAGGCGATTCTATACTCTATATCAGAGGAAAGAGGATATGAATTTTCCCTTACGGAATACTAATACTACATCAGCACTGATCTACAACATAAGAAATATGTGGCCCTTTAATGTTGAAAAAATGAAAGGGTTATTCTTTTTGCTTTGAAAATGATGATGCTTATAGAGCTATTTTCTCCCGCGGGGTTAAGTTTCATCGTATCCATCAATGGGCGGCCAACTCTTGAAGCCGGGGAAAGTTTGGTGTCTAAGTTCGCTAGGATCGAATCCCTGCCTAAAGCATGAATTCGAACGCCATATCCTCTACGCTAGCGAAAGTTTCGACTCATTTCCATATAAAAAGAATAAAATTATGACGCCATTCGAATCCATACGACTGCGCTACTTACTAATTGCGTTGTGGCCAACTTTCATCGATATAATTCCGTACCCGTGAAACAACTAAAAACATGAACACCCTGTACACATTTAGTGTTCTAAGTTTGTTTCTAACGATACAAAAGCAACCCATGGTGGTTGTAAGCTTAAACATTGAGTATCTGCACTTTTTTGTAGGTCTGGATCCTTACTATAGACACAGCTCGGCATCCTAAAGAGGCCTGACGCACTCTTTAATCGGATCAGGATAATTTACATATCTATAAACTCGCTTGCGATCTTATTTTGACAACGACGCTGCTTCCTTTTCTCTGTTCTTATTTTGGTTTTAATACGTCCACCATAATTATGCTATTGGCTTCGATTCCCGACTTAAATGATGGTCTTCGAAATTATATAGAGTGAGGTTTCATTAAGCACTTTTTTACCTCACTAATTTATCCACGTTGCCTGAATGGAGATAGTAGAAGCTCGAGGCTTACATCACAATATTTCTTAATTTAGAGTGCAAAATGAACGCGTAAAATATTTATACATTTCCTTATAGATATCAATTATACATTTAAACGTTTTAAGCGGTACTAAAATTTGTAACAGTTTTTTTTTGGAGGGGGAAGCTTGCGCTGCAGCTTTTTAAAGACTTTGCAGAAAGTGAAAGATAAAAAAAATGATTGCAAGTGGTCATCTTTTGGCAAACGAGGACTAACCTACGGGTTTTGGAGGTCGATGAAGGTAGAAGTTAGCCGTAGAAATTATAGGATAGTGTTGAAATTTTAAATAAATGTAGGGACATGTTAGTTAAGAGACGTGTGTGTAGTTACCAGGTGACTGGGTGGTCCTTTCCTTCCTTTATTTTGTCAGTTTCTACTACATCTCTACTATACTCTTCTACTCTCTATCTAAGCACTCGATGTTATATTTGTTTAAACTTTTTTATTTAACTTTTACTTGCTGCCTCTTCAGGCTTACACATACGGTGGGATTGCTTCATTCTTATCCTCTTCTACTGCTGGAAAATTTAAGTAGGTTTCATCACAATGCCCTCTCCTGGTCTCAGCCTTGTCTCTCAACCATTACTCATTACAGAAAATGGTTGCTATTTATGCATTAATATCTTAATATAAGAATGTTTAGACCAATTAGATCTGAGAAGTTCATATAGATTGAATAATGTTTAGAAGGGAGGGCAGATATTGGATTTCTTACTAGCCAAGATTTTCACGCAATCTCCAACTTCGTTACTTCAAAGCTAACTACATCGTTTTTTCAACGTTCTTTACTGAAGAAAAAATACCGAAGAGATAGCGACTGTCTGACATGACATTTACTGGACTCTCCACAAAGACGAAATCTTTCTTTCCTCTCCACCCCTCTTTAGGGCGAGTCGGGTAGGGAAGCTTAAGTCTCCGTAGGTACCTTCTCGCGCTGGATCCTTATCTGAACCGGGTGGCTAACTCAGGGTAGGGCGAAGCTTAGCTTGCGACTGGTTAGACCCGTGGGAGCGGCGGGCACGAGGCAGGTGGGAGCAAAGACTGATAAGGATAAGTAGGTAGGTAGGGCAACCAACTCACCAGCTGAATAAATCGAGAAAATAATCGGATATAACAGCAATCTATATCTACCTTCAAAGTCACACTCTCTCGTTTTTTTCTTATTTCATTCCATCGATGAAGAGAATTAAAAAGAGCAAGATCGGCTGATAAGAAGATTACTCCTCGAAATGGGTCCCTCTAGGCGTCCAGAAGAACGCGCAAAACCCCGATATTCCAAGTGTCTTCAGAGTAATTGACTGATAACTAGGAGTTGACTAGTGATGCTCCTCGACTATACTAACTCGTACATTGCACTATGTCAAGATGATAAAGACGTAGAAAAACTGCTATCTGAAAGAGCACAAAAAACGGCTTACTGTGGCCAAATTGACCCATGGATTGGGGAACAAAATGCTAATGAGATCAAGGAAGTAATTGAGCGAGCCCAAAGTTGGGGCAAGGTAAAAGAAGTTATTAAATTCACTAACCGAAGCAATAATACCGAATACACACACGTATTCAAAGGGATCTTTAGAAAAATCAGTATGGTGATGAAAGCCAAGGAGATCGGCCTTCTGTCTTTTTATTTAAAAATCACCCGGGACAAAATTAAAAGTGAAGACTTTATAAGTGTTCAGACGTGCTTCAATTGCTTTGCCCTTGAGAATCCTGTCACCCACGATTGCCCTTCATAGAAACATTAAATGGTGCAGTGAATGTAGCAGTGAAGAACAAACGTGGCAAAAATGTGAATCTCAGAGCAAACTAGCGATGGCTTGCCCTAAAAAATGAGAAATTATTGAAAACAATAAGAAGGAAAGTAAGAAGAAGGGAAGAAGAAAGGAAGAATCTCACGTTCGCAAGGGTCACAAAAGCAATAGTGGAATAAATTCAAGCCACTAAGTATATATTGGAGCTAAAAGAATGCGAATCTTTGAATATATTGGCGTGCATATTTCAAGCTCACATGTTAAATGTAGCTAACCCAGGTTCTTACTCTAGAGAGTTGAACCTCATGCTGAAGAACAATGGACTGAAACAAATGTGGTTTCCCGAGATCCCTCCATCTGCGGAATTACTCATTATTAGCTACAAATAATCACCATCTGAGAAAAAGGAACCCAACAAAAGCCACGATCCAACCCAACGCACCATCGCCTGATCAAGCGGATTTCGAAGAAATAGGACATAAAAAAAGATGATTAAAAACTCGGATGAATCTATGGAAATAGAGGCTACCCCAGAAGAGAACAGACACGAACAGCCTGCTCCAGTAGCTCTAGAGGACAATAACGAGGACTCAATCTCCCTGAGTCCTGGGGTCAAAGAGAGGAGACACAAGAGTTCAGCGTAAAGTTTTTCGCTTCGGAGGAGAAACCTTTCCCGAAGACCAACAGCGAAATGATCCAGGGGACTAAAAAAAGCTTTAAAAAATGCGAGTTGTAAGGTCCATATACAGATCATGAAGTTTATAAGATCCTAATTGGTGGCAATTAGGCTATTTTTTATGACCTATGACACGTAGTGACGAAAGAAGAATTTAAGAAGCGTAGTGAAAAGGCAAATTTGCCCATAATAAGAGAGTCCAGCAAGACGGAGAAAAGGTCTAGTTTGCAAAAGAAAATACCCAAATAATGCCCGATCTTAGAATACTAATATTATGTAGCTATAAAGTTGTGGGCTGGAATGAAAAGAGATACTCTTTGATAAAAGCATACCTAAAAGAAGACCCCACATTCATTATATTAAACGAAATCAATATAGATCCCGAAGCACACGAAATTAAGATATTTAATTACACCGTTGTCGCTAAAAATACCAATGACGTCAACTTCGATGGTGTTGCAATTGCAGTGCGCAATGACATCAAATTTACCATGATGAGTGAATTAGACAAGGCCTACCTGGCAATAAGAATAGGAACATCCACGGGGAGGCTGATCATAACAGGCTACCAACCCCCACGAGGGACTTTTTGCCCTTGCACAGCTTTTTGAACATCTTCATTCCTAAACGATCAAGTGATATTTATGGAGGATTTAAACGCCCCTATCAGATCTTTGGGCTATACAAGGCAATTTAACAATGGTGGCAGAAATCTCGATATGCTACTGGAAAGACGAGTATTCGTAAGGATCGGGCAAGATCTCCCGAAATTTATCTGAGCCACTAGAGCCACCAAATCAGATATAGTACTCGCAACCCCAGATCTCCAGTTCAGTCATATAATAGAAAAAGGGCCCATATCAACCAGCTACCATGAAATGGTAATCTTAACATTATCATTAGACCCTATGCAGGTGAGATGCCCCCCAAAGAAACAGTATAAAAGCGCTAACTGGAAAGCATATGAAGAAGAATTAGTCAGACACCAACAGAATGGCTTCTTCGAAGCTTCACTTGCGGAGATTGACCTTCTATTGGACAATCTAATGGAGGCAATGTTCAAGGAGGATGAAAAGCATGTCCAGATATCACTAGGAAGAACCTAGGCCGTGTACGTGACCCCTTCATTGTAAAGATAGTCCTAATTTTCAATGCTACCATCAGTGCAGGATACTTTCCAGAATTATTGAAAAAAGGAAAAATTATATTTTTACCAAAGCCCGGAAATCACCCAGATCAACCAGGCAGTTATAGACCGATTACCCTGTTCAAAACGATCGCAAGTTGCTGGAAAGGGTAATCAATAAGAAACTGCTAAGCTAATGGAAGGGCCCCTACCAAATAATAAAGAAACGCAATCCGTCGATTATTTGGTTGAAACACCTACGGAGAGAAGCTTTTCAATATAAACCTCCTTAAGAAATATCATCAGCGCGCAGGAGTTAACTAAATATTGGCTATAAACAAAGAATCGGCCATGGAACCAAATTACTCTTTGGACTGCCTAAGGTAGAGCAAGATAGCGAATACCTCTTGCTCGTACCAGATGTGATGGAATCCTCGTCTACCGAAATCTAGATAAGTGACCAGTTATCTTCCGCTCAGAGAAACCAGCTCACATCTCTCTTAAATCAATTCGGTGACTTCACTTCAGACATTACAGGTTGTGCTACTCAGTTTGAGCACGATATTCAATTGATCACCCAAGAGGCTATTAGGTCCAGGCAGTATCCGTTACCCGTACATTTAAGAGAAGTTTTAATACCGAAGTTGAGAAGTTGTTAAATTAAAGATAATCAAGCGTCAAAATCCGATTACTGTTGCCCCATCGTCATGGTAAAGAAACCCAATAATTCCTATAGGACGTGCATCGACTTTAGGAAACTAAACGCCCTTACCATGTTCGACGCAGAGCTGATTCTCCTTATCTTTTTGAGAAAACGAAGTATATTTTAGAACTGGATTTGTGTAAGGCCTATTACCAGATCCCATTGCGGAAAGAGGTTAAGAGGTACACCGCTTTCCAGACCGAATAGGAGTTACTGCAGTCTTGTCGGCTCCAATTTGGGCTCGCCACCGCCTGCAGTAACTATAATAGGATTATGAGACGAATTTTAGATGGGCTACCCCACGTATCCTTTTATTTCGATAATATTTACATGGCTACAAAGGAATGGGACCAGCACCTGACCGCTCTTCAAGCGCTGCTGCAAAGGCTCAGGGATCATAATTTGACAACTTAAGGATAAACTCGCGTCGGCTCTGATATTATGGTTGCCCAATCCCGCCGAACCATTTGGCATCAAGAAGGACGCAAACAACAACGACATCGGTTGTGTTTAAGTTCAATACGTAACCAATGATGAGAGTTTTCCCTTTGCTTACGCCAGCCGAAATTTATTACCGAGCGAAAAGAAGTACGCACTGATTGAGCGAGAAGCCCTCGCTATCATATAGGAAATTAAAATAATTGACAGGTATTCGATAGGAAAGGAATTCGTATTTGAAACCGATCACAAACCATTGTCGTGCCTCCGAAAGTTTAAATAACAACAATGGTAGATAAATGCGCTGGAGGTTGTTCCTCCAAGAATTCCAGTTTAGGATACGGTACGTAAAAGGCTCTGAGAAGGTTATGGCCGATAGCTTAAGCAGAAATCCGGTAGATTCCCTACCAAGTGAATATTGAGCCTACTTTTGTTTTTTAATTTTTTTTGTATATATATGTCCAACTAAATTTAGGTAAGAAGCATGTACCCTTTTGTATGTAAATGAACTTTACAATTAATATGGAACCGAGACAGATGTATCCTCTCCTTAAAATTCATTGTTTATAATCATGATTGTTGTAAATTAGATTTTGGTGGGATAATGATCGATCTATTACATTTTTACAGCCTCTCTTGGTATTTATTTTGTGTGCATTTATTTTGTATTATTTTATTTATTTTGTATAATGTATTCCTTTATTCCTTTGCTATTTCGTTTTTATTGCTGTGATGCGGATTTTCTATTCTGTATTCCTTTTGAATTTGTACAATGTCTTCTTTTACTTCGTGATGCCAAGGTATTTCACTCCATTTTCCATTTTCAGATATGTGCCTTCTTCCGGAAGTCACATCTTAATGGAAAAGGAGATGTCAGAGAGAGAGAGAGAGAGAGAGAGAGAGAGATTCATGCGGACAAAGAGGCCTAGGAAGTATCTCACGGACTAACAGACCTCCAACCAGCGTCTTTCGGTAAACTTCCGGGGCAATAACGAAGCGAGAAGAGTCAGGAACCCAAATCAGCTAGAGGGCGCTAAGCCCGTACTCGCTACGCTTTGAATCAGAGTGGGACCCCTTCCAACGGCAAACAAAATCGCTTTAGGTGAGTTAGTATATATTTCCCAGCGCGGAAACGAACAATTTAGTATTTCACCAAGAACAAGGCACTACTCACGCAGTATCCGAGCAGTAATCAAGAGGATTCATTGGAACAAGCCCAATGCCACAACGTGCCACTTTAAAAGTGACACTCTGCTACCCTAAGGACTCGCAGGCAAGAAATCAGTTGTTTAGAGCTCCGGAAGTCAAGAACGTAAGGACTCATTCTGGAATAACACGCTTCGCTCCGTGCCCTGCAAGGATACTTCCTTTAACAACCACTCGAGGCTCCCTCCCCCATCTTGAAAAATTGTAAGCCTATTACATTTTTCTCTATCACCGTCGAAGAGGCGTGACGCTTTCCGACTACGAAGCTTCACCTCATCATCTCCCCCAGTTTTCTTTCGGGTAAATATTGTGCTACTCATAGCTCATACCGGAGCATTCATTGTAAATTAATTTCATTTTACTGAACGATTAGTTTTCCCATAGTGTATAAATTATTGTTAAATTAAGTTATTTGTTCGTATAATAGTTAAGATTGTTTTTGTTTCTCTTATTTAAATCCAAGAACCACATAAAAAGCCATTGATCTATTTTCTAAGTCGGCCAACGGTAGAAAACTTACTCGAATATCCCCCGTACTTAAAAGGGACTTCCCCTGTGCCTAGGGAGGGCAAGGGATGGTCAGTAATGCCTACCTGACCTACGAAAAAGAGTACTCACTAACAGGCTGATGAGAATTCTAATAGAAAGCTTCCTAATCCCACAACACCAGCACGGTTTTCGAAAGCGCATAAACACCAAAACAGCGTTGGCCGTCCTCGTCGAGACTACTGCAAGAAAAAATATGAGAAAAACTACACAGACGTTGTACTTAGGTTTGGAGGGTTGGCCATAAGCACATGAGTAGAAGGCTGGAGCTACCCGAGACTATTACTAAGTGTCTTTGTGATTATTTCACTGATCGGGCGGGGTTTATCTCGATTGAAGCCCATGATCGGCCGATCTTTGAAGTCCCACAGGGGGTTCCGCAGGAAGGATGCATAAGTTCGACCATATACAGTATTTATACCCAGCCCGGTATACGACTCTACGAGGTATATTTAATACGCGGACGATTACACCATAATCGCGAATAGCCCATAAGTCACCTTGAAAACATGGCGAGGATCACAGCAATAGAAATGTCCAACATCAACAATTACGAGCGGAAATGGAAAATCCGAACAAACACGGACAAGTTCTCAATCATACCCACAGGAAGACAAAAGACCTCGGTCTTAAAAATCACCCCGAACGGTTACGGCAAGCACGTAATAGATAAAACCAACCTAGCCAAGGCGTATCAGGAGAGGAAAACCCGAGACAGGGGAACTGGCTCTCATATACACGTAAAACTGAGATTGCTATGCGAACTCATTATCATATCGGAATATAAATCAGTCTGCAACAGACTGACAATAAATCACGAAGAAGAAAAAAAAGAGCTAACGACGCGTGAGAGCATCCATCTAACGAAGTTAGATTAACGAAGAAAATGAATCAGTAAGAAGAACCCAGGAGATGGCTGGTCACCCAGACACTAACTCTAACTTACTGATTCCCTTCAACCAATTCATCTCGCTCTCTACTCTCTACTCTTACTATACACTTTTAACTTGTAACTTTTTCAAGACATAAGACGTAAGTGATCGGTAAATGACTGTTCTTTTTGGAAGTCTTAACTTGCACTTGCTAAAGCAAAGCCCTATTACACTCAACTTCGGAATTCTCGACTGAGATTTAGGAGCTCGATAATGGAGGCTTGTCCTACAGAATAGTCTAGGGCACCGTCTTTAGAAGATTAAACGCTATATATAGGCGAACAATGAGAAATATTAAAGAGACATGCCGCTTTTATCTTTAATAGGTCCTTATTACAATAAAATGATATTTTTGCTACGTACTTTCTCAAAGTCCTTCTGTACCTCGATTTCCCGTAGACCTTCGGTAAGCCCCGCCAACATTAAAAATACCCGTAAGGAATCATCTTTGGAGTCAGATAATTCCCCATCATATAAACAGGTAACCAACCCGACATAAGCTGGTAAATTGGTAAGTCATTGGTATAAATTGATAACCTAAACACTCATACTACTTTTGGATTCATAACCTTGTGAATACAAGGGATTTACCGAGAAAGCGACCAGGTAGCAGCCCAACCCAATTAAGAAACCCATTTAGCTGACCATAGGTTAGTAACAAAATACAGAGACAATCAACTCTGGTAATTACACCACTCTTGAAGAGGCTTACCTCAGTTATCTTCTTATTACCACCTATAAACTAGCCTGACAGGGTCTGTTACAACTGTGGAAAGGTAACTCTTTCAAATCGTTAAGTAAGTATTGCGTATTGTTTAAGGAAGTCATACCACGCTTACTTCGCAGTCAAACTAGGCGACCAAGATAAGTAATTTGCCCTTCATATCTGTTGAAAAACGTGTTTAAAACCTATCTTCGTGTTTTTTGGAACAATGCGCAAAAGAGTATGCCATTTTTTGTTCCGATAGTATTGAAGGAAGGGAAAGCTCATAAACACACTGTAACTTCTGTATGAAGAACTAAAAGGCATAAGTCGCAGGAACAAACATCAAGTTCATTATTATGACGTTCGATCAATCATAAAACCAGTTCCTCATGGACTAGGTATCTATGTTTCTAAACCTGGTATCAATATCAAATCCTCAATCAACTTAGCATGAGATTTTTATTCGATTCCGAGTTTGAAGTTGCGACCGATACAGATAAGTCCTGTAAATTCGATCCAGAAGAAGAAGACGGGGCAATGCCACTGAGATAACCGGAATTAAATGACCTTATGTGAGAGTTAAACCTGTCTGAGGAGTTTTCTTAACCTTTGGATTTACGTCTTCGTGAGAAACGTTTGTTGGCACTGGAGACAACGCTTTTTTCGTAGCGAGAACGTGAGGAAGAGTTCTGAAAATTATTTACATTTGATGAGGCGTCTCCGATAGTCTATTGCAACAACATTGCTGACCTGACCGATTCAATGAAGTATGGCGCCACATAATGGAGACTTTTCGTAGACTCGTCAAATAGAACTCTTAATGTAGTTTTCTGAACAATGCCAACGAATTTGCTTCAATCCCTTTCGCACACACAGTTGAAATAAGGAAAACCTATAGGTCACCAGTTTTATAGGTGTGGTGATTTTGGCGCGACAGCGTTTGCAGAAATCGGGTGGGGTGTGATGGTTAGTGAAGTGGTGGAATCTGGCGGGGCAGGTATTGGGGACTCGTAGGTAGCAGGCCTACTTTTCTCTTTCAGTCGAATTTGTTATGACTCCCAAAGATTCTCACGGGAAATACGCTTTTAGTCTTTAAAATCTTTTTACTCGGATTCTTCTATCACAAAAATGTACATTCAGACACCACTTTTGTCATTATTGCCATAAGGTATTCCATAGCAAAAAGGACCTTTGCATCTTCATATGAAGTCAAAAGACTACCTCGTTGGTTTAACATCCCTACGATTAAGGAAAGGATTAAAATACTTATGTAAGTATATTCAATTATACATATGTAATATATTGACATGATTTCTTACAGCCATTCCGTAACGCTTTCGATTTACATTTTATTTAATGGCCTGTCCAAATATTTCCTTGGATTTTAAGTCTTTCTTGTCAAAATTTGATAATTTACCGAACGATTTGAACCTGAAAAGATTGAAGTAAACTGACTATCTATTTTCCAGCATTCTATGAAGGAAATATGATCTACTGTGCAAGACTAGGAAAGGTCTTGAGATCGTCTTTATGACTTGTCCTAAAAAAATTCGGGAAGGTAAGTTAAGAAAATCAAATAAAATGGCGTCCAATATTTTTTTAGGCATGTGGAATTACTTTGAAGTACTTTAACTAGAAGAAAGATCAATGTTAAAAAGATATTATAAGTGAAATATTCCTCACGATATTCGTTTGATGACGATTTAATTTCAGAAACTGATTCAAAGTTTATACTATCAGAACCTTGCAGAATATATGAGACACTGATAAAATAACAGCATGGTCACCTATTTTCAAGTAAGATCAATTACAATTATTTAGATCTGGTTTTATTGGACATTGCTCATTGGACATAATAATGTAGAGAAGAGAGTAGTAGAATGATTAGTATGAGAGGTAGGTATAGTGGTAAAAACTTTCGAAAAGATAGTAAAGAAATAGTTTAGCTCGAGTTTGAAGGGGCTGTTCCCTGGTGAAAGGGTATTTCCAGCAAAGTAGGAATAGCATAAAGAGTAGTATAGCATAGTAAGTTGGTTGGTAAGATTCCTGGTGACAGGGTAGTTCTGGCATTGTAGAGTTATAATTTATGTTTATGATTTGTCACAATTTGTTGGCATTCAAGCCATTGTAGTGATTTGGTAAAAATCCGTCACTACGGCTAGTCAAATTTCGGTTATTTTTGTCGTAATTTAGGGGTGTACATTCGAGTTATGATTTTGTTAAATTAGATGGATGTCAGGAAGGTCTACGATTTTTGGCTAGCCATAGATACTACGCTCGCAATGTAGCGTAGTTGTATTTGGTTAGTACGTGTTTATTATCGTTTCATTGTTGCTCCTTGGGGGGGAAGGCAGTGGAGTCCTCCCTGCCGGATCTTTTATTTCGGGACTCAGAGTCCATAATAACAAGATAACTCTCTGTCGAGAATTTCACGAGTCCGCAGAAGAGAGCCTCTTTAACTACTTGTAGTTCTTCTGGCGTGTCGGCCGTGTAGTCCCATTTGTATCCTCCGGCCCCGAGGCCATCCACAATATCATCTGGGCCCGCTTCGTCCGGAAACTGGTTCCCTTCGGCAGTGTATACCCTGAGGTTAAGCATACTTGAGTAGTACATGTACCTGGGGCCCAGATTCTTCGAAGACGACGAGCTACTCGGTCGACGTGACTGTGAGGCCTTTTAGGGGCGGGGCGAATGCTCCACCTTCTTGAGCCTGACAGCCTGGGCTTCCTCCTGCTCGACTCGTGGATCTGTTGAATTTTCTCTCTTGTGTGTGTGTTTGAGTGGGTACTTTGAGCGTTCTACCAGGCAGAACTAGCCTGGACTCGAGAATCCTCCAACCTCGTTTTGAGGTTGGAGGTTAACCCTTAGGACCTCGTTCGACGAAGGCTTTTCCGGAAACCACATTTGTTCCATGCCGTTTTTACGAGCATGTTGTTTAACTCCTTCGCGAAGGTACCAGAGCGGGTCAGATTGGCAATGTGTGCATAATATATGCAGCACATTATTTTGATGGACTTTTCTTTCTCAATTTGCAGGAAAGTAGGTTTTGGAGCCTCGCTACTATCTGCGACCGCTACCTTGGCAACCTTCGGGTAGGTATCATTAACTTTCCTCTCGTCTTCTTTTCTGCCTTTTTATTTTATTATTTTTATTTGTTCTCCTTTAACGGGACAGAGCAAGAGTTTTCATTCTTTATCAGTCTAAAGCTGGTAGCAACATTGCTTAGAAATTTTAATGATCCTTTTAATTTTGTTTGTTATTCGCGGGCTCTACTTTCGAAGGCTATAGAGACTAATATAATATCCTTATTTCCTATAGTAGTTTTGCCAGTAACTATTTGCGTTTAATTGTCTCCTACATTTAAGAGGACCACTCCACATCGAATCGTATGTTTATCTTTATTAAAAAGCTTCTAGCCATTTACATTAAATATGCTTATAAAATATTTAAGGTTTAATTTCACTTAGGGTGTGATTATTGCAATAAAGTAGAAATATTCAATTGCAACGAGACTCGCGAGTTTGTTTCTCTTACTCTGTGCCTTAAAAGATAGACTACTGATATTTTTCGATTTCCTGTCACTTGCTAGAAGTAAACATTATGTGTCTTGCCTCTTTTGGGTTTGTGGATTTGTGGGAATAAAAGTCACATTGCAATTGAGTCAATCAGTGTCCGTGCAGAAATAGTATAAATAGGTATTTAGATGACTTCCCAACTTTGCAGATTCTACTTCGTTTAGATGTCCTCAATTTAGCATATACAGGTTGAATCGGTTCTAGAAATGATTTACCACCACAAAGCTGCCAAGTATATAATAGCTACACAAAATTGTTCTAGTTAAAGATGAGCAGACTAAAAAATTGCTTTTAAATTCACAAAACAAAACAAAAGGAAAGAAATCAAAACAACAGTTTTATTGCGCACACAAATATAAACCATCGTCAATCGTACGCCACACCAAATTTACAATCTATATCAATACTTAAACAGAGAGTTTCAGAAGTATCCCTCGACCTGAACGTCAAGGCGAGGCTGTTCTGCGGCATGAAGTTCCTGTTATGTTTTTCCTTATGTAGTGGAATTTTATGATAACACGCCTTTAGTTCTTAAAAATTACAATTTTGCATAATTTCTCGGGAAATAAATAAAGGGTGATCATTTTAAGTTACGGCTTAAGGCAGGGTATGTTCTGGATGAATTTTCAGTGTTCAGTACTCAAAATTCTGCGATATCACAAAACATGTATGGAGTAATATGATAATCGATATTTTATAATCGAATAATCCATCACTTGGAGGAATTTTAATCATTGATACGAATGTTTTGAAAAATTAGTGAAAAAATATAGGTGAAAAGTAGAACCATGTAACCCACATGTCATTTATGGTCCTAATCATGAGGTGAGACGTGAAGATATTATGTGAACGAATAATATGGCGTTATTACGATAAAATAAAGCATCTAAAGATTTATTTTCCCTTAGTTACCCATATATTAGGTAATTGAGAAAAGAGAATGTGCCGCTCAAATTCCGAAATGGCAAGTTGCGTGAAGAAAGAAGAAGCGTAAGGGAAGTATAAAAAAATAATACTAACAGCAGATAGCTCAGGCAAAGATAGAAGAAAATTAAGTGTAACATAGAATAAATAGCTCACCTCTAGCTAAAAATGTGTATTTTGAAATGATGATAAGTTTACTAATGGCAACTCAGATACTTCGAATATATAAAATGAAAGTTTGGATTAACAAAAAGCCATGTGGATCATAATAAGACAGATTTACTTATGAGTGGTGTCTCTGGCAGTGTGTGGACTCACATCTAATGCTAGTGATATTCGTAAACCAATCTTATATGGCAGTGACCTTATATTTTCCAATAATTTCGCACTTAAGATTCTTCATAAATATTGCAACCAGAAACTTTTCTGAAATGGTGAAAATTCTCACCTCCTGCTACTAGTCATAAATATTTTTACCTCTATATTTACCTTGATAAATGTTCATCTCGTCGAATTCTGACGTTTTTTATTCTTTAAAATACCACTACAATGGATTCCATTAAATTACATACTACATATGACATTTCTATTTCTCAGAAAGATGAAACTTTCTACTCCCAACCTATATCTTTCTTAGAAATTAGTAATATATAATAATATAGAGAAAAATTTATTACGATAGAAATTTGGCACTTCTCCACCCTTTACTCTTCAATTTCCGTCTGCAATTAACACAAAACAATCAATCAAAGGGGAAAACTTCTTCTATTACAAAATCTGAAAAATACGAGTATAATTAATTTTACTGTACGAACTAATTAGACATAATCATATATATTAAAAACCAATATATACAAGGGGCGGTCAATAGGTTTTGCGAATCGGTAAGGGAAAACAGAGGAAGGGGAATGGCTGTTTGCGGGGGTGTTAAGGACAAGTTATAACAAGTCAGGACCTGCAGCCGCACGCTCCTGTCTCGTCTATTTAAGAAGCAATAGGTGATCGCAGATCGCCAGTCACAAATTTTTCAACAATAGAGAAGGTTGAGCACCGCGTAGTAATCAAATTTTTGACCAGGAAGGCAAGAATGCAAAAGAGATTCATGAACGCATGGTTGCAGTGTACACCGACACCACCCCTTCCTATGCAACCATTGCTCGCTGGAATAGGGAGTTCCGCTATGGTCGTGAGTCCCTTTAAGATGAACCCCGTCCAGGACGCCCGTCAAACGTGACCAACGAGGACAATGTGGCCCATGTGGAGAGGATGATCCTCGAAAATCGGCGAGTGAAGGTCGAAGAAATCAAGCGAGAACTTGGAATATCACATGGAAGTGTTATCAACATCATTCACGACAATTTGGCCATTACCAAGGTCTCTGCCCATTGGGTCCCTAGATACATAACGCCTCATGATCGACTTCAACGTCGTCAAAGTCCACAAGGCCAGAGTTGCACAAGCTGCCCTGCGCGAGTCCGGATTTGAGAAGCTCAATCATCCCCCCCTACAGTCCAGATCTGGATCCTAGCGACTACTTTTTATTCCGCCAGCTCAAGGCTGCACTGCGTGGACGCCGGTTTGGGGTCGATGAAGATGTCCAGCTCGCAGTCCAGGAGTGGATTGAACAGCAGTCGGGAGATTTCTGGTTGTCGGGAATTCGAAGCCTCAGGGACAAGTGGCGCAAGTGCATTGAAGTCGAGGGTAGTTATATTGAAAAATAATAAAACACTTTTCCTCATATCTCGTTTCCTTATATCCGAATTGCTAAACTTATTGACCGCCCCTCGTATATATATATTTCTTGTCCCACTAGTTTTTATTATTATTTTGGTTGTTTTTATCATTATGTTTGTTTGTTCTTGTTATTTTTATTATTTCACATTTATTATTTTTATTCTAATTTTTTACTGGATAATGCAAAGCTTTGTTTCAATAATTGCGTGTTTATTGTAGAATTGCAAAATGAGAGCACGGGTACACTAGTATAATAATAAAGAACAAAAAATACTAGAAATTATTAAAAGTCTCACCTATTGGTAATAAGTTATTAGATCATAATTAAAATCTTAAAGTTTTTTGCATAATTATGGTGGTTATCATAATATGAATTGGAGAGGAAACGGTCAAAATGTGTAGGTGATATTTTGTCCTACAATTTATTAAAGGAACTTTGTAGACTCGTATTAGCTCGGTAGTATATTTGGGAACAAAAGCATTAAAA
Source organism: Ceratothoa steindachneri (assembly GCA_963969495.1). Classification (NCBI taxonomy): domain Eukaryota; kingdom Metazoa; phylum Arthropoda; class Malacostraca; order Isopoda; family Cymothoidae; genus Ceratothoa; species Ceratothoa steindachneri. The sequence goes on from OZ018335.1 coordinate 81,928,936, forward strand.
GACGATATAATATTTTTGATAAACTAAGAAAGTGAAATTTTTTATCATAAATTACATGTTAACCTTCTCGAAATAAGACTTGTTTTTATTTTGGCCTACTTCATTTCTTCTTTTTATCATTTAATTCTGAGGATAGGTGTCCAAGGCACATAAAAGGCTTCTAGTTGCAGTGCTGTTAATTTAAAGATCAGTATGTGTAGAATTGGGTAACCAGCATCTAATTATTAACGTTTTGTCTCGTCAATTATTAAGGTGAATTATAATAATTAATAATTATGGTTATTATTATTTCTTCTTCCAAAGAGACAGAATGAAGTGGAAAGAAACAAAATATGAGAAGGAATGAAATAATAATTGATTGCAGGATTCTGCTAAATCTGACTATTCTGACATATAAACCACTATACTCAACCTATTATATGATTTCTGGTTAAACTCTAAAGTTTACTTTAAAATTTCTTAAGGATTTTTCAATAATATTTTTGCATCAAATCATTGATAAATTTTGCCTCTCTCCACTCTCTAGTACTTAAGGGGACGGAGATGGAAAATCAGCAGGATTTCCTCGTGGAAACTTTTTAACATGTGCTCAATTAACACGGGGCAGAATTCAAATCAATTCATTCCACTCTGAAACACATTTTAGAATTAAATATAAAAATGTAAAAGATATTTTTAATTTACTTATATTTTACACAAAAATAAATGCTTAATCATGTAATCACGTCCAGACCTAAAAATAACCCGATGTCTTTGAAATGCGCATTTAAATTTGTAACACTCCATTCATTGCATCGGAACCCCTGGGAGGTTTAGAGAAGCGGTCTATTTCATATAATATATAGCGAGTAAACACGATCCAATTAGCATCGCTTGTGGAGCAATAAATTAAATTCTTTGTCATTAATTTTCACGGAAGGTGATGGATGGAAAAAGAGAAACAGGGATCATTATACTATCAAGGGTGCTCAAGGAAGAGTAAAATTTATCCTGGTGTTGCTATACGATGATGTTTAGTGAAAGCTTTTACGTCATACTGAATTAGGCCGAGATGACGAAGGCATTTCTCGAATACTCTACACACCACTTATAGAACTGCCTTGCTCTCTTTCTCAGTTCACCTTCCGCCTTGTTAGGGGGAGGATGGGTTATGTTTGGTTGCATCGGTGACGTGAATTGAAATTCAGAATCCCAAATATATAATTTTTACTTATTAAAATAGAGAAAAATATTTATTTAATGGAGTATATATGAACACAATGAATAAAATTCGGTTATATTTGAGTGCCATTTTTTTAATTGTAATCTTATATGATTAGATAACAAATGATTTTATGAGAATTACATGGGAGTAATCATATATATATATATATATATATATATATATATATATATATATTATTTAAAAATCAACCAATATTATTTAATCGAAAATGATAAATTGATATCTATCTATACCTAGATTATAAAATATTTCATCGTATTTATTATATATTATTTTTTACTAAATCTTATGTGGTTGGGTTTTGTGTTCTGGTATCAATAGTGTCGTAAAATATAAATTTCAGACCATTTTTAAAATTTAAGAAGGTTGCTGTATTAAATGCTATGATCGCCCTTTAAATCAAATATATACACATATTGTTAGGAAATTGGGAAAGGCATGGTAAAATTAGATGGTGGGTAGCTTTATTCAAAAGTAATATACCGCTATCTCCTATATTACGGATCCAATAAGGATATATTTGACTGAAAATAGTCTATCGATTTGATGATTTATGATAGATATTTTAAAAAATATATGCTATCATTTATTAGTAAACTAAATTACTCTATCATAACATTATTCTGAGAACATTTATGAAATAATTCAGAGATTTCTACATCTTAGTAAAAGATTTGCCTTGAAAAATAATAAAAAAATATGGAGGTAAAGAGGAAATTAATAATTGGTTTCTTATCCTTGATTCTCATCAAGACCATTTGCAATTGATTAATTTTGCCAATTTCTATATTTACTTAATATGTTTTGACACAGACAAAATCACAGATGAAAAATTCTTCTAATGCAAGGTAAACAATTTAATTTGCTTAGAATTTTTAACAATTTTTTAACAATTGCAGGCAAATCTTTTGCCTTTATGATGTTTTTCTATTTCTGTCCATTCGATTCAGAAACGTTTCTTTTTACGGCCCTTTTCTTACTTTATTCAAAAGAACATTTTCTTTCTTCGAAAGCTAAAAGGTTGATCAATGGAGAAATAAAAGCAAAATAACATCGAATAATACGGGAAACTCCACCCTTTTATAAGATGAGAGTGGTAATAGAATTGGAAAATCAAGAAAGTAAAACAAAAAAGCGTTAGTTTGACCAAAAACCTCAACACATACAAGATAAACTCAATCATTCCATAGTATAATTAAAATGATAGAGTTTTGAATCTAATTAATGTTCTTTTTTTTATTTATAAGAGGGCTTCGAATTAATTGATTATAAAATAAAAATAGGCGAATCCTCAACGATAGTTAGCTTAATATAAAAAAGTTAAAGTTTGCTATCAAGCTATGTTACTTCTCCGGTGGACTTCAGCCATGGCAATCCCATGGCTCCCCTCCCCTAGTAAACAGTGTCAGCTTAAAATAAATCCGGACGGAGATTCGAACTGCCGATCCAGGCTACCGCGCTAACCACTATACTACCGGGGAGATAGAATAGTGGTTAGCGTGGTTAGTATAGTGGTTGAAAATTCGATAAATCCTATCAAAGATGCAGAAAATACCCCAATACTGCTTGAGGTTAAAAAAATTGAGGTAAGAAAGTGCAAAATCACATTTGAATATATAAGTTAATGGCATTTAGAATTTGCTTGTGGTTGATTAAAAACGTTAAGACTTTAAATCTAAGTAGGTTCAGCACTTTATCTGTCTACGAGTCAGATAGAAAATAAATTTCAAATTTCCATCTATATATATTTTTCTTTCAATTTTAATCAAGTTGTTTCCCCATAATATCAAAGGAGGGAAGTAGATTAGGATAAAATTCGTTTTTACACAAATACGATTTTGTAATTTTCAAAGACATTAACGTTTTAAGCTTCCCGAATTTAATACTAACGTAGTTATTCACTTTTCGAAAATATATTTTTATTATGCTAAATTTGAATTTTTCTGCGTAATTTTTGCCCTCGTTGATTTAACCTTTAGCCTGACTAATTCACCCAGACCTGGCTTTTTCAGATCTGGATGATTTATGATTATGATTTATTAAAGCAATAAATATACAATAAGTTTTCCCATTTTACAAATATTAAAATAAAAAAGAAATTAAATACATATATGTAAAATGAAACAATAGATTAGTGTAGTGGTGAAGTTATATTTTTTGAAAATTTAGCGGAGAAGAGTAAGAGTAAACTGTAAGTATGAGTAGGAAAACAGATTCTCCCGGAATCAACGGGAGGTCAACTTATTAGCACTATATATTGTTTTGAAAGAATACATGAAATGTTTTTAATTTTTGTTATTTAAACTTAGTATAATTTTAAGAGATAATTTTTTAAGTCAAATTTATAAAAAAATGTTTGAAGTAAATATTTTAATATAATCCTTTTATGTTTGGTTTTATTTATTTTAGCACTTATTTTTAATTGAGTTGTTCTTTTAGTCTTATTTAGATAAATTAATTGTTCTGGTTTTACTATTTTCTCTTTTTTCGTTCAAAACTTTATTTTGGTAGCACTTTATGATATTACTATTTAAACACGAGTTAAATTATTATCTAATCTTTTGAATAGTTGTACTTATATTATTATTCTTGTTTAGCTTAATCGTTAGTTTATTTTTCTATGTTTTACACTATTAGGCCATTGTAATTATTATTTACTCGATTCATTCCCTTATTATTCTATATTTTACACTATTAGACCATTTTAATTGTTATTCACTCGATTCATTCACTTTTCTCACTTTAGATTGCCTATTTTAGACGCTTTAATTTGCTCAATTGTTCACACTTTTGACAACTTGTTTTAATCACTTTGATTTGTTCACTTCTTGCTAACACTAGTTGCTATTTTGGAGGTTAAGGAATACTCCGAAGTCTTGTGGCCATTCTCCATTACCTTAAAGACAGCTGAATCGATGGTGTGTAAGCACGAGTCCGGGATGTATGTAAATCGCGCGCTCCATCAATAGACCACCTATTCCCTTCGTGGACCATGGTCCTTCGTATGTCCATTTGTATTTGCCTTTGTTGATTCCGTTGAGCAGTTTTTCATTGTGTCCCTTTGGGGGTCGGCATTGAGTGGGACCATGGACTTTGAGGTCCACGTCCATGGCAGAAGGATATCCTTTTTCCCTGTTAGTGGAAATCTCGGATACTTTAGGATTTCATCTTCGTCTGAGCTTTCTTGGGATTGGCTTGTTTCATTTTCTTTATTTGTCTCTTGTACAACTTGTTTTTTTCTTTTTCCTTATTTGTTTTTCCTTCTTTGTGAACTTTTTCGCGTTTCCGTCTTTTTCCAAATCTTCTTCCGTTGTGAGTTCTTCCTCCGATGTTTTATGGTGCCGATTCACAACTTCTTCTTTTCCAGTGTTTTTTGCTGGGGAACGTCGATAAATTGCATCCTTAACATTTCCTGCGATGCGGGGTTGGGCGGGAACCATAGCTTTTTCTGAAAACCGTTCTTTTGCAGGAGGTGATTTAACTCATCTGCAAATGAACCAGGGTTAGCTAGATTCGCCAAGTGAGCAAAGACGATCATGGTCATAATCTCCTTAGACTCACCTGGCATTACCAGTTTTGGGGCAGAGTTTTCTGTGTTGCTGGTCTTGGTTGATGCCGCTGCCTCGACGTAGGTCTTGGACTTTGCCTCCTTTACCTGGTTCATCACATCTCGTTTTGCCGAATGGCTTCCTTGTGGATGGAACACCTCATGGCCACGGCCTTTTGGTCCCCTCCGCAGGTAGCGCATCTTTGTTTCTCGGAAGGGCACTCTTTTCATTAATGACCGAGTTTGGAGCAGATGGAGCAAGTGACGTCAGCCGCCATACATTCTTTGGTGGGGTGTTGTTCCACGGCCAGGCAACGTTGACAGAACTCAAGTTGGATAAACTCCTCCGCTTCAACTTGTTCTGGGGTGATACGAAGGAGGAATCCCAGGAGTCCATCTCCCATGGCCCTCTGAGCCATCTTGATGTTTGTAAAGATTACTTTGACTATGTTTTTGCCGAATTTTTTTACTTTGTTGATTTTTGACCAATTCTGTTGTTTAGTTAGCTCGACCTTGATGTCCTCACAAGAGTTGTCCGTGAAATAACGGGTCGAGTCTCCTAAGTATGATAGTTCGGCGTGCGAAGATTTCCTTGGAGATAACAGCTTCAAGGCCAATCTCACGTAGGGGCTCATTGGCTTCCTCCGATACCAGTCTCTCAATATCTTCGTCTTTCCAGCACACTGCTGCGTAGCCGTTTGGGGTATCAATAAGCATTATTAGGGATATATTGAGCATGCCGTAGATGGTTTGCATGACTGTTGGAATGGTCGCTCCACCGATAGTGCGGAAGGGGTACCCTCTTTTAGTCCCGGTTGGGAGGCCCCATGGCCCCCTTCGGGCTTTTTTACTCCTCTTAGTGCAGGTATGGACCGTCTTCTTCTAGAGGATATTCTAGTTCTGAATCACGATGCTCGAATATGAGTGTGTCTGGTGAGGGCGTCTTAGCGGATCTTGCCCTAAACTTTTCCTCTTTGCCACGACCAGACATGATGACTCGGAACACCACTTTTTTTTCAGAAATCGATTTTTCCAATCAAGTGCCAGATCTGGAGGAAATCTGTGCATGCGTCTTTTGGCGATATCCAATCAATAAAACGATTTTTTAGAATTGCAGATTGCCTGACTAGTTCACCAATACCAGCCTTTTTTAGATCTTCAGCCAATCTGCGCATGCGTCTTTTGCCAATTATTCAATAATATTTTGTTTTAGATTGGCGTATATTTCGGACGATTCACGGGTCTCTTATTATAGTTTATATGGTATAATGACGTGCGGTAGCTGTGCTAGGTCGGGATTAAAGGAATCGTGCGTTTAAGATGACGTTGCTATCTAATGCCTGCGTTCGAACAAGTTCAAATTAGAGGCCTAAGAACATTTTTTTTGCATTCAAATCTGATGGTATGCTTTTTAATTAGGAATATTACGAGTTTTTTTTTTAATTCACAAAGTGAGCAAGTGAGTGGAAAAATAATTGTGAACCAATCCCACAAGAAAAATGAAATACTAATTTTAAATACTTTCGAAATTTATTCAGTTGATTGTCAAGAAAAAGAGTGCGAGTCAACCCGAATCGGTATTGATAGAAAGGGTAAGCGAAGCTTATCCTACGCATACCAAAACGAAAGGCTAAAACCTCAGAGCAAGAATAAGAAAATATAAACTCTTAATTAAACAAAAAGTATTAAGAAGAACGATTAACAGTAGGTACAGAACTGTAAAATAATATAGAAGAAATTTATACTAAAACACCAGAGAGAGAGAAAGAGTTACTGAACTATATTCAGCAAGAATAAATAGACCCAGAAAATGTCTTTAAACATTTATTGGCAGGATGTTTTGCGGATGATGGTCTCAATTGAGGTCAGAAATGTTTGGCCAATAAATGTTTATATTCTGTCAAGAGTCGTTTCCTTGGTCCTTATATTCCTCCTACCTATCAGATTCCCAAGGAACAGATCAAAACCAAGTAATATATCAGAGGTTCGCCAAAATAATTGTAACACGTTTTAAATTCAATGAATATTTATTTAATGCGCAGCTTTCTACAGCTTTCTAACTTCATTGAGAGGAATCTTGAGCCATTCTTCTTGCAATTCTTGGTCCAGCTGCTTCAGACACGACGGTGGAGGGTAACGACTTCTAAATTTTCACTCCAAGACGCACCACAAATGCTCAATAATATTAAGATCTGGAGATTGTGGTTGCCACTCCATGTGTTATAGCTCACTCCTTTGTTCTTCATACCAATTCTTAACCATCCCTCTGCTCGGTGTTACCTTGGGAGAATCCCTTCCTTGGCCGGAGGTGATTTCATCCCGATGTCAGCAGGTATTTAACGCCAAACTCAGCCAGGACCTGTTAGTACAGGCTCACACTCAAGCACAAGACACGCCTCTTCTCGATTTGGCTCCATTTTCGTCTCCACAAGCGCAAAAGCAAGAAGCTCTCCCGTCCGAGCTCTGTCCCAGTCAATTGGAGATTTCCAAGTAACAGCCGTTCTCGTTTACCAGCGCAAGTACTTCCTCGTCAAGTTATTCCGATGTAAATCTTAACCTTCTGCAATTCTCCTCCACGAATTGCCTCCTTCCCTTCGTCATCCAAGCATTAACTTCTGAAAGACGTCGACGTGTGCGGATCCCTTTAATCCGGTCATCCCCCTAAATATTTACTTGTATTTTGTCTCAGCGCAGCCTTTGAAGACTCAATCCGAGTTTGGTCATTTACCTGCCTTAAGCTAATTAGCTTGTGCTTTTGGCCCAACTATCAAGCCCCTAAAGTCCTGGATAATCAAAGTTCATTTGTGTAATTATTTTTTTTGCTGTGTTATTAAATATTAATTTTCTACTTCTCTTTTAAATAACTCGGAACAACATTCAGCCATAGCTAAGTAATTAACGGCCAATCTGCATTCGCTTTTGCTATTTGCTTGCGTACACAGAGAACGGTTTCCCCCTATTCATTCCCCCTCATTATTTTACCCCATCATGTGGTAACGGAGCTGATGTCAGGTCTCTTGGGCGTCCTTTCACTCTATTTCTCACTACTCGGCTAATCTAATCACCCTCCATAGATAGATATATATTGATTATACCTCGACATATAGTAAATATATATCTATTTATATTATAAAAACTGGTGTCAGGTTTAGCAGGGCCTTTAAGGATCATCTTTTAAGAAGTCTTTTAAAAGTTCTTCTTTTATGTATTTTCTATAAATGCTGAACTTTCTGGCTGTTTAAAGGTTGCGTTAAATTAATCTTTCCATATATATTTCTCTTTGTCTGTGTCCGTTGTGACCGTATACATTTTCTTGGTTCATTTTTGTTGTGAGATTGTGCGTCTCAATGAATTTTCTTCTCAGCGGAATTGTCGCCTTTTTACCCGTGTAGGCTCGTTTAGTATTGTACGTATTTTTATTTGTGTGTGGGTTTTAATTGACAATGCATGGCTCTCGCATTAATTATCTCTTTTTGTAAGGCATTTTCTATTCGTGCGCGCATACCACGTTAGACCAGGTCATCAACCGCATTGCCTTGTTGCTGTTAATTTGACTTTTTTTGGTGCGTTAATCCCGTCATCACACGCAATATGTCGTCTTTTGAGTGTTTTAAGCTCCAAGGTGAGTCCCTTGGCTTAACAGGCAAGGATCTCCAATCGTATATTCAGGAAGAAGAAAGGAACGAAAGAGCTTAAATAAGAAGACAAGAAGAACGAGAGAGAGCAGCACAAAAAGAACGAGAAGAACAAGAGAGAGCAGAAATATAAAAACGAGAAGAATAAAAGAAAGCAGAAAGAAGAGAACAACGAGAGAGTGAGGAAAGAGAAAGGGGAGAAATACGCCAGCATGAGCTTGAATTAAGTCGAGGGAGGGCCGAGACCCTCTCTATCAATTCTTGCTCTGAACTTCCCAAGTCAGATCGGTGAAACTTCCTGTTTTTAAAGAAGGCGAGGATTTCTGATCCTACTTAACTCCCTTCGAAAAGATTTTTGAAGTGAATAAATAGGAAATCGAGGCAGACGGTGTCGCGGAACCGGGACATATTTATTTCCCTCCCGTTCGTCTGAAGCTACGCTTGATTATTGCACCTTTTAATCCGATCTTCTGGCGGAGTATAAGATGACCCCGGAATTTTATCGTTCCAAGTTTCGTCACACCCGAATCCAGCTCAACCAAACTTAGGCTAGATTTTTGGCTTCGCTCCCTTCAGAAATTCATTCATTCGTGAAGGGTCGTAGATGTTACACCTTTAAAGATTGCATCGAAGAGGCTGATGTATACGCGGTGAGCCATAATTGTTACCCGAAGGAAAATAAGAAGACTCTCCCATTTAGCCCCAAGGCAAAAGTAACAACCTAAGATTTCCTCCACGCAACTCCAGTAAGATTGTAAAGGTGACTGCCCCTTCAAAGCCAAGAAATTTCTCCCCGTCATAACCCCGGGATATTAAACCATTTACATCAAATTCCTCTGCGTCATCCTCCCCCAAGAGGCTTATTTTAGTTTTCACCTGCAGCGTAGAAGGCCATTTACGACCTAACTGCCACCATTGTCGCAAGCTAATTCCCCTGCTTCTCTCCCTGCTCCCAATTCCTCCGGACATCACGTCAATTTCCTTTTCGATAAAAGCTTTCCTGGAAGTTTAAAATTCGAGACTGGAGCAGTAAACGGCTGCCGACGCTCCACCCTCTTCCGAGATACAGGATGCACCTGTATAGTGGTTTCCGACGAGCTACGTCCCCCAGTAGCCCCAAACCACAAAAACTTTGCGGTAGTCCACGAACACCTGGAACGTGCAAACCACTTCCCCAATAGTAGATTGCCTTCTGGAATGCCAATATTGCATCGGCTGGGCTGAAGTGGTGTCAGTCCCACTAAAATTTTTTTCCGTGCTAGCAGGACAGTACACCGCTTTATTCCAACATCATAGCTCAACCCGTCGTCACATGATCCCAATCAAGAAAAGAATCTGAGACGCCCACTCCCCTCGAAGCCCCCTGCGACTCCAAAAACAGAAGGAGTGTGAGTCCCTCCTTCGACTTTGGGAAAAAGACCGGAGCAAAGAACGATAATCCGTCCGCGGCAACAAAATCATTCCTTACATCGAAAAGAAAGGCCTGTTGTACCGAGCAAGTAAGGAAATAGCACCGAAGCTCAAGCATTATGCGTTTCCCGCTCCCAGATCCCGCTCATTCTTTTGGCCTATTGTTGCAGAAGACATCTTAAATTAATGTAGATCGTGCGATATTTGCCAGAAGACCACGACAAAAGGACGCATCAAACCCGCTCCTCTTCAGAAGGGACCCATCATTTGGGATCCCTTCTTCCGTGTGGTCTTCGACGAAGAGTCGGCTATAGAAGCCAACTACTACCCGGCAGACTAACTGAATGTAGTGCAAGTCGTTCGTGTGGAGCAGGACAAAGATTATCCGCTGCCCACCTTGCCTGGCGCAGCCGAGTTACCACCTTCTGCCCTAGATATTGACGCGCGGCTGACACCGGATGAGAAGAGTCAGCTGACGCAGCTGCTGAGTCAGTTCGGGGATTTGATTTCTGAAGTCCCGGTATGTGCCACACAGTTAGAGAAAACATCCCTCTAACCACTTAAGAACCAGTCCACTTAAGCCCTACCCACTCCCCATTCACTTTAGACAAGTATTCAACGCTAAAGTAGAAAATTTGCTTAGTTTGAATATTATTGGGCTCTTGAATTCTAATTATTGTTCTCCCATAGTAATGGTAAAAAAATCAGATGGGTAATATCGTATGTGCGTTGATTTTCGTAAACTCAACAGGCATAGAAACCATGCGAAGAGGCTTCGGAATGCATCTGTATTTACTTATGGAGTTTTCCCTCCGAGCCTTGAGGCAATCTTGCCTCCAGCCTACCATCTGGAAGCATGCGTGAGTGAAAGAAGACATCCATTATCACAAATATATGGCTGAAAGACGTCTATCACTCAACTCAGTGTTACCTTGGAGAATTCCCTCCTTGGCCGGAGGCGATTTCACCCCGAAGTCAGCAGGTATTTAACGCACAACTCAGCCAAGTCCAGTTAGTATAGGCTCGTGCTCCAGCACGAGACACGTCTCTTCTCGATTTGGCTCCGTTTTCGTCTCTACGAGCGTAAAAGCAAGAAGCTCTTTCGTCGGAACTCTGCCCCAGTCAATTAGCAATTTTCCTTAACGGCTGTTCTTGTTCACCAGCGCAAGTCTTCTGTTGTCAAGGTATTCCGAGGTAAATTTTAACCTTCTGAAATTTTCCTGCTCGAATTGCCTCCTTTCCTTCGTCATCCAAGCGTTAACTTTTGCAAGATGTCGACGCGTGCTGATCCTTTTAATCCGGTCATCCCCCAAATATTTATTTGTATTTTGTCTCAGTGCAGCCTTTGAAGACTCAATCCAAGTTTGGTCATTTACCTGCCTTAAGCTCATTAGCTTGTCCCTTTTGCCCGACTATCGAGCCACAAAAGACCTTGATAATCAAATTTCATTTGTGTAAATATGTTGTCTTATTACAAATTATTTTTCTACTTCTCTTTTAAATAACCCGGAACAGCATTCAGCCATAGCTAAGTAATTAATGGCCAATCTGCACTCGCTCTATGTTATTTTCCTGCGTACTTGGAGAACGGTTTCCCCCCCCCCTTTCATTCCCCCTCCTTATCTTACCCCATCATCTGGTAACGGAGCCGATGTCAGGTCTCTTGGGCGTCCTTTCGCTCTATTCCTCACCACTCGCCTAATCTAATCACCCTTCATAGATAGATATACATATATCGGCTATACCTCGACATAAACAATAAAATAACCTATTATATTAAATTATGAACAAAAACAACAAACAATTGTGAACGAGTTACACATATGGACTAATATGTATCTCTGGAGTTGTGAAATCAACTAAATAGCGCTAGAAAACTTATAAAACTATATTTGGTCTGTAGGTCTGTTTGCTGGTTAATATATTGATATGTTGGTTTTTTAAACGACGAATAGTTTTATTGAAGACGTTTAATTATTTAGTTTGTGGTTTATTTTATTGATGTACAGCGACTCTAGAATTTTCAAATCTAGAGAAGTTGAGGCCAAAGATAAGATGATAAATGATTCAGGATTAAGAGGATGTTGGTGAGAATCCGAATGTTGCCTAATGGAAGAGGCTTTTGGTTTAGAAATGGTGATGCCAGTCATATATATATATATATATATATATATATATATATATATATTAGTGATGGAGTCGTTCCTTGGGAACCTAATTCGTAGCAGGAATATGAAGACATATGCGATGTTTTTGAACATTTAATTTTCCGGACGTTTCGGTCATTAACGATGACCATCATCAGCGAATTCTAAATAAAGAGAATTTTTTTTTATAAGAATAACTAAACACAGCAATAAAAACATTACAGGAGTCAAAAATGATAACCGAAAGTAAGAAGTTAAAATGAAATATATAATCCTAAACCGTTGAAACAAAAATTGGTGAAAATCTATTAATAAGAAATTGATGTAATATCGTAAAAAATAACTAAATTAAATAATAATCTCATGAATTTAAAATAGGCATAATAAACATGAATTAAATTCCTATCGAAATACAAAAATTGTAAACTATAGCAATAAAGTCGAAAGCAAGGGATGAAGAAATCGATTAATAAGAACTAGAAAAAAAATGATTTAATAATCCCATGAGCTGCAAATATGAATAATAAACATGAATCAAGCGGAATACAAAAAAATGACTATAAACCACAGCAAGAGAGACCTATAAGGGCAGGGCGAACAATCGAAAATAAGTTAGATCAGGGGGTATGTAATCGAAGCGGATATTAATAAATGGAGCGAAGCAAGAAATTCAATTAAGTTAAATTTTAAATGATTGAACATTAAATGATACGAGTAGACTAAGGCACGAAAGTTTAAATAGTAAATAATCAATAATTGAGGGGTCAAAAGGACGACTAAAACATTAAATTAAGGAAAATTCAATAATAAACCAGATAGTTTAGATATTAATGGGACAAACTAAAATAGAAATAAATATTTTTCTGCACGAGTACTAACCTTATAACGGTGAAGCAGGGAGTAACAACTGATATTACGGACATAATTAGGCAAAAAGAAAACTATTAAGAGGGATGTGGTTGGTTGTACATTTGTCTATATAGTGAATAATTTAAGGGATGATAAATAATCATTGAGTTCCGGGTTAATTTGTTTGATGTAAAGAGATTCAAGAATTTTTAAACTTAGAGAAGAGGAGGCAGAAGAGAGTATTCTAAAGGAATCAGGGTCAAACGGGTGGTTAAGTTTTAGTGAATGTTCTCGTATAGAGAAGTGTTCGGGTTTGAAAATGGGAATGTTGGTTCTGTATTATACTCCGATATGCTTAGCGATCCTACATCTTAATTGTAGACTTGTTTGGCCTACATAGCGACTTTGGCAGGTCGCACAAATGAATTGATAAATGATGGAGGAAATCAGGAATAATGGGAGTGATTCTTTGTGCCGAAGGAAAGTATAGACAGCAAGAGAATTAGAATTAATTAGGAGAAACTTGCATTGGGGAAAGTATTTATTAAGAGTCGAGAGTAAAGCTTTGTTGAATTTTGTATCAAGTGGAAGATAAGGCAGTTTTAAGAATAGTTTTTGTTTGGGGACAGTTATTAGAGGGGTTTTGCGAGAGAACATTTTAAATAAGAAATTGGAAGCAAGTCTGTCAAAAAGATGGTTTGGGAAACAATTAAAATGAAAAAAGCTCCTAAGATATTCTCTTTTGGAATGAAAGTGAAACCAATTTGACCTGATTTTTTAAGCTCTGTGTATACTGTTTATGATGGCAAGATGTTTGAAATTAGTAGGAGTACAACTGAAGAAGTGTGTGCCAAGTTTGGTAGTAGTGGGTTTCCTGTAAACTGATGTGTTAAATTTAGAACCAACTTTTGAAACAGTGATATCCAGAAAAGAGATTTTATTGTTTAATTCTGTCTCCATGGAAAATTTAATATTGGGGTGTTGTTGATTTAAATAATTTAAAAATAATGGGGCATGGTCTTTGTGTTTAAAAATAAGGAAGCAGTCTTCAGTTACTCTGTTGGATTACACTATCTTATATAGCTTTATACGTAGACAAGTTGATAAATATAATTCTGCTACCATTTGTCGTTAAAAATAATAAACTATCGAACTTGGGTATAAATTTTAAGTTAAAGTGTTCTAGGGATGATGTCATCTCTAATTTTTCCAATAAAGTTTTGACCCCTCAGGAAAACCGTATCTTTTCTCTGGGGCTAGATTTGAGACTCCCAGTCTTTAAATTAGATTTATATCGTTACTTTTTGTATTTCGAAAAACTGTGCCACCGAATTAACCCCCTCTCTATGTCAAAACCAGGATCCAATTTCATAGATGATATTAAGTATTTGGCCAATAGATTCTATTATAAATATAACAGCTTTTAAGTTTTCTGCCCTGTATTCAGTTTCAAAGATTTTAATATACTGTCTCCAACCTCCGTAAGGATCGTTCTATCGTGATATCCAGACCGGATAAAGGGAAAGGTGTGGTCATTTTGAATCGGTCTGATTATATTTCTAAAATGCAAAGAATTCTTTCGGACTCCTGTAAATTGCTTCAACTGGATAAAGATCCATTTAAACACATGTTGCAAATTGAAGACAAAATTAACAACTTTTTACGTTCTCTAAAAAAGAAAAATATTCTCTGTGATTTTTACAACCAACTGTTTGCTTCGGGTAGGATTACCTTTCCATCCAATATTATTTGCCATTAACACCCCTAGCTTTAACTTAGCCAAGTTTCTAGTCCCCATAATTAACCTCTCATTCGCAACGAATTCACTTCGAAAGATTCATTCGAATTTGTCAGCTACATTTCTCAATTGCATTTGAACCACTCGTTTATGACTTCAATCGATGTAGAGTCTCTATTTAATAATGTACCCGTACTTATGACACTGTACTTATTAACATTAAACATGTTCACACTTAATAGATTAGTATTGCACTTTATTTCTGTCAAAAATACAAGGTCTGGATTTTCTTTGCAAATTAACGATTCAAACTCCCCTATCTTGTTTCCGAGTTCATCTACAAAAATTGGTGTACAGGCACTTAAAATACGGCTGTGAATGTTGTCCTCTTGGTTTGGGGCTACCTATACCTTTGCTGGTGGAATGTCGTCCGCCTAGGATTTTCTGTAGGTACCCGGAGGAAATTTTTTTGTTGTTATCCACTCTCCATTTAAATGTGTCGTTATCTTCCTCCTCCTCATTTTTTTTCACAGCTAGATCCACCAGTTTATTTCCTTCCTCCCGGTCAGCCTTTGTTATGTCCTTGAAGATCCTTACTTCCTTAGCAATGCATTTATTGGCCGACTGAATGTTACTACAGTAGCAATCATCCATTCACTCTTGAATCTAACCCTGAGTAGTCTATACGCTATCTGATTGTGGCATTGCTTACCAGTTGACTTCTTTCCACCATACAGCCTTGTGGTATCCATTATCCTTATGCCCAGCAGGTTCAGTCCAATATCTTAAGTAAATAGTTTGGTGACAAATTCTAGATCTCTGATTTTACCTATCTTTAGGTCATCTGTCTCCGGTTCCGGAACGTCTGCCAATATTAAGTTCTTAACCCTGAATGCCTTGTCCTTTTTAGTGTCCATACTGCTTTCACTTCAGCTATCAAATTGTCTTTATTACTGGTTACTGCATCTGACGTTACTTTAGCTGTCTGGTCTAATATGTTACCTTGGCTTTCTCAACTTTGCTATTCAACTTTTTGGTTTCCTCCAAAACCTTGCCAACATGAACAATGGTCCTTTCAACCTTTCTTTCAGTGCTTTTCTAATACTGGTTTCCTGTGCCACAAGTTTCTGTTTTAAGAGTTCAATCCTTCTTGTGTTACTATCGACTTGGTCTTCAGAGCTCCTATTATATTAACAAATTGATCGGCAATCTGCTCACAGTTACTCACAGTGCAGTAAAACTTTGCCCTCTTACCCATTTTTAAGTTAAATCTCAGTACCCTTTTATCTATCTCTCTCTTCAAGTTCAGCAATGACGTTCGACCCTAAACACACTACACTTTTTGAGTGGCTGTGCTCTTATTATGTACTTGCCACTCAAAAGTTTTATTTATCCCCTAACAATCAATAGCCCACTATTAAAGTTATTTTCTGGGGAAATTTAACATTTTTTCCTTTTTTCCCTTGCGAACTTTTATCTATTTGAATCACTGATTGTGCCATCATTGACGAGAAGCTGTTGAATATTATATTGTCCCTTTTTCAATTAACAAGCTACGGGCGGTAAACTTGTTTAGACTAGTAAACAACACTTAAAGCTATCAATTAAGTAGCGTAACCAATTTTTTGAAATGTAAATGAAAGCGCAGCAGTATTACAGTGTAAAATAGTAACGAAATATATTGAAGTGTGATGGCTCGAGGACAAGTAAGTTCTAACGAAAACGTTGCTTCTATTCAGAATATCTGTAATTTTATTTGTTTTTTCATTTGATACTTATGAAATTAACTAAAAAATTCCATTGTGATTTTTATCAAGGAATTATAATATTAATTTAGGTTTTCAGAAACAGGGTTTAATATTTACTTGTTTCTATTTAGATAAAAGCATCATAACTGTAAGGAAAGGCATTTAAACTTAAATTATATTACTATGGATTATGGATTGGGATACTCCATCCATATTATTTGTAATTCAGATTCAGCGAAGAAGCATAACCAGTGTTGGAAAGGAAGAAAAGATTTATAAATTTAAAAAGTTTAAAATTATTATTCAGCCAAAAATATTTACACGGAAATTGCCTTGTATAGTTTTACAGAGTTGATATTTTAGAGTCAAGACAGATATTAAAAGAACTTCGTAAAACAAATGTATAATTCCAGATATTAAAAATATATTTTATACTCTTTTAAAAACAAAATAGGATAAGGTAAATTATAATTAGTTTCGTAAGTTTAGACTTACAAATATATTAAAGGGTTTGGGGACACATTTGTATATGTATAAAGACTGTCAAAAACCGCTTATTGATAACTTATAAAACTAATATAAGGATTTGAGTATCTTATATTGTAAAATTACATTATTTTGCTTTAAGCTTTAATTTGATTTTTCTAAATAAATTAAAAGGGCAATTCCAAAAGACTAATTAAAAATAATTGTTTCTTACAGCCTCTTTTATGACTTGTGAAAGATTTCTCAGAATTATGTATTGCAGCCTTCACTAGGTGCAGTTAATTTACACTGATGCACATAAATCATTTATCTATCTACTAGATCAGCAACTCTGTATTTCACATCTACTATTATTTGAAATAGTCGTTATATCTCACCTTTTTCCTTTCTTGATTGTTTAAAGTCAAGTTTATCCTGACCTAAGAAACTATTGTAAGATGTTGGCACTTAATTAGAAGATAAGAAAGGCACTGGGGAGTAATCCATTTTTCAGACCCAGATCCCTCTTTCGGTCGAATTTAATTTAATGGAATAAGCCTTGTACAAAATAGCTATTAAGCAATTGGAGATAAAAGGCTAAAAAAAAAATCCGGACCTCTTATGTGGGCTTTTTTATTAACTTTTTCCTATCTTCCCATCACATTGTTACAGATATTTAGCCTACTTAATTACTTCCTAAGTTTGTCTATCGTCGATCCAGCCATCATTCTATTCATTAGTTAAAGAAGGGAACACAAATTTACCATGAAAGATAGAGACAAAAAAAATCTTACTAATAACGCAAGTTTATCGAGTGGAAGGTAGTTAATAATAAACTCTTGTGTTCTTGGCTCTGATGTAACCTTGTACTTGCATGGTCAGATTTGATAATTTCATTAGACAGTATGTAGGGCTTTCACCTTAATATGGTATGCAATTTTCTTTCACTTAGCCCATCTTTGAGGGTAACTATACATATGTAGAATCTTTAGAATTTGTGTTGAGCCCAGAAACCTTATGACAGGGTATGAAAGCTATACGATTTTTTCACTTGTCCATAGCCTAATTAGCGGAACTTCAAAAAATCCTAAATTTAATTTTTCAAAGGATCTCTTCGGCATAACAGATTATCTCAAATAAAAAAGTGATATAAAAATTACTCTCCAATATTAAAACATTTTTTAAAACCAAAACCAATGGTTGGAATAAATTGACATTATTATGGGTTTTAAACAAACAGCATAATCAAAGAAAACCTAATAATTGTATTGTTAAATAATGCAAAGGCCACATACAATGGATTAGGAGAGTAAAATTGAATCTCTGTGTTGACATTTTAACGTTATTTTTTGTTGGTTTACTATCCTTAAAATTAAGTCATAGTGACTGCTTCTGGTCGATTAAACGTAAATATATTTATTCATAATCTGTCAATCAAAGAAAATATTAATAAAATGTAATCGAATCATTTTGTAAGTTAGAGGCACTCTCGATAACATGCCTTCATCCCCCATTAAATACATTAGAGAAAATTTGATACCCAAGCCTTTGTTGGTTTGTTTCAATTTAATTCTAAATATTTTATTTCTCAATCTTCCGTCTTATCTCCTCCCTGATCCGTAAGTTATTATGATACTGCTGATCTACACCAGCGGTTGCTAATTACATACCAAATAGCTCAACTTTTCACTAACCTAAAAATACTAGTTTAATTCTTTAATATGAATTAAGTTCCTTGTTAACTAAATATAATAAAGATTTAATAATAAAAGAAGGAAACAACCCAATTTTACTTTTCCTTACATTCTTTTTACCTTTGCTCCTATTTACCGATAGGAAAGGGCCTGCGGCTTCATTCAGCGTGTAATAAGTGGCTCAGAATTCTAATAAGACTACAGATTTATTTAGGTATTTGGAGTCGAAGAGGATTCTGTATCTTCGGAATATTTTAAATTTGAGTGTGAGTGGATGCCATCGAAGGAACACTGTTAGAGGAAGCCCTCTCTGAAATACCACTCTCTTCTTTCAAGACCACGTGCGCCTAGCGTGAGATTTTAGAAAATTCGAGAAAGAATCAGTCCATCGCTGAATCACCCGTCACAGATGTGCTTGCTTTCTGACGTCACTCGCCCCCTCCCTTCCCTGCGAGAACACTGTGCGCAGCCCTTCTGTCTCTACCCCATGCTTCTCAGGCATGTCTATTCCCACGCGAGGGCAGCCACATTAAACCTACTACATATCACAGTCTTGATCGACCTAGTCATCATGAAGTGTGTTTGCATATTCTGGCGCCGAAAATCCTCTAGGGATTGCCAAGCTCCGAGGCTATCTATCGGACCAGACACCCAGCTATTTAACCCGAAGATCACCATTTATCGAGGAGATCGAAAGCCCGCAATTCACTCCGTTCAGACTGCCTGTCTGTTTCCCATGAAGCCCTGTAACCCGTGTCGATTCGTACATCGTCGAAGATCTCTCCAGCAGATCTACCTTCTTTAAGCTTTGGCCCCTGTTCAGAGGAAAGCTATTGAGCCCCATTTCCTGGAGGGTTATGCGACCCTATCATCTTTACCACCCATTCAAGTTCCCATTCTTTCGATACTGAGACTCCCTGCCGATATGCAGAATCGTCTCAAGGTGATATTACGTCTCTCTGGAGCAGAGAATTTCTCATTCTTCATCACGAAGTAATCAAACTTCATCTTTGAGTCCTCCTCGTTAGGACTCCCCGTAGTATCTTCTTGAAGACCTGCGCCTTTGTCTTCCATCGCCACTCCAATTTTCCCGAGCTTGAAGGTAAAGCGATCTTGTATTGTCCTCTCCAGATTCCTTCGTTGAACTTTACATAATTCATTTAACTACCTTTATTAAGTAATTTGTTCACCCCTTTTGTATATATATAATTTTCTCCCTTTTATTATATACATTAAAGTTATATTTGGGGGTCTTATTCTTTATATATCCTTTGAACTGCAAGTTGGCAAGCCATTAGTCAAAACCGAGTCAACCGTAAATCGCACTCTACTCGTATATTAATCGCCTCAGAACATATCTCAAGCGGTCTTGAGTCAGCAGTCTGCCCGTGCTTGTAAACGAGTCTGTGCGCTGAGCTAGTCTACACAGGCATACCTCGACATATATATATATATATATATATATATATATATATATATATATATATATATATATATATATATATATATCATTATCTTTATCTGCTGTCAGGTAGAGTTGGGTAATTTTTGTAGTGAAAAACCCAGAGTTTCAATCATTATACTTATCTTTATCTGGTGTCAGGTAAAGTTTGGTTATTTTTGTTTAAAGGAACCCTTTTTCTTTTCAAGTTACCCACTTCCCCCCCTAGTTAAGTTCTTTAGTAACCAGTTCGCCAAGTTCGTTCGAGGATATCCAAAGAAAGTGGAACAATTTCTTAATTTATTTTGATTGATCATTTTTTTGTGGTGAACGTTTTTTCACAATTTTATTTTCGTTTTATGTGTTTTTTTAAGGGGGGGGGTACAATCTCCCATTAAACCCTGCACTACTTACCATTTATGATTAAAATCCTATAATGATTGGTCACATAGAGATCAAGTTTTGAATTATTTATTATTCCTTTTTTTATTGTGTCTAATCTTTGTGTAACAAAATCTCCGTTAGGATTTTGATACGATCGTCAGAGCTTCATAATGTTTTCCTAAAGTTCCTTGGACGCGCTGAGCAGCTAGACGCACATTTACACCAGCAAGATGTCGTCATTAGAACATTTGGGTCAAAAAGGAGAGATCCTTGGGTTGTCAGGCAAGGATCTAGTTACATATATTCAGGAGAAAGAAAGAAATAAAAGGGCAGTAAAAAAGAACAAAGAGAAGCTGAAGAGAGAAGAGAAAAAGAACCAAGAGAAATGGAAGAATTCGTCACCGTGAGCGTGAGATTAACATGAATCATTTGGGAACCCTGTTAGCTCGAGAAATGAATCCCCCTCCCCCCAAACGCCATTTGTAAATTTGCCAATGTTTAAGGACAGCGAGGATTTCAGCGCCTACTTAACTCACCTTGAGAAAATTTTCGAAGTCAACCACTGGGATATTGAAGCCGATGGAATCGCTCGAGTACTTACTCTCCTTAATACTCACCTTCGAGAAATTTTTATTTCGCTCCCGGATGAGGTTACTCTCGACTACACCCTCAATTCGCAATTATTATCGGCTGATAATATGAATTCCGATTACTATAGGTGAAAGTTCTGCCAGTCGAAAGTACTTCCAGCCCAGACCTACCCTCAATTTGAATTCAGCCTCCAGATAACTTTCCAGTTCTGGTTGAACTCAGCACAAGTCAACCGCGACTAAGAGTCCCTATTTGATTTCAATTTACTAGATCAGTTGATGGCTGCACTACCCTTTGAAATCCGCGCATTCGTGAAGGACAGACGCATGTCTTCTTTCAAGGAATGTATAGAATAAGCCCCATCTATACCCGAAAGTCCGCAAGAGGTCTCATCTTCCGTCCCCCCAAAGTAAAAGTAACCTCTTCAAATTTTCCTCGAAGAATTCGGCCAAGTTTGTGAAGGTACCTGGTCCCTTTTAACCCAAGTACTATCCTCCGCCAGAATGCAGGGATATAAAGCCCCTCAAAAATAATCCCCCAGCGTCGAATTACCCTCGAAGGACAATAATTTGTTTTTCCTGCGGTGTTCTAGATGATGTGAGAACCCATTGTTCCCATAAATCCTAATTTAGTTCTGCTCCTTGACATCAAAGCCACCAAATAAGTGCCTCTCTCTCTCATCCGCCCGCTCCCCCTGAAACGCCAGCAACTTCTCCAACAAGGATCCCCCCGGGACAACAAATTAATTTCATGTTCAATAAAAGCTCCCCCGGTGGGATTGAGTTTAAAAATGGGTGTTAATAATTGCTGAGTGTCAACCCTCATAAGAGACACCGGATGTACTTGCTTCGTCGTCTCTGAAAAGTTTCTTCTTCCAGTGGGCCCCGACCACAATAAATTCGTAGTATTCCATGACTACTATGCTCCAGAGTTTGCAGCTCTTAAAAACAGAACTTTTGCCCGCGCTCAAAAGGAATGCTCCACTCTCTAGTTCTTCTTAGAAAAAGCGAGAAGTGACAAACATGGATCTGCCCGTGGTCAAAGGAAAGTCGCCTACCTCATTAGCGACGGAATTCTTTATCGCTCCAGTTCATCTTTGGATAAACCTCCACTCGCTTGTTGTGTATTCCCCGTTCTCATGTTCCCCAAGTCCTCCAACTCGCTCACAATGGATTAATTGCTGGTCATTTTAGTCACAATATAACAGCTCAGAGAATCTTCTGTTATTTCTTCTGGCCCTGTACTGCCAAAGAAATTACCGAGTTTTTGCAGGTCGTGTGAAATTTGTCAGAAGACTACAGCAAAAGGACGAATACCACTTGCCCACCTCCAGAAGACGCCAATTTTCTCGGAGCCTTTTTATAGTGTGGCCATAGATTTAATTGGCTCAATTCACCCCCGGTCCAGCAAAGTACACTCGTATGTCCTCACTCTTGTTAACTTTGCAACTAGATTTCCCGACGCAGTCCCCCTTAAAAAAATAAATAGCGTGACCTGCGCGGAGGCTCTGATTTATATCTTTTTCCGCGTCGGCATCCCGAAGGAGATCTTGTCCGAAAGAGGTAGACAGTTCACCTTTGAGCTAATGGAACACGTCGCAAGCTCTTTATGATCAAGCCCTTGTTCACCTCCCCTTTTCACCCCGCCGCTAACGGCGTCTGTGAAAAGTTGAATGGCACTCTGAAGACCATTCTGAAAAAGGTATGCCATGCGCAACCCCAAGAATGTCATTGATACCTGTCCGTTGCCCTGTTTGCCTGCAGAGAAATCTCCAACAGAACTTTGGGATTTGCCCCCATCGAAATACACTAGGACCAAGAAGCATATTGAATGAACTTTTTTCCTATCTCCACCTGGAAGAGGAGATCAAGTCTTCGTATTCTTACGTGCTAGACCTTAGGGACCGCTTGGAAGAATATGCTGATATAGCGTACAAAATTTTGGACCCATTTTGAAATTAGGTCCAAAGAAAGGCGATTCAAGCCCGCTGAATACGTGCTGCTTCTCCTACCAACAGAGACAAGCAAGCTCTTGCCCAAATGGAAAAGCCCTTTCGCAATCCTAAGAGCATGCGGTCCCGTAGATTATGTAATACAGAACCCTTCAGGGAGCAAATTGTTTCATGTAAATTTGCTTGAGCGCTATCACTGCGGCGCCTGCATTAATAATATAATTGCCCTTGACGAAAAGGCAGTAATGGAAGCCTTTTATCCATCTGAGTCTCTTAATTTACTCCAAACCGTATGTGTCAAAGCAAGCGAAAAATACCCTCTCCCTTCGCTCCCCGGTTCCCGTGTAAACTCCACCTCGGAGCTTGATTTAAACCCCCAGTTGGCCCCCCTCAGAAGACGCAATTGGCTCTTTTGTTAACTGAATTCCCCGATGTAATTTCCGAGAAGTCTGGTTGCTCTTTATATTTTAAGCATGATATAGCCCTAACCATTCAGAAGCATATTAGATCTAAGCCCTTTCCGTACCCGTTCACTTGCACCCTACTTTTAACGCCGAAGTGGAAAACTTGCAAAAATTAGGGATAATTAAACCTTCCACGTCAAATTATTGCTCTCCCATTTTTATGGTCAGAAGGCCGGATCAGTCTCTTCACATGTGCGTAGACTTTAGAAAGCTAAACGCCTTAACAGTTTTCGACACTGAGCCTATCTCGTTGGTAGACCAGAGCCTACATCTATTTGAAGAGGCCAAGTTTATTTCAGAGATAGACTTATGTAAGCCCTACTATCATATCCCTCTTAACGATAGTGCCCAGAAATACACCGCATTTCCCGCAAAAAAAGCCTTATTGAGTTTAAGCGTCTTCCTTTTGGTTTAGTTACTGCCTGTATTAACTATAATCGAATGATGCGCAGGATAATGGATGAGCTGAGTAAAATTTCCTTTTACTTCGATAACGTTTACGTGGCCACCCGCACATGGGAACTGCATCTTATCTCCCTACACTCGGTCTCCAATAGGCTTCGTGAATACAGCCTCACTATAGGCTCTAACAAGGACAATTTAGCCTACAGCACTATTAACTACCACGGTTTCCACATTGGCGAAAATCAAATTGCCCATCAGAAAAAAAGGTAAAGGCAATCGCCGACATGCCCTTCCCGCGTACTAAAAAGCAATTACGCTCTTTTCTCGGGTCGACATCCTTTTACCGACGGTTTGTCCCGACTTTTGCCTCCTTAGCGTCTCCCCTTAGCTCCATCCTAAAGAAACGTTCCCGGACCCCTTCACATGGAACCCCAAAGCAACGGAACACTTCCATCAACTGAAGGGAAAATTAACATCATCTCCCATGCTGAGGCTCCCTAATACGAACAAACCTTTTGGGATACGAACGGATGCTTGTAGTGAAGGCATTGGTTGCGTCTTGCTCCAGTATGAAAAAGACGGCAACAGTTACCCCATTGCGTGGGCTAACCGGAAGCTCTCGTCACGCGAAAGGAACTACGCGGTCATAGAACTTGAAGCTTTAGCGATCGTATGGCCTTTACAGAAATTCCAAATTTATTTGTTATGTAAGGAGTTCGTGATCAAAACTGATCATCGCCCATTGGCTTAATTAAAGAATTGTACAAGCCAGAACGGAAGGCTTATGCGTTGGAGTTTACTTCTAATGGAATACCAGTTCCGAATAATTTTCATTAAAGTGACAGAAAACTGTATTTCAGACTGTCTAAGTAGGAATCTGATCGAAGATCTTCCCTTGCGAAGTAAATTGTGTTAAGCATTGTACTCCCATGCATATAATCGACTCTGTGTACTCGTTTTTTTTTATAATTCTAGGACTCCGTCTTAACCGTGTATGTTTATGTTCCTTGGTTCTCATGTAAATGATATTTTCTTTTTGTACATATTTGTCCTTTGTGTGTGTGTTTTTTTGTATTTTTATTTCTCATTTATATATGGATCCACTATCCTTTTATGAATGAATCCTTTTGCATTTTTTTTGTAATTCGCATGTATTTTATTTGTGTGTTTTTCACTGGAAAACGACGATAACCCTTTAAAATATACCATGCGCCAGGGATTACACGGAAGTCATTCATTCATTTAGTGACCGCTATGTCGACTTAATTTTAAATGTTCACCTTTATTGTACACCTGTAGACTCAGGTCAAAATTGTTACCATACACGACTCCTCCCATGTTTTGGGATTGCCTTTTCTCTCCTCTTCGTATCAAGAAAACGTCATCTTCGGAAAGGGAGGCTGGTGGGGGGATGCTTTCGAAGGACCACCGCGAGAGGAATCCCCCTCGGAAATACCCTTCTCTTCTTTCACGGCCACGTGCGCCTAGCGTAAGTATTTTAGAAAGTTCAAGAAAGAATCGGTCCCTCGCTGAATCACCTGCCACAGCTGTATTTGCTTTCGGACACCAATCGCCCCCCCCCTCTCCCTGCAATAACACCGTGCGCAGCCCTCCTCTCTCTACTTCATGCTTTCCAGGCATGTCTATACCCCCGCGAAGGCAGCCACATTGACACTATCACATATCACGAGGCAAGTTTCATCGTCTGGACCGACTCGTTTTCATGAGGTGTGTTTGCATATACTAACCCCATTAATTCTCTAGAGCCTGCAGGGCTCTGAGGCTATCTAGCGGACCAGCAACCCGGCTATTTAACCTGAAGCTCACCATTTCTAGAGGAGATTGAAATCCCGCAATTCACTTCGTTTAGACTGCCTGCGAAGCCTTGTAACCCGTGTCGAGTCGTACCTCGTCGAAGATCTCGCCTCCAAAACTGCCTTCGTTAAGCTTTGGCCCCTGTTCAGAGGAAAGCTATCGAGCCCCCTTCTTCCAGGAGAGTTGTGCGGCCCTCTCATATTCACCATCTCTTGAAGTTTCCCATTCTTTCGATACTGAGACTCCAGGCAGATCTGCAGAATCGTCTCGAGTTGAGATTACGTCTCCCTGAAGCAGAGAAAATCTTATTCTTCCTCACGAAGTAATCAAACCTCATCTTCCTGTCTTCCTCGTCAGGACGCCCTGAAGTATCTTCTTGAAGACTTTCGCCATTGTTCCCCCCTTCCCATCCAATTCACCTGCGCTTGAAGGTAAAGCGATCGTTAATCTTCACATAATTCATTAAACTACCCTTATTGATAATTTTCAAGTATTAGCCTTTAACAACAACAAACATTGCCTAAGAACCCTTGAATCTTTATATATCAAACACTACAAACCTACACTCAATGAAGATTTAAGTGCAATATCATTATTAATTAACTAATTTTAACTACAGTTTTTTAGTTGGTTTGTTTTTTAACAAACCAAGCGTCACTGTAACCTATAAATACTAGCCCCTTGTTAAACCCACCATTCACTCTCTAGGATGGATCCACTTTAGTAAGTACCCAAATTTACCGTTTGTATATTAAATGTTTTCTTACAGTCTTTACCAAATTAAAAACAAAGTTTAAATTTACTACCTTTTAATAATGCCAGGTCAATTTCTCTTATAGTTTTTAATTAATTTTTGCAATAAACTTTAAATTTATTAACTAATTTTTTTTAGTCAGTTTTAAAGCAAATTTAACTAGTACATTTTACCTATATTTTATAATTGGTCACCTTTAGAAAATAATGTCTTGTTGGCCTTTCAAGTTTTCTTCTTATGTATTAAAATTTTTTTGAGTCAGTTTTAAAGGAAATCTAACTGTTGCCAAGTCATATTTAAAATTTTTAACTTATCGTAAATTTTATTGATATTTTATAATTGGTCACTTTTTAAAATAATGTCGTGTTGGCCTTTTCAAGTTTTTTCCTATGTATTAACTTTGTAAACTTATTCTAGCCTGAAGATGAAAACTTTTAGTTTTCGAAACGTTGTGAAAAATTAAAAGATGATGCATCCGTTTCTCGTTGCTCTGGGATTTAACCTCAATATTATATATATATATATATATATATATATATATATATATATATATATATATATATATATATAAACTTCCTTCTTTTATTATATATATATTAAGAATTATATTTTGGGGTCTTATTCTTTATATATCCTTTGAACTTCAACTTGGCAAGCCATTAGTCAAAATCCAGTCAACCGTAAATCGCACTCTCTATTAATCACAGTAGAACATATCTCAAGCGGTCCTTGATCAGCAGTCTGACCGTAATTGTGTACGACCTGGGCGCCGACCTAGTCTATACAGGTATACCTTAACATTGAATTTCTTTCTTTTTTATATTTTTGCATCAATTATATTATTTTTTAGATTCCTTTCACCCTATAACTCAAAATCAACTCTTTTAATTTCACATATTTCAGTGAATTTAGCTTTCGTGCATATCCGTATGCATAAAGATGTATACTTTAAATTATTACTCGTGCTTTTTACCCATATATAATCATCTCAATTTTAAATTTAATATTATACTCAGTAAATCACGACTCTATGGTAAAATTAATTTTCTTGTATTTAATTCTCAAAATACAAGACAAATGTCCATACAAGCTGAAATCTTACTTAAGTAACATCATTCCTACCTTACATTTGGCCAAAAAAACTCCCAATCGGATAATAAAATGTACATAAAAATAAAAAATCCCGGGTACAGTATAGCAAAGTTTGAAAATGATTTATTTATATATTTTTTTATGCCTCTTTGACTAATTTGGGCAAACTTTAACAATTGAAACTTTCCATTTTTCAGATGACATGACCAAATACCAAAGTTGATATATTGGTGGATTAATTACTTACATTTGTATTCTAAGATTTTAAAAATGTGTTTTTCACGAGGTGATACAAATTTTAAGCATCTTTAATATCCATCATTTATCATCATTAACTATTTTACCATCACAAGAACCACGATTCGTAATACTTGTGTTCAATCTACAACAGTTAGAAGTTTAATGACTGTAATGAGAGAACCATTTGAGGGAGATTAATGAAATGATTGTAAGTGGTAAGTAACTGTAAAAGAAATTTATTAACCCCTTTGGATAAAGTTTGTGTTTAATGAAACATTCATATAATTTATTGTACTGACAATCGCTTTAAGGATTTCTTAGATGATAGACCTTTATTAATGCATGCTTATTTTTTAAAATTATCTCCTGAAAAAACTTCGCAGGACTTTTTTATAAATTGAAATTAACATTCTATATTACATAATCTTTCTTTGAATAGACTTATTTTTTCTTAAAGATTATATCAGATAATATCAGCTGGGCGTTGCAATGCTTTAATTTAACATGATAACTGAAAATCATCACTAGAAAATACCGAGAATTAGGATCTTTTGGTCAAAGTAAGGTGGAAGATTGTTGTTATTTTAATACATTAAAGATTAACAATCTTTAATTTGATTCCGAAATGTCTTTATAACAATTGGTTGGAAATAAAGTTCTCACAACTTTTATTGACAATAATTCGCAACGAAACAATGCAGCAAAACGAACAAATCAATAATCAATGAACAGCAAAATCTCTGTTATTTTCGATAACCTGTTTTAAACGACGATAAAGATCAGGGATTTGCTGGTTTGCTACCAAAGAAGTCTTCAACTGCAGTTTTCACTTCGTCATGATTTTTGAAAGTTTTGACATTCAAGAAGTCCTGCAGTGCTGGTAATGGATGGTAGTCTGACGTTGGCGCTTGGTCTGGCGAGTATGATGGGTGGGAGAGAACTTACCACCCCAGATCCAGTAGCTTTTCACCGGTATGATTTGCCAAGTGTGGTCAGGCATTATCATGAAATAACATTGGATCAGCTAATTCTGGTCGTTTCCGCGCAATTTCAACTGAAACCAGTTTCAGTTGTTGGCTGTATAAGTAAGCGTCGATAGACAGATTGCGTTCCAAGATTTCCTAGAAAATCACTCCCATCGCATCCCACCAGACTCTTTTTTTCTCTTAATTTCAATAATAGTTCTGCTTTTTGTTGCTTTGGAATGATAGTTTGAAAGAATTTTGCTTTACTTAGCAATAATATAGAGTTTTATCTAGATGTTTCAACAGTGTGTTAGAATTAAGAAAAAAAATAACCTATTTGTATACGGAAAAGGAAGCAAACTTAGCTTTGCAGTCAGCGGCTTCCATCTGGGAAACTGGTATAGTTGTCAGAATTTAGGAAAAAGCAATGACGTAACTATTATTATGATCAGAAGCTTAAACAATTTTTAGGTTATATTTAAATACTAGTTATGAGAATGAAAGCAGCTACATAGCATAAACTTTGTATGATTAAGCTCTTGTGTCTTATGCATTTTGTTAATTCTGACAGCCCTACCGGGGTCATCCCTCTTATCTTTAAGATCAGTATCTACAAGGCAGTGTAATTGCATCGTGTACAAAATATGTATGGCGCATTGTTTAGTTATTTTTTTAAGTGATAATCCTCTTTTGAAAAATTGCATGCAAATGAAGTTGGGAGAAAATTCGATTGCATTATTGACCTGTAATGAAAGTGAAACTATTATTAAAACAGGTAGACCTACGCCAACAATAGATCTGTCATCCCTTCCAAACTACTTAAAGTAATAAAAACAGAGGGTTTCTAAAAAGAAGTCATCAATTTATTTAATGAGAAAGATAGAAGAATAGGATTAACATTTAAATAAAGTAGGGTAGCTTACAATTTTATAGTTAATTGTGATGAACAACATATTTACTTCAATTAACATATTTTTTTGTGAAACTTGAATTGCTTCCTCATGTTCAAAAGTCACCGTACGCTACTGGTGTTAAGCCATCATAGATACAGGTTCGTAGTTAAGTGTTTTACAAAATAACAACTGTTTACCAAAACATATAACTTGCCTTTTTTATACTTGCTGTTCCCTCAACTATCGTGATTCTTATATATGCATATTCATATATCTTATATATTCACATATATTCTTGTTTGTCTTTGAAATCCTATGAACCAATATCCTCTTTAGATTAATATATTTTGCTCATAATCCTTAGCCCCCAAATTTCTTTTTGATAAATAACCTCTTTTTTTGTACTATTATTATTATTATTATTATTATTATTATTATTATTATTATTATTATTATTATTATTATTATTATTCAATATTACCATTTATTTGTCCTTGTTAATGATTAATACATTTATTTTGTCACGCATCACCGTTATTGCATTTCCTTATAATCTAAAACGGAATAATTCAGTGGATTGCCAAGCAGATTTTAACTTTCTCTTCTCATCTTCAACTAAATTTTACACAGAATAAAGTTAGCTATCTAGGCAAGTGATTATATGAAACTGAAATTACTCAAAAATTCCTAAGCAAAATATTATATCTTAAGAAAATAAAATCGTACAAAGGCGATAAATAAATTTCCTAAATTAAATTAGTCAAATTATTATATTAACATAATAACAATAACAATAACAAAAACAATAACTATAACAAAAATAACGATAACAAGAATAACAATAACAACATAAATTAAAAACAACAATAACAATAACAACATTTTTAAAAAAACAACAATAACAAAAATAACAAAACAATTATTTTCTTTTGAACTTTTGTTTTGTGTTAGATTTTAAAATGAAATGAATTCTTTATATTTTAACTTAATCTTTAATCTAAGCTTTTGTCATACAAATGTGACATCATCAGAGTATTTTATTTTAAGATGGTTTTCAAGCGATTATTTATAGCTAATTTAAAAGGGGATGCAAGGATAGGATGAGGGTATTGGTCCTTGCTCGCTTTTTAGATTAAACTTTAAAATGTGTGGGAATCTTCGATTTATAAAGTACCGTATAGATGAATCCGTGAAGGATCCACCAGTAACTAATACTTTTCATTGTCGTTACCCCTTTTATTTAATCGATGAGGAGTCGAATGAAGCCGGTGATGCTGCCTTCATTTCTCGTATCAAGAATCATTCTTCGAATTCCTGGTTCGTCTCTCACCTGAAATTCGTCCAATACCTAATAGGTGAACCCGCACGAAAGTTTAGATTAAACATAAGGTACAAAATTTAATCTTTCCTTTCATTTTAAATTCTACCACAAATACTGACGTTCAAAAGCAAATAAACTAATATTCAAGTTGATATTGACTTTTAATAATAATTATTATTTTGGCGGGGGGGAATTGTAATTATAGGCGATATATTTTATGAGTCTCAAAAAGTTGTAAGTTTATTTAAAAACGGAGAAAGATGTGGATCGTCTTTTTCAATGAATACGGCATCATACAATCGCCTAAAGGTGTATTCTTGAAAGATTTTCTGTACGCTGTTCTATCGCGAGATCGGCAAACTTTTAAGAATAGTTTTTTAAGCGTTGCATTTCACCTGGTTCTAAAATTATACTTGACTTGTGGAAGACGCTCAACCATATAACGAATTTTTCTGGTTATAACTTCAAAAATAAAATCAGGTTGCGAGTTTATTTCAGAAGTTCGATAATTGAGAGTTCCTGGAATTGACCAAAAAGTACAAACAAACGCCATTGTGAGACAGACGCTCAACCTTAGATTCACATTTGTATGAATTCGTATGGCGTAGAAAATACGAAAATAAAGATCTATTTAAGAAGATTTTGAAATGCATTTCAAGATTATCCTTTTAACTGATAGATTAAGTTAAAATCTTTATAATTGATTTGGATACAAATGTTATAATTATTGTTTGTATCATGAGTACATATCCGAACCTAACCTTACTTAACCTAACCTAACTTTGCAACAAAGTTTTCTCAAGAAAAGCAAATAGGTATATGGAATCAGTGATTAAATTTATTAAAATATTGGAGAAATTTACTAAATCTAAACTAATTCCAGAACTAATAATTTAAACAAGATCTTCTGACCAAAAAGTCGCGTGCTCTCACTTATTCTGATTTATGACCTCAGGACCTTTAAAGCTTTCAATAGTTTATGGACTGACATTGGGAGGACATGTATAACCTTATCATTCGAAAGAGAATGTAAAACAACATTAGAATCTACCGAATAGTTATGATGTTATTTACAAAACAAAATAATTCCCGGGCTAACCATGGGAAGACTTTGGTGGTTATACCCAACAAGCTTAAGTACTGCAGAGAAAAAAAGGAAAATGGGAAAACTGTTGATAACTTATGAGAAAAAGAGATGCACACGTATTGGTTCTAATGGTACAAAATACAGTTAATTTGGCCTTGTGAAGCAATCGCTTGCAATTAAGGTAAAGTTTCAGAGGCCGATAGGTACATTAGAGACGCTATAAGCACCAAATTATGAATCTTCCTTCTAGATTTGGAGAGCAAATACCTATCAGTGTGGAAGTAATAAAGGGATTGTTGTCTCTAATAAACAACTAGTGCCAAGTAATTAAATTTGAAGTATGGCACACCAGAGGAATAATACGATTAAAATATATCTTCAACGCTTGAAGGCAGGCATACAAAATTGAGGAGACTTACACCTCAACTTATAAAGGACTCTAGGAAACAAGGATGATTCATGATACGCTGATTGCTGAGAACAGGATTTCCACAGGATAAACAAAATATCTGGGTCATGTCATAAAGACCACATAATTATTCAAGGTAGGCATTACATATATTAAGAGAAAAAGGCCTCGTGCAGTATTAGAAAGAAAACCATTGTATATTTAGGATGCACTGGTGATGTCTTGACATAGTTCTATATAATTTAGGAATACGGAGATAAAGAATTTAAAACACAAGTTAAATGAAGGTTTCAAACGAAAAAGACCAGTCACTCAAAAGCAAAAGAAAATGTAGGAGGATAAATTAAAATGTGTGGCGCAGCTATGGGCTTCATTTTCAACTGTACAAACATGTAGTATATGTAAAACCTATCTATAATACTTACGAAGATGTAAAAACCTTTTATTTTAGTTGAGAAATATGGAATCTTTGTGTCTTTCAATCCTTATTTTTATTTATCTCTTATTCCGGGACTTTTCTTTTTCCAGGCTTAATATTTATTATCAGTTGTAACATTTCTCCAAGCTCACCTCCTTTATCAATTCCATTTAAAAGCCTAGACCTTTTCTTTCATTCACACCTTCTTTTGGCCCAGCACAAGCGAGACATAATTGGAATACAGTAAGGTCCAAAACTGGAGAATAAAATACCAAAGTCAATATTTCTTGAAAATACTCGTTTAATTTGCTTAAAAATTGCCCAGAATGTTTTTGGAATATTGATTCCGATAGTGTCCAAATTTTATTTAAAAGAAGAGGGGATAAAATGTTAATAATAGTTACGACAGATGATGTAAAGAATGCAATTAATAAATTAAGTCCTGATAAAGCTAGCGGGATTGATGAAATATACGCGCGAAGTATTAAGGAAGTTAAAAACGAAATTTCCGCTTTACTCGCTTTTCTGTTTAATTACTTTCTGGAGGCAAATTTTGTTCCAAGGGTTTGGAAACTGGCCAATATTGTTCCCATATTAAAAAATGGTTGTGTGAAGAAAAGGAGAACTATCGGCCAGTAAGATTAACTTCACTCTATGTAAACTAATGAAGTCAATTATTGATTTAAAATTACGCAATCATCTGGAAAAGGGAGGGCTTGTGTCACTAGTCTGATCACATTTTATGACCATGTAGCAAAAGCTTTCGATTCAGGTTCTAGTTACGATGTGGTGTATGTAGGTTTTTCTAAACCTTTGATAAACTCCCGTTTAATATCCTCATTCAAAGCTAAAAGCTATGCATATCTATGTGAAAACGATAACTAGGATTAAAAATTCGTGACATATCGTAAGTAGAGGGTAATTTTAAATGGGGTGACATCCGATTGGCTGCCGATAACTAGTGTAGTTCCTCAAGGTTCCGTTTTGGGATCCCTAGTCTTTATAATTTTCGTAAACACTTTAGGTTCTGAAATGAATTGGCAAGGAAATTCATTCGCGGACGATACTAATAAACTTAGGCAGATAATAAAGGATAAAGAAGACTCAAGCTGTTTGAAAAACTGCCTGAATATTTTAACTGAATGGTGCAACGAATCTGGCATGAAGCCTAATGCTTCCAAATGCGGCGTTTTACACTTTGGAAAAAATAATACTAAATTTAAATATTATCTCCAAGACACCGAAATTATAGTAGTAGAAGAGCCGGTCGATCTAGGAGTTAAAATAGATAATAAATTAAATTTCTCCAGTCAATGCGTTGCAATTAGAAATAAAGCAACAAGAGTTGCCTCATTTATCAGTCAATCCGTCTCAAGGCGTAATTCAGAGACGATGTTAAAACTAAACACCTCATTAGTCAGACCTATATTAGATTATGCTCCTCCCTTCAGGTCTCCACGATTAACTTGAGATGTAAATATAATAGAACAAGTATAACGTCGCTATACAAAAATGATAAGGGTAATTAAACATCTTAGCAACAGTGATAGGCTTAAAAAACTCAATCTCTTTTCCCTCGAACATAAAAGAAAAAGGGGTGAACAAATAGAAACATTTAATTATTGATAAATATGCCCGATACTGCAGAAAATCCTTTTGATTTGACAGGCGTGTCAGCGATGCAAAGACACGACAAGAAGATGAAATTCAATACATCAGTGGGAAAATTTGCCTTCAGCAACCGCATCGTTTAAGTCTGGAACAATCTACCACAAGAAGTAGTCAGCGCTCCAAACACAAAAAATTATGAAGACAAAATTTGAGCAATACTTAAAAAAAAACAAAGTTAAAATAGCTTACAATTATTAGAGGGGATTCCACCTAATTTTGCTTTATTCTTAATAGGGCCTACCATGTATGAGCTCTTATGGCTCCTTGTAGGTGCCAATAAATTCTTTTTTTTTTTAGAGAGAGAACCATAGCATATATTTATCATTTAAAAACTCTTATTAACAGGCGTGATCATTAGGAAACTTTTATTAACAGGCCTAGGCATTAGGAAACTCTTATTAACAGGCGTGATCCTTAGGAAACTCTTATTAACAGGCATGATCATTAGGAAAGTATATTCTGATACTTGTTTCGGAAATGTGTCTACTTCTATCCTTAGTCTGATATTAATTTAGTGTAATAAGAAGGATGTTAGTACAGGAGAGATTAAGAAATCATAAGCCAAACTAAACTAGATGATCTCATGTTGCTTGAGGGGAATGAAATGAATATTTGGAAGGGAAGAATATTTAATTTCTTATTTATGTGTATCAATTTTATTTGCTATACATGTCATTGTTGTTAAGTTTTCGTTGGTTAAGTCTTGTTAGTTTAGTTTTTCATTCAGTTTATTCGTTTACTAGGATATTTATGATCACGCAATTCCAACTTTTCTTTAACTGCTTTCGAAGTTTTGTAAGTGTTCCTCCCTTCTGCGGTTCTTATTTGGTCGTGTAGAAAGCCAATGTTATTGTTTTTCCTCTCATATGTTCTTTGCTCATTTTAGCGTTTAGCGTTATTTTCTTGATTGGTTATAGTTTAACTTTCTGCTGTATGTCTATTATTCTCATTTTTTCTTTTCTCTTTGCCTGTAATTTGTTACAATGCTTTATTAATCTGAGATGGAGTGGCCCAGTGGATATTGTAATGCTGCCTTGATTATTCCGAGGTGATTTTTCCTTTTTACTTCTGAGTGAGTCGTGTTAAATTTTCCAGTCATTTGAGGCCTTCGAATGCTTTATTTTTTTCTATCGTTTTATGTTTTCGATAATGATCAGATGAGGGTCTCAATCTTCGCACTTTGCCTTACTCTGTGTATTCATTTTCCTATTTCGTTTAGTAATATTGATTGTCGTTTCTTTATTAGAATCAAGATGGATTAAAATTTATTCTGTCAATTTTTATCTTCCGATTTTTTTTAAAATCCGTGAATTGTTATCACCGTTTATAATATTAGGTGAATCATGTCAGCAGTACAAATTTAGTATATATATATATATATATATATATATATATATATATAATGTTGACGACTATTGTGTATTTTGCCTCAATTAATTTCCTTTTGCTTCTTTCTCTTCTTCTATCTTTTTTATTCTATCTTGTAGAAGGTGGATCACTTGTCCTAGGTTCGCTGTCTGCTCTCCGTTGTTTAGCCGACTTTACACTTCGCTTCGCTGTTTGTTTGTTGCTTTGTCTCGCTGTTCAGTTTGTTAACCGTTTTTGGTGCTGCAATAGCCTTATTTGTGTGATTGTATTATTAGTTTCTGAATTATTAGTGCCTCTCTTACGTTTTTCTCTAGCTACGCGTTTGTAAGTAATCCTTTTGCTTTTTTTTTGTTTCTCCTTGTAGCCATTTTCATTACTTTCCTTATTTTTCACTCATTTTTTTGTTTCTGCCTGCGTCCGTGTTTTAGTTTCAGTTTATAATTCCATTCTTTTCTAATGTGCCTTATCACATGCTTTGTACTTTTCTATTCTCGGTAGTGTTTTAATTACTTTGTATTTTTCTTTTGCCTTGTATTTTTCGTCTTATTATTTTCTTCCGTGCTCTTTTTACTTCTTTATCCCTAATATTGACTTCTCTCCGTTCTTATCTACCGTTTTTTCTCTTGCTCTTCTTGCCTCACTTTTTCCCCATCCTAAATTCTTCTAGATTATTCTGC
The DNA here is from genome assembly GCA_963969495.1 of Ceratothoa steindachneri. NCBI lineage: Eukaryota > Metazoa > Arthropoda > Malacostraca > Isopoda > Cymothoidae > Ceratothoa > Ceratothoa steindachneri. The sequence continues at coordinate 81,965,340 of OZ018335.1, forward strand.
TTTCTGACCCACGCGGTCACTTGTTTCATTCCGACTAATTCCTCGGCCTCATTTCTTTGCCCCTCCCATAATTTTTCGCACTGCTCTATATTTGCCTTGACACGTGCTTTGTACTTCGCCATTCTCGGAATATGTTTTTTTTGTTAGTAGTTGTTTTTATTGAATTTGTTGCTTTTTTGTGACCCCCTTTTTTTCTCCACATCATATTCTTCCCTTCTCATTTTTATTTTCGCCGTTGCTTCCCTAATTTTATTTTGTTATTGTTTCCACATAATATTTCTATCCATTTTATCCTACTTATATTTCCCCTCCTTCAATGATGGACAAAGCCACATTTCTTTCATTTAATAGAGGGTTTAAGGTATTTACCCCGGCTGGCTCTAGAATTAAAGCACTAGGAATCGCTCAAAACCATTCTCGTCCTATAAAAAGGGGATCCCGTTTATGTTCGGTCTATATTGAGAGATATTATCAGGGAGTGTTTTTTTAAAGCAAGTCGTATTCTTCTTGACTCACAGGCCCTTGTATCTTCATCAAACTTTATTGTGCGATTAATCACAATTTTTGACGGATAACGATGCCTCAAGAAGTCGAGAGGTATTATTTTTCAGTCTTTCCCAGAAAAAAACCTGCTCTATCAGTGGTTTGTCAACCATAGCTCTTCTTAAATTCCTAATTACTAAGCAAAACCATCAATATCAGTGACACAACACGTGTAACTATTGATATATATATATATATATATATATATATATATATATATATATATATATATATGAAATGAATAACTCACAAAGTAAGACGTGAGTAGGCTCGCAATGACTGCAATGTCCCGCAGGATAAATGAAAAAGGTGCTTCCAAGTACTTTCGAACTTTATTCAGTTCATTCTCAAGGATAACTACAAGGGAAAATATTATAATAAGGGTATATATAAGCTAGTCAATGATAAAGGACCGCCTCTATGACATGAAATCACAATAAGGAATTAGGAGAGGGAAGGGGATAAAAGGTAAACAAAACAAAAATAGAGAACATATGGCGAATGAAAGGAAGAAGAACGGTGAGCAAAGCAAAAATGATAGGAAATAAAGATAAATGAATGCAAAGGGTCAATAGAGTAAATATTGATTTTGAGACTGATGACTCAGCAAACTTCATCCCCAGCCTAAAATATTAAGACTAAAATAAAAGATTATAAGCTCTATCTTGGCTGCGAACTTGGAAATACATGGTTTTAATATAAATCACCACATATCGGGAGTCTATCTATGAAGGAAAATTGAGATTAAGGAATAGTAGTGTGCTCACACTATCTTTAGCACATAAACTCGTATAATACGCTACATAGAAGCACCAACTTATAATTCCTCTAAAACCAACACTCACTATAGTAACTTGTCTTAAAAGATTTCTGAATTAAATACCCATTTGCTTTTGTCTTTATTTCTAACCAAACTATCAATATTCTTGTCCATTACTATAATTATATTAAACTTTATGCCTCATTTTTATTCCCCTAATGCAATTAAATACACGAGCCATGAAAATATATTCTCCATTCTAATAGACACTCCTAAGCATGAAGACAAAACTTGACAAGTTTTGGCAACAGACAAACTATATATTGTGTGATGCTGGTCCTAAAGACCCAAAGGTTCCAAAGTCTGCATTTATGAGCAAAAGTCTCGAGGAACATTACTATTAAGGCTACCAGAGAAATGACCTGACAGCCAGTGTCCTATTAAAATCAGGGGTTTAGATTATCCAAACGATGTCAAGAGGTTAAAAAAAAACAGTCATAGAAACTAAAAAAATGATACTATGAGAAAAACATATTAAGAAAACATCTATTTTCAGTGCTTAGAAATTTTACAGATACTTCGAAAGTTTTGCTGCACTAAAAAAAAGGTATTAATTAGACTTTTTTTATAGGCAACACCTACCTATCGACAGAGAGCGAAATAAATGACTATAGGATGAACAAGGAAACATAATTATTGGTCTCATTCAATGGACATTCCAATATTCATGATCTCCCCAAAAATATACCAATAACCATCAAACGCCAAAAGATAAATTCCCCCAAAAGGAAAGAGAAGTCTCAACAATACAGGCACAAATTTTGCCCTCCCTTCAGAGGAAGAGGAATTGTCAAGCACCTACTTGGTAGTCAGCTTGGAAAAATGGTCAAGGACGCCATAGAAAACCATATTGTTACTTTTACTATTATTATTCTAATTTATATTATTATTATTATTATTACTATTATTACAATTATTATTGTTATCATTATCATTATATTATTTTTTACTATTACTATCATTATAATTATTATTACTATCATTATTAGTTATTATTAATTTAATATCACTATAACTATTATTATAAATATTATTATGATTATATTAGTAGCAGTTAATAGAAGTGCAATTTTAATTATTATCATCATTATTATTTTTTCAGGATTATTATTATTATAATATTTTTGATAATAATGTTATTATTATTATTGTCATTATTAATATTATTTTCCCTATTATTATCATTATAATTAATTATATTATCATTATCATTATTTTTATATTATTTTTATCATTATTATTAGTATTCTTATTATTTTTATTATACAGTAAAATTCTAATAGCATTGTCTCCGGCTTCCAATTCTTGTTTTTAAAATGAGCGATAGTTTAGACCAAAGAACTACAGACTAAATGGTATCCCGTCATCAAATTAATTTGCCAGCAAAGAAATTCCCATCAGGCTAATATAAACTTTACCTTTCATTCACACACAACTACAAACAGATTTCTCATAAACATTGGGTATTAAATGATGTTCTATAGGCTATTCAACAAATATGAAATTACATTGAATGTTAACGAACGTTTCTTTCTAAAAGCTATACGCACATTGTAATTTAATAAAGGCAGCATTGACATAATATCCTGCAAATAACAATAATGAAACTTCGTAGTTTAGGTGGTATTCGGTTAATAATAAAACACAACTAGACGACGTTCGACCTTAGGATGTTTTTTTTCCAACGCTGTCTAGAATTAGGTTTTCAAGACATAGAAAAAGGAACCAGAAGTAATCAAAACTAATAGAGATATATGTCATTATTATGAGGGTGACATTCTATTAATGGTCACGAATACAATAGAAGTTGTCTCAATAATAAGACAATTATCACAAGTCTTTGTTTCACGTCGACTAATAATTAACTTTCCATAACGAAAAAATAATCATTAGGTTTTGAGTAGATGAAGCAATCAGAACTGACAGTCCTTTTTACTTGGGGCGAAGTGCCAGGTCAGGTCGTCGCTTTTGTAGTAAAAGGAGTAAAGTTCAATTGTACCCATTTAGAGACATGAAATGACCCATATGACCATGGTACATAAGGTTATTCACCCTGGAAATTTAAAATCTGCCATCGAATTTGGGGCTGGATGGCGCCATATAGTAGCAGAAGTCTCATTTAACCATTTAACCATTAAAAGGTACTTGTAAGTGATTTGAACCATGGGAAACCATCAATGTAATGACCATTTATTTATCAGCTCATCACAAAAACGCCGCAGGTCATTGGAGAAACTTTCCCTCTGGTTTAGAATTAGGTGACTGCTAATGGAAAAACGCAAACAGAAATTAGTTCGATATACGAGGATATATGTAAGATCTTAAGATAGCTTAGTCCTATCTTCAGAACGACAGACTTATAATCAATGTATCTTACAAGTGTTAACTTAATGAAGTGAAACTTGGAGTTTGATTGCCAAAGGCATGAAAAAACTGACGAAAACATAAAATATTTTCGCCCCAACTAGAAGTCAGTGTTCTCCAACCTCCAAAAGAGAATAAAGAGTTCAATTCTCATATAGATGAAATGATCTACACTTTCTTGAGGAATAACATTGACAATATAACCCGAGCACCAACATTGGCACAAGAAAGGCAAGCAATTCTGGGTACAGGGGCAAATATAATAACAGTCAAAATAAAAGTTGTAATCTATTTCTTCAAGTAAAAAGTTTAAAACCAAAAACGAATAATTAGCATCAATCTTACCACGGTATCAACAAACATCTTCGAAACATTTAAAACATTTCTAACGTATGCTTTCACAATGGTTACTTCTCAAATGGCTACACACTAACCATAATAAATGTGATTCCTAAATTAGATAAACCATCTAATCACCTCAAAAGTAACAAGCCTATATCCCTATTGAATATTATGGGGGAAATATTTGACAAAATCCTCATTCGAAGAGAAAAAGACTATTTCGAAGAAATAATCTATATAATGCGTAAACGCTAGTGTCGTGGTATACGGTCGAGTACGTATCTGTTTTTCTCCGTACATAAATAACTCAGTTCCACTTTTCTCTAAGAGTGCTTTATTTTTACTTTTGATTCTCTAACCAGGGAGGATTCGTAATATTATATATCTATTGCCATTTGCAGCGTTTCGAGGATTTAATTAAACAACTAGGGCAACAATATACTTTTAATTACATAAAAAAATTAAATATTAAAACTTTTCATATACTAATGCTATATGTAATAAGAAGATCTAAAGAAAAATTAATACTACCAATGAGTACTACGCGATGGTTGACGCAAAAATTGACGTTAGCACGGAATGGTAACTAAAGAAGATAAATATGTTTTGGATTCCTTTTACCTTTAACTAAGAGGATGTCTGGAGTTGGATTACCTTGAACGAGAACCTCTTCGATGCGATGATTATAGACTCCTTTGACTGGAGCTTTTCTCGTGGACGTTAGACTGACTCGTAAAACAGCTGATCGTCTCTCTGGAAGAAGGAGATGCTGGTTGAGACTATTCGAGAAGAACAGCTGATGCTTATCCCGAGGTAGGTAAGGGGCGCGTGGCTATGCTTCTTGACTTGAAAATATAAGCGAGGGGATTATGGAGGTACGGGTTATTCCAATCCCTGTGTTACACTTGCGAGCTTCTCGATAATGAGACTTGATTAAGGTGAATCTTTTCTAGAATAGGCATTCACGTTGGTATTCCTCAATGGTGAGGCTTATCTGTGTTTTTATTCAGAAAAACTGAGATAGGGGGTTCCTATGAACGAGATTTCTATGAGAGCGGGTCTCGATACCACTTGTCTACTCTTCTCGGCGACCAAAGAAACAGCCCTTGGGCATAAAATTCCCGCTCGGTTCCACTGTCTTCTTGATTCTAAGTTTTACTCAGGGACTGCTTTTCTCTTGTTTGCTACTCCGATTCTCCTCTCATTTCTCTAGATCGGACTATATATACGTCGATTATCCCCTGGTGGGAAGGGGGGGAGAGGAGGGCCCACCTTTAAGCCTCTCTCCTAGCGCATAAATTTTCAACATTGTGACCATTCGCCCTTCCGGTTTACGTCAGAGAAAGTGTAATTTCGTTTATTTGGCGAAAATAGACATAAACAATCGGAGGGGACAATGATCTTGTTTTTAGATTTTTATTCTAAAGGCTATCCCACCCTCCTATGTTTATATTAACGGACTACGAAATCTGATAATTGTAATCCTTCTTTGCGAGCGACCTTAAGGATCTTTGGGACAGCGGAACAAAGGGGAGGGGAGGGAGGGGGGTAAAGTACCGGTCCATATGGGACGTAATTGTCGACGCTATCTAAACAAACTAGGGTCTGTTTGTCCTCGTGATATTTATTTCCCCACAGTTCGAATTAGGGAGAGGAAAAGATACTATTTTGGCACTTTGAAAAATAATAAAAAAATAGCTTAAACCCTATTAAATGTAGAAAATGCCTTTGATAAACTTGCGTTTGAGGAATGTAACATCAAATCTTAAACTTCAAGATGAACAACGATATGGGGAGAATCAGATGCTATTGAATCACAGAGATAAAAGCATACGGGGTGATTAATGATTGCCAAGGAAAAGAATTCGAACTGAAATCTAGACTCACATGTCGCTGAAACTTAATCCCCTAACTGTATTCAATACATACAGCAGAGCTTCGACTTCGAATTAGGCATGATTGTGTAAACATACATTTTGCGTACGACATAAACCAGTTGGGTGTTAAGCGGTAAAGGAAAGAATGCTTTACACTCAAACGACATCACTAAAAATGATCAAAACAAACGATTAGGAAATGGATTGGAGAAAATATTTTCATGCTCCCAATTCTCAATATAATTGTAGCAGATATAAAGTAGAGTAACAAAACTAGAGATATCATTCATAGAGTAAAGTCTTAGGATTAAAATATACATCTAAATGCTATAATATTCACTTTGCAGAAATTATAATCAAGTCAACTCCAATGATATACCTTTTATATAGCTTAAGATGGTAAAACCTAAAAACAAAATTAGAAAATTTATATACCATTAGGAATGGAAGTACTTCTATACACTTCCATCCCACCCAACAAAGAAAAAAAACTAGAACACCAAGTGATAAAGAACAAAGCATCCTAATTAATTAAGAACACGCCTTTAAAGACAGTAATATAACATCTCAAAAGCAACATTAGGAAAAGAGCGGAGAAAATATAAAGGAAAATAGAACCTCTTCCATTGTTTGCAGAGCACAGCTCCATCATAGCAGAAACACCTGTAGCACCCATATTGCAAGGTGGAGTAGACCCAACGAGGAAATTCACAAATGTGCACCCTGTTGGACCTATGAAATTCCTAAAATAGGCACACTCGTTAATTACTGAAATAATAGGCCATGTAATAAATAATAAACCAATGTAAAATAGAGATAAATATTTATGTCACAACCTGTACAAACAGTAAAACAAAAAGAGAAGGCAGGCTCACCAGCACAATTTATCATAATTTATTCTTTCCTTTTTCAATTTTTTCTACTCTTCCTTCTATTCATTATTCACCTCCTTACTTTGTTTTTCTCTCATTAAATTGAATTCTATCTAATTCTTTGATGCCCCACGATTTGTCCTTAACCACTCCAGAAAAAAAATAGGCAAGTTAATGGAAGGAAAATCACCACTGCCTAGAAAATAATGAAGAATTTCGTCTAAAGATGCCACAAAGAAGGCAGATATTTACTGACAAATTCTTTATTAATTAGTAATTTATTGCTAATTAAAGAGATTTTCCTAACCCATTAATAATCTCCAGCCAGATATTAAAAACTTCATTCGCAAGTTACACCCTTGCAATTTGCAAATTGTAAAGGCGAATTACAATAGGCTCATCGTAAAACAATAAAAAAGAGAAAATAGTCCAATATATATGCATATATATATATATATATATATATATATATATATATATATATAACAGGAAAGGGTCTGGGTTTGTCTTTGTGTACATTTTCTTTTTATCAACTAAGTCTATATATATTATTTGTTAACTAATTATTTTTTCTTTTTATAGGAAAAAAATAATAAAGTGATAGTATTCAGATAATGGGTAAATCAAGATATAAAAGTCAATGTTTCATGCAACCAATTAATGTTGAAAATGTTAGTGAAATTCACATTATCAAAGAACTTTTAAATCAATTTAGTTACTCAAATTAGTTAACAGATTGAGGTTATTACATTTTATCTGAAATGGACGCCGCTAATATCCTAACGATCATTACCAATAGTACATGGATGGGTAAGTACTTTTCTAGTTTTAATATAGATTTACCTTTAAGATTTTGTCTCAGGCATTTTGCTTGATTAAATTGTTTGTATTATTAATTGTGACTCCTCAAGGGAAAAGATAGCTTTGCAATGGATTAATGCCAATTATATTTTTCTGCTCACGATTTCAATTATGGCTCTCTTGGGCATTATTTGAAGAATAACTAACTTTAGTTTACTTGCTTGAATGCTTTTTTTATTGGAAGGTATTCTACTATATTACTTTCTGTCTAATTATTATCATAATATTGTTATAACTTTATAGTACCGTTAGATGAATCCTATGAAAAAAAAGCATTTTATTCATCTGTTTTGCTGTATTAAATTACTTAGTAATTGGTTTCAATTTATATTTTATTACACGCCGATGCGCCAAGTAAGTAAAACGGCAACAAAAATAAGCAGTAAAAAATAATATAGATTAAAATTATTTTAAAAGATGCAAATTCCCTTAAAATTCTGTCGAAACAGGTTCACAACCACTGAAGTTACCATGAAACTTTCCATTTATGGAATTTCAAGAAAGGAGTCGTGTGAAACGAGAGTTATCGGGAAGAGTAATGCCCTACTCCAGTGGGCAAACTTCCAGCAAAATTAGCCTAGTATTTCCTCGGTTCAGTTGGAACATTAAAATCTCGCCGCTGAGCTATAATCGCCGAGGCAGTGAGACAGGGCTTAATTGCTTCCTATATATTTCCCGACTCTTCAAATCGGGATATAAGACGCACATGAATACCAGAGTCTCCCTAGCCAAACGAGAGCTGAAGAAACTTTACCGTTTCCGAGGCCTCAGCGTGCCTAATATCAAAAAACTGTACATGGCCTTGGTACGCTCAGTCCTGGTGTACCCGGCCGTGATCACGCAGATGGCAAGCTGTACCTCTCTCAGAACGATGCAGAGAGTGCAGAATAAAGCCACGCTGCTGATTACAGGCACGCGAAGGATCGACCGTACTCGGCAATCGATTCTTCACCAAAGAATCGGTCTAAAGCCGATCAATACGGAGATCCAAAGGCTAGGGAGAAAGACGTGGGACAAGATAGACCAAAATATACTCCCGAACATAAACCTGAATTTTAATATTCGTGCAAACCCGAGACGCGCTATAGGTAGAACTGCTCTGTTCCCAAGTAGTAGAACCTGCGCGAGAGAAGTGGTACTACCTATGTTTACGTAGTGTTAGTCCACTACTCTAAAGAACTTTGATTTTAAAACTCAAAAGTTTGACAATAAGTCCAACCAAATCAACAACTTTAAATAACAATTGAAAAAAGAGGCGAAGTGCCCACATTAAAGTCCCCTCCCCTCCTCCCCCCAATATTTTACATAGTAAGGATTAAAAAATTAAAACTAAATTTAGATATAAAAGAGGCGAAGTGCCCAATCTTAATAATCAAAATTTAAGAATAAAAAGAGGCAAAGTGCCCAATTCCCAATACCCATTTGATAACAAGATAACAAAACAAAGTCAACAAAATTCAAACGATGAAAAGAGGCGAAATGCCCAAATTAAATAGATTACTGAGAACTCAAAATTGAGATTCATTCAGCCTGAAAAACAACCTTGAAAGGCTTGAATGCTTCGAAGGAGGAAATACCTATTACATAAATAAATATATATATATATATATATATATTATAACGGAGGAAACTGGCTGTCAAAGACAGTTAGCTACTTTTTGACGGAGGAATTTTTATTTTTTAAACAAAACAAGAAGAATGCTAGTGATGCCCTAACACCAGGGCAAACTAGGAAACATATTCACACCTTTATATACCTACCACACAATTTCACCACTTTAACCTAATTTGTAATTTGTAATTGTAATCGTGGCAGTATTCCGTCAGAATCCACCCAAGGAAGAGTCCCGAAGACGTTCCCCCCCACCCCTTGGAGAAGACCCCGAGTGGGGATGGTGAGCTGTCTCTACTTTTGCTCCCGAGTGAGCTAAGCCAGGAAAATACATACAGAAGGTATTCGGCAGCCTCTGTTGAGACGTCTGTGTAATCATCTACTGACGGCTCAGATCCTCGAGCGAAAGAAGACGGTGTCACACCAGCCCGCAGCTAGGATCTTATTTTAGAACGACGGCGTCAAGATCTAAAGACCCGTCCAGAAGAAGCGCACAGTCTCAGCCCCACAGGAGTTTTACCCCTTCGAGCGTCTACAGGTGAATCTTCCCTTTTTGAGCGTCTACTTGGAGAATCTTCCACTTTTGAGCGTCTACTTGGAGAATCCTCCCCGAGCGTCTACTTGTGGTACCTCCCCCCCATCCCAGGCGGTGTGACGCACTCCGACTAAGACTCGTCAAGTTGTCTCCTCCCGAGTCATCTTTGATATATAAAGTGAACTATTGTGCCCCTAAGGCTAGGATTCCATTCCTAGTTTCTTATTAAACCCCATCGGGTTAGTATTGACCCCTTGCAGCATAAGTAATTATTGGTAACTATTGATAATTTTCACATTGCTGAATTAATTAATAAGTAGAGAGTGTACTTATTTGTATTATATGTTTTGTTGTGTAATCAAAGATTAATTTTGCCATCCTTTTTTAAGTCCTCCACCCACTAAATCCTAATTAAATAAGACCAATCCGGGTCAACCATATTTAAAGTATTCGAATAACAAAAACGCCGCGCACTCAACGAAATCCAATTCCAATTATTATTTTGGGCTTTCTTAGTCCTTCCCCGAACAAGCGAAGCAATTGAGAAATACGCGATAACTTCCTATTCTACGACACTTAATATAAAAATCATTGTCTCTGCATTAAATAAGGTTTGTTTTCGTTTTGTGCTAAATCATACGTTAGTTAACTGTTAAATTTATTTTAAAATTCATAAGGTTCTGTAAAATCCTACGCCAATTTCAACTGAATACTTTCTCCTAAATGTGAAATTCATGGATTTGTTGCCGAGATTGCACTGACTGCATAAGAAAAGTGCCCATGTCGTCTCGAGAGTTAATATAAATTAATTTTTTCTTGTTGTTTAATGTCACTTTGTTCTTCTTTAACTTCACCTTCCTCAAATCTTAAATGGTGTTACCATGTCTGATTAGTTAGTCTCTTTCAAGGCCGCATCTCTACTTATTCTTTTCTTAATAATTTTGTCGAGTCAGTCTTTATTTAACTTTATCCTTCCATTTTCTCTTTCTTTATTTTTTATCACTGCTTCCCTTTATCCTTCATCACGGATTTTCTCAAATATTACTAATTTTTCATAATGAAATAGCCATGATTTTGTGCCTTTCTTTCCGGTATACTTCATTTTATTTTCTTATTTTTTAATCTCCCCAAATTTAGTATGTTTAATTCTTAATTGTCCTTTTTTGAATATGAAGAAGGACGGTGAATTATGCATGTTTAAACCGTTTCCGGTCTCTCGGATAATTTACACTTTAAAGATAAGAATTGTATTTAACTAGCTTTAGCACTTACGATTTATAAATCATGCTCTAAATAATCATGTTAATCAAGTAATTATAAAATTAATATCCTTTATTAATTGTTCATGATTAACTTAAATTCATTTCATTCTATTCGTAAAGTTTTTCTTTATTTTTAAATTGACTATAGGTAACTGCTTTTTTATGTCTTTGAAGAGTGTTAAGCCAAGGAATCAATGATTATATCAAAGGCGAGGTGTCCTAGATTACTAAGAGAGCAACATTTACACTTGTTTACTCTAAGTATACATAAAATAATTTGTTTCTTCCTTCGAAGTCGGCAGACAATAGAATAGAGGCAGAATTTAAAAGCGGTGCGTGGTGAGATAGATGGTCTCTAAGTGATTTCTGATGCAAGAATGAGGTTAATAATCCAAGGGAGAGAGAGCGAGATTGTGTGCTTAGAAGCCTGGTATTTAAGACTTTTTTTTCTCTTTGAACTGGGCTGATTCCAGAAAGAAGGTCGTGAGTCAGCACTGCAGAGTGATATTTAGCACTCAGCTAACTTATTTGTATGTCTTTCTGCTTAAATACCCTAAGAGAGAACAAAGATGAGTTGATTTAAAAATAAAAATATAAAATTTAAAAAAAAGGCAGGATTAATATAACTATTTACCTACATCAACATCAAATAAAATGTAAAACAACATAAGGTTTTCAAATTTCGTTAGAATCGGCTGAAAAGTTATGAGGTTATTGCCAAATAATTCCACGGCTAAACTTAGGAGGACATTGTATATTCTATAATTCACAAGAGAATGTTAGAATCAGCCGAATAGTTACAATGTTATTACCAAAACAATAAAAAAAACAAAACGGGGACCGACCGACTGACGCACTGACATAGTGAGATATATACTCACACGCGACCAAAAATGGACAGAATAGTCGCAAAGACAAGCATAAAGAGATCATTCTGGGGAATTCGAATACATAACCTAAGTTTGGAGTCAGCAGGCGAGAAAAGCCTTAATAATATATCAAAGCATCTTTTCAGGGATTAAGAAGAAATCAAATATCACTTATTAAAGAGGTAAAACAACTTTAAGACCACATTCCATCCTTATATGGTAGTGGGTGGTAAAGAAATATTTAATTCTTAGTAACCAAGTGATCCATGCTTGAGAAATTGCATGAATGGATTCGATGGCGAATAGATCTCGAAGCGTTACAGATTCTACAAACTTATCAACCCTACATAAGATACTTTAAAGAGATGGGATTCAGGATATAGATCTAAATTATCGATGTGAATAATAGAAAACCTTGCATAAGGCAATGGGAATCGATCGTAAGCAGGCCTTGTTTAGTTCTCCATTCGTTTCTTTGCAGAATATGCGAGTTTAGACAAGATACTAAGTGTATATACTTCTTAATAGCTATACAAAATGCATAATTAAAAGAAAGTTTCTTAGCTCTGATCTCCAAATGCTCCAGAATTTTAAATAATATATTTTAAGGAAGCAAGAACAAGGATCCACAGTCGACCTAAAGAAGAGTCAACCACATTGGGCTCGTTATCATCCGCGAGAGAGCTTAAAGCTCAAAATCTGTTCGCTATCGACCAATCTCTTTTAATAGCATGTTAAATGTGACTATTAAAGGCATCAAATTCGTGGAGAGGAGCTTTCCGTCGTCAGATTCAACTTTTTTTCTGTGGGCTCAGCGGGCTAAGGGGATTTTAGGACTAGGAGCTAAGAAACACTTTCTCCTGGGCAATCATAAATAAATTGTATTGCTTGGCTATTGATAGTGTTTCTAAAGAATTAGTTTATCCTGTTTTTTTACCATTTTACTTCATTCAAAAAATGTGTAATAAAATCCAAATGACTCGTGATGGAACAAAATTGGTAGGAGTTTGACACCAATTTTCAATCATTTAAGATGTTTCTTTCTCAATGGAGATCTTCATTTCAACATCAGAGCCAAACTACTGTTATATAGAGTGTATGATAGCTATCGCAAAGGTCGCCCTAAATAGTGACTCTATCCGGTGAATAGCCACACCAGATTTGGCTTAACATTGCTAAAATTTGAAGTAATGTTTGCTATCGGTTAAGCTTAACCTTACCAAATGGCTAAAGTATGGTGTGTTTGACTGATAAATACGTCCAATTATAGCACTGGATTTTTTAAGGAGAGTCCACATTCCCTCGGCATTTTCTTAAATAAAAATTCTAACGTGGGTTTTAACAAATTGGTGGAGTAGATCATCCTCGATAGTGATAGCAACTTTGGTAGCAAAAATCGCTTAAATACGCACGTAACACCATTGTGGAGAGAGTCTGCTAGGTTTCTGTGGTCCAAAGAGGCGTTCTCTTAATGCTACCGCGTTTTTCTTTTACAAAATGAAAATGGCCTAAAATATCTCTTAAGGAATAGCTCGGCAGATAGGGGAAATTTTTTATTGCCTCTCCTATATCAAGAAGGGTTAAAATTCTCTCGTTAATTAAACATGGCAGAGGAACTAGAGCTTCTTCCCCCAAATTGTCATTTATGATTTGAGTGAAGGATGGTAAATTTGAAGTCATAGAAAAAACACTTAAATTTTCGCTTTATCCTTGAAAGATGTGTTTTCTGGCCAAGAAAATAAATAATAAGGGCGATTAAGAGAAAAAAATGCAGGAACGTCGAGGTCACCTAGAAATTTGTTTAGGAAAAGCAGAAGGGTCTGGTATGGATGTCTCTAACACAGGAATTCATAGGAGCTTTGGGGGCTCAAAATGCCGTCCATAAGAGCACGTGTGAAGAAAGTGAGAAATGTGTGAAAATGAGTTATAGAAGAATGGAGAAAGAGTGCAGAAAGAGAGAGAATGGGAAAGAAAGAGTGAAAAGAAGTAAGAGAAAGAACCAGAGAAAGAGTGAGCGAATAAGTGAGAGAAAAAGCGAACGAGTAAGAGAAAGAAACAGAGGAGTGAAGAAAGACAAAGGGTGAACAAAGCGAAAGAGTAAAAGAAAGTGAGGAAACAGAAAGAGAAAAGGGCAAAAAGTGAAGAAAAAGAAAGAGAAGAGGAGAAAGAGTGAAGAAAGAGAGAGTGAAGAGGAGAAATAGTGATTAGAACAAATATAAAGGAGAAATAAATATTGATGAAAGAGTGAAGAAATAGAAAATGAGAAAGAATGAAGAAAGAGAAAAGATGAAGAAAGAGAAAAGATGAAGAAAGAGAAGACATAAGTAAACAAGTGAAAACGAGAAAATAAAGAAAAAAGGTGAAAGAGTAAAAAAAGTAAAGGAAAACAAGAGAAAGAGAAATAGAGCATCTTGTTTTCCCATTTTACGATCTTCTAACTTCGTGTTTTTACCTGCGTCATTTCCTCCAGACGTTTACTAGATATCGTAATTATTTCAACAGTTTCTTCCACCTTATTTGATAGGCGGCTCTATTTGCTCTTTAGCTTTCCTATACTTTCCCTGGTTGGTTTTCTACTATTAACTTATGCATAGAAGCGTTTTCATTCTGTTTTCGATTTTTTGTCTATATTTCTTTCATGGACCTTCTTTGCTTTTCTAATAGCTCTCTGTACATGTCTTTTATCTCCTATGTAATTTTCTCGATTTGACTCCATAACGGTTTTACTTTTCACAATATACCGTCGATTTCACTCCCAAAAAAGGTCTAGAACAGGGGTGGGCAACCCTTGGCACGCGTGTCAAATGTGGCACGCTGATGACTTATTTCTGGCACGCGAATGCACAGGTTACCGTTTTTTTTAAAAGAGGTTTTTAAGAAGGATATAGAATGATGAGAAATTCAGATACTTTCCAAACACAAAGAGGTACATCGATGATCTCCCGAAAGATGACATAACAGACCGCCAATGTCCTCAAAAGCTGTTTGTAAAAAATATTGAGGCAAGTGTTGGGCAGTTCTTTGCAAGATTTGCTAGGTATAGAGAACTGGAAGAGAGGGCTAAATTCATTAAGTTTCCAGACAGTATCAAACTGGATAAACTAAACTTGCAAATGTTTTCATTGGATAGACATGGATGATTTGAAATGCACTTGATTGAATTTCAAAGTAGCTTAATTTGGAAACAAAAAATTTGTTGATCTTAGAGTTGACTTATAAAATAGTGAAAAAGGAGCGATTAGAGACGGCAGTAACAGAGAGAAATGCGGAAAACGAAGTATTAAGGATTTAGAATACTATTCCAGAAAATTATCTGTTTAAAGAACCTTGCAACATCATTACTATAAATGTTTTCGTCTACATATGCTTATGAATCTTTATTCTCAGAGATGAGCTTTGTTGAGTTTCGTAAGAGGAGTAACCTGATGGATGAAACTAGTAGTGCATGCATATCTCTCAAGGTTACTAAATATAAACCCGATATAAAATCTGTCATAAGTGATACAGCAGCAGAAATCCAGCTGGGAAATAATATATAGAAAAAGTCAACAAGTTTTCTGACTAGTTTTATCTGATGTTTTCTTTTGAAAGTGGTTGTTTGAATGTAGTTTTGAAGGTAAATAAATATATTTTCTTTTTTTATACATCAATTGTAAAGGATTTAAAATAAGCAAAAGATTATCTGTTAGTAACCTTTTACTGTGATTTAGTAATACAAAGGTATAACTGGGAAAAAATAATGACTGATTAATCGAAAAAAATATAAATTTTAATTTTCTGCGTTGATGTTAATAATAGTCATTAAATTGTGTGAATAGGTATGACAGATACAGTTATACTTAGAGGCTAATGAAAAAATCCACACAAAGAACCTTTTCGTAAAGCCTGTTATAATCTTTTTCATTCAGTCAGTTTTACATAATGACTTACAATACTGTGTCTTTACTGCTCTTGGGTGATTCTTTATTATTTAAAAAAGTTCTTCAAATACTTAAGAGATATCAAATAATATGTTCTCAAAAAATTTGGTTGGCACGCGAAAATATTTTGTGTTAGATATTTGGCCGATTTTGGCCCGCACTCTCAAAAAGGTTGCCCACCCCTGGTCTAGAATTTCGGCTTTCAACCACGCTGCCCCGGAGTGATTTATTTTTTTTTATTTTTACATGCTTAACTAATACCGAGTCTACTGATATAATAATTTGCTATAACTCTGCATAAATATGATATGCGTCAATATTTTAAAATGAGCAATCCCATTCAAGGGTCAAGATACGGTTCCGAAAAATGTGTAAGTTCCCCGTTTCTTACAACTGAACAAGTTGGTAGCTGTCAATTACTGATACACTTGCCCTGTATGGAATCTAATCGTGGTATAGTCGCTATTTGTTAACGGTTCCCTAACATAAAGTTTTTTTACTAAATTTTCCTCCGTGGTTTGAACTAGTTTGGTTCCTTTACATTCTGAAAAGGAAAATTATCTCCCATGAATTTTAATCGTTTTTCACCCACTTTATCTCCTGCGTACGTTGCATAATCGACGTTTGGGAAGTTAAAATCACAGCAGATGTTTTTGTGTTTCTTTTAATAACAGAGGAGAGATAATTAATCAACGACCTATCCTCTTCTTTTATTAAGCCAGACGGTCGATGAACGTTTAAAATGTTAATCCTAGCGTTCCATATCACTAATTAAACCATTACAATTTCCGTTTCCATGTTTACATTATATAGGCCAATCTTAAATAAGGTTATATTTGATTGTAGACACTGGAAATTTCTCCTATAAACTTCCTTTGAGAAATAATAGGCCATTTTTCTGTAATTAATTGATATTAAAGTTTTCTGATCTGACTAACGCTTTAAATTCAGGCAATTTATTTCTTAAGATTCGTGCGTTCATGTAGAAGCAATTTAGTTTATCTCGTAATCTAAAGTGATAATTTCTCGAATGCCTGGATCGTTTTCCTGGCCTCGGGGTCAAATGACTGCCGAGCCATAAAGATCACTTATGCTTTTATCTATTAATATTGCCAACCTGGTATCTATATTTCAATGACATGTGTGCCATATTTATGAAAAAGCAATGTTTTGCCTTGAAATTTGTTTCAAAAGTTAAGGAACTTAACACCCATTACTTGAGTATAAGCGTTTAAGGCATTCATTGCTGCAAATTAACTTGGACTGCATTCTCTCGCTTTTAATTTTGGAAACATCAAAATTACCCATACTTTAGCTGCTTGTGTTTTGGCCAATCTAATTAGATCCCTCACTCGAAAAAGAACTTCGTTTTGGGTTGTATCGAATTGCTGTACTTCGATTCTACCAACGAAGGTAAGAATTGCGCCCTCCTCACTCTGTCCGTTCACGTTTTCTATCTCTCTAATGACGTTATTTATGCAACCGCCTGGAAAAGACAAATTCTTATGCTTAGCCTGATTACGTGCTTTAAATTCTAAATCTTGATTTTTTAATAAGGTGTCTCCGATTAGCATGCTCTCTGTTTCATCCTCGATTAGGGATAACGAGGCAAATGGTTTTGAGCAAGGAACTTAAGAATGGTCGGAAGGACTCGTTGGACGAGGTAAGGATTCTCGGTCTCCATATGCTGTAAGATGCGGGCCTTTTCATTAAATAAATCATGGGTGCTTTTTCTCTCTATTCGGCTTGATCTCCGACTTTGAATGCAATTTTTCTTTCACGCAATTCATCAAGGGTTGACCGAAAACCGTCGGCCAGCTCATCTATTTTACGATTTGTTGTAACAACATCTCTCACTCCAGTTTAATTCTAGCCTAATTTCATTTATCGCGTTTGCTTGTTTCCCTCGAATGAATGGCTTAATTTCTATAAAAGCGACATGTTCTAGTATTATCAGGGCCAGTAGGTACGTAGACTTCCTTTTAAACGAACCCCCACCATGAAAACAATAAAACTTGATGTTACACATGGTATGCAAAAGATTTTTAAAATGACAACGAGGAATTTAGAAAATATAGCGCTATGGAAGCCTAAGACCTTATCTCGGATTGTAATTATATTTATTTCACTCTGTATGTACTAAATGAAAGGTCTGGGCACGACACAAGTGAGAGCTGCTGCTACTCTGTTGAATTAATGAGAATAAAAGTGGAAATTATTTTCGGAGCACGGATATGTCACATATTTGCAATAGAACGGCTGGGTATGAAGTTAGGAGAGATAGACAGAAAGAGAGAGAGAGAGAGAGAGAGAGAGAGAGAGAGAGAGAGAGAGAGAGAGAGAGAGAGAGAGAGAGAGAGAGAGAGAGAGAGAGAGAGAGAGAGATATATATATATATATATATATATATATAGCGGAGCGTTTGCCGCTTTCCAAGTTTGGCTGTCTTCGGTGTCTACCAAGTTTATTTATCTATTTCATAACATAGCATCTTACTGCATTTCAATACTCTTATAAAAATACATTACTTGAATTATTCATTCTAAATTTACTTAGTATTCAAATCATTAATATTATTATAATATCCATCTTTATTACCATTAACAACATTTTCATCACATTATTACGAGGGGCGGTCAATAAGTTTTGCGAATGGGTAGGGCAAAACAGAGAATGGGGGATGGCTGTTTGTGGGGGTGTTAAGACAAGTTATGACAAGTCAGGACCTGCAGCCGCACGCTCCTGCCTCGTCTATTTAAGAAGCAGTAGCTGATCGCAGATCGTAAGTCACAAATTTTTCAACAATAGAGAAGGTTGAGCACTGTGCAGTGATCAAATTTTTGACCAAGGAAGGCAAGAATGCAAAAGAGATCCATGAACGCATGGTTGCAGTGTACACCGACACTGCCCCTTCCTATGCAACCATTGCTCGCTGAAATAGGGAGTTCCGCCATGGTCGTGAGTCCCTTCAAGATGACGGGGAGTCTAGGACGCCCGTCAGACGTGACCAACGAGGACAATGTGGCCCGTGTTGAGAGGATGATCTTCGAAAATCGACGGGTGAAGGTCGAAGAAATCGAGCGAGAACATGGATATCACATGGAAGTGTTATCAATATCATCCAAGACAATTTGGCCATGACCAAGGTCTCTGCCTAATTGGTCCCTCGAAACCCTACGCCCCATTAATGACTTCAACGTCGTCAAAGTCCACAAGTTCAGAGTTGTACAAGCTGCCCTGCGTGAGTACGGATTCGAGGAGCTCAACCATCCCCCCTGCAGTCCAGATCTGGCCCCTAGCGACTACTTTTTATTCCGCCAGCTCAAGGCTGCACTGCGTGGACGCCGGTTTTGCGACGATGAAGATGTCCAGCTCGCCGTCCAGGAGTGGATTGAACAGCAGTCAGGAGATTTCTGGTTGCCGGGAATTTGAAGCCTCAGTGACAAGTGGGGCAAGTGCATTGAAGTCGAGGGTAGTTATATTAAAAAATAATAAAACACTTTTCCTCATATCTCGTTTCCTTATATCTGATTGCAGAACTTATTGACCACCTCACGTATTATCATTATCAACCATTGTTATTTACTTTACTTTTGATATCATTTTAAACCATTTATGCGATATATATATATATATATATCAGGTATTGCAAAAGTACTGTGACTGAAGTTGACCATGTGGTCACTCTGCTTGTTAATAACCAGGTTGAGCGTGAAGGTGTTTTTTTATCATAAGAAATCAGAATTATGACTTTTCAAGTTATTGAGAAGGCAACGACAGCGCTCCCGACGTTGTTTTCGCATGCAGTCGGTGAGCAGAGTTTTTTTCCGCGCACCTAAAGCTCTTGTCACCCTCATCTTTGACTGCTCTGTGCACCGTGACTACCGAATATTTCTTCTTTTTTATGAAAGAAGTCATTTTGATCTTCAGAGCATTTCACCCTAAAGCTAAGTTAACAAAAATAGTTTTTAGATCTCATGAAATTAAGCAGCTGATGCTAAACATAGAACATAGATCCTTATGGCGCTTCTGGTCCTGATGGTATATTTCCTTTATTCTTTATTTTAGACTGCTCATTTTGTAGCCCCCATTATTGCTGCTACCTTTCGCAAGTTATGTAGGGAAGGAAAGTTGAGCTGGTGTTCGAGGACTGCTAATGTTAGTCCCACTGCTAAGTCTGTCTCTGCTCTCTCCTGTCCCTCAGACTACCGTCCAATTTCCATCACTCCTATTCTGTCTAAGCTCTTTGAGCGTTTTTTGGCTAAACGCTCAAATGCATTTGCTGCAGAGTAATACTCCTTTTCCAAGTCAGGACTTTGGCTTTCGTAAGGATCTTGATTCTTGTGATGCTGTCTTAACCATTTCGGACAGGGTTCAAAAGGCTTTTGATTCTAGTTTTGGAGCTCGTCTGGTTGGACTTGAATTTTTGTAGCATTTGATCGTTTTAATCACAAAGCACTGATTTTCAAACTTAGACAGCTGGGTATTGGTGGCCCTTTTCTCAATATCCTAACTGAGTTCTTGACTTACCGTAGACAACGTGTAGTTGTGGATGGGAAACTTGATGAGCGAAGAAGAGTAATTTCTGGTGTTCCACAAGGTAGTGTTCTGAGCCCACTCTTATTCATTCTATATGAGGATGATACGAGTATGTGGGTTACACTGTAAAACCAGCTAGTTCCTTACGCTATGATGCTACTTTGATAGCAGTAAAGTTGTCAAACGATTGACAACTTTATCTACAACGAAATCGATCTTTGATGTCTTCTCTGTTCTTGAGATTCTCCCCAAATCAGTATACGGTCATCTGGCTGACATTTAGCTGATTCACGATGTTAGACGTGTTGTGGCCCGTGCGCATGAGAGCAGAGGTTTTGATGCTTTGAACTTACATCTCCACACACATGCACACAATGGGAAATACGTTTAATGACACATGGTGGAAATCTCCCCTTGTTCTTTGATTCGGTATTACTCTCTTCTGATGGTTTATTGTTAAGAGCACCAAAATAAAGTCAAGTGGTAAATCTGGGAAAAGAGTGTATTAAGACAAATCTTTTCCCACACTAAAATTTAAAAAAATAATTTTCCCAAATGAATCTTTTGTTTTTTGTTGGGATAATTTGACATTTGAGAAAAATAAATATAATTTTGCAGTAAGCGCGATCTGACTGAAATCAAGAATTCATTTCGGAAATTAAAAATTAATAAAATAAAAATATTGAAATGTGGCGCTCAAATATTTTGTGCAAGTAGTTTTGCTATGTTGAAATTATAAAAGTAAAATTCAGGTACTGATGATTATGCACGAAAGGTGAAGATGAATGAATACAATCTTGAAAAAGCATTGGGAATTATTCAATGAGCCAGGAATAAAAAAAAATATTATCACCTTGAGATAAATAATTCACTGTCTATATCGTATGTTTCTCTCTCACTCTCTTTCTCATAATCTAAAGTTGTTTCTTTCTTTTTCACGCACTCTATCATTATCTTTATCACTCTCTGTCTTTCTCTCATTCTCTCTCGCTCTCAAATTGTCTTTCCTAATTTCTAATGCTCTCTCTCTTGCACATTCTCTCTCTCAGAGTTTCACTCTCTCTACGACTCACTACGACTCACTACGACTCTCTACGACTCTCTCCCCCCTCTCTTTCTCCCTCTCTCTATTTCTCTCTTTTTAAGAAAATAAAAAAATAGAGGGAGAGGGGTGACGCCCCCTTGTCGCGGGAAGAGAGCTTGTGCGTACCCTTGACTTTTCGAGCTATGTTGGCGGGATACCTATCTTCTGTTACCCCTGGCAGGGCTTCCCTTGTCAAATTGGTCGGAAATTAGGTTCCAGACTAAGTGCGTCTTTCTTTATCATACTCTATCCTTCCCCTTTTTTTTACATTAATCCTATTTCTTCTATTTATACAAAAATAAAAAAAGCAACAAAAAACCAATCCCTATTCCTATCATGTCACTCTTACCCTTTTTTCAACTATCTACATATAAGGACCTGGCCACTACCTCATGCGTCAGAAGAGAGGCTTTGGAACCTCTATAAACAACGCCAATCGACGCTCACTGGTTGCGAGAGACTAGGACTGGAGGTGTCCTAGGCGTTGGGGCACGATGAATGGTAAGAGGGTAGTGCCCCGTTAACCCCTTCCCTGGCGCGTAATTATTGACCATTACCAGTGACCGTTGACGGGTACCTCTGGTAGCATCGGTCCGAGGTGACGGCCCTTTGTTCTCAGGTTGGTTGTCAGGCCAATAAAAAGCCTTGGGTCGAGTTTCTTGGTGTGGCTGGATATCCATTGAACGCTGATCCGAGATCTTGGCCGCTGTGAATGGAACTAGTAGGAGTTTAGTACGGGGCGTGCTCCATTGTTCACCCGGTGAGAAACCGATGGCTCCTTCGGGGACCGTCAGTGCTGCTTGGTTGGGAGCCACGGCACGCCGAGGTTTGACGATTCGGTCGGACGAACAACAGCACATGGAGCATGCCTTCTGAAAGATCCAAAACCTCTCCGATGGATAGCGGGAGCGACTCACGCGGGGAGAACTCATCAACCCCCCTTTTTATCATTGATTATTCGCAAAGTATTGAGGGAGAGAAAGTGTTTAAAATGACCGGAAAGAAAGGACCAGGAGCTCTAAAATACACGTGCGCAATATGCCACATAGATAAGTGGTGCGTGGACTTTTCGGAGGGGTGTTATTCCAAATGCCACCCGGTTAGTTACTGCACCGATTGTATCCTAAAAGGCCAAATCAAGGAGCTAAAAGAAGCATGCAGGGCTTCCGAGGAAAGGTCTAGGAAGTTGGAGGAGAAAATAAACAACCTAGAAGTTGAACACGCCGGACTAATTCGCAGGCTAGAGGTTAGAATAGCAGAGCTAACGTCAAGCCCTGTAGTAAACACTGAATCTGCATTATTACCCCCAGAGCTAGGTTAAAATGCTACGGATTAACACTCAAAGAAAAAGAAAAAGAAGGGAAAGAAACAGGAAAAAGAGAAGATTGAAACAGAAGATAAAGTACAAGCTGAAGAAGAGAAAGATGAAGCAGAAGAAGAAAAGATAAAAACAGAAGAGTATATATCAAAGGAAGATGAATAAGGAAAGGAAGAATAAGAACAAGAAAAATAAGATGATGAAGAAAGAGGGAACCGAGAGTTCGCTTCCGAAAGGAAAGCCTCAAACCTATGCATGGAAATGTCCGATAGAGGGAATCAGCTTGGTTGCCCTGGCTTGTACGCGTTCCAATCTCGCGATGTCCTTTTGCAATGAATGACTCCAAAATTGTACGGCATACTCCAGGTGCGATCGGACAAGTGAGTTGTACAAACACAGTACAATCTCCTTGTTCCGATATCCAAACTGGCGCTTTATATAACCTAGCATCCTTTGGGCCTTTTTCTCCGCCTAAATGCACTGTTTCGAGAACTTGAGGTCACTAGTGATTGTTACACCCAAGTCCTTCTCAGTGTCGGTGGATTAAATAGCAGTGCCCTTAAGGATATACTGGGATTGGGGGTTTCTGTGGCCGATATGCATCACTTTGCATTTCCCCACGTTAAAAGGCATTTTCCACGTGTCCGACCACTCCCCAATCTTTCCAAGATCTTCCTGCAGGCAGGCAGTATTTTCATCCTTTACAACGTTCATAGCAAGCTTGGTATCGTCGGCAAATTTGGAAGTCTTGGCAACCATGTCACTGTCCATGTCTTCGACGTAGATGATGAATAGTAGTGGTCCCAGGACAGAACTTTGAAGCACCCCGCTAGTAACGGGCACCCACTCAGAAGCCTTTCCATTCACCACCACCCGTTGCCTTCTGCCACTTAGCCAGTTCTCAATCCAGCCGGCTACTTTTCCGTCTATGCCCAGCGCTCGCACTTTCCGAAGAAGGCGGCGGTGTGGTACCTTATCAAAGGCTTCCTGAAAGTCTAAGTACACCACATCCACTGCATTGTCCCGATCGTGCTCACTGAACACGAAGTGGAAGAATTCCACAAGGTTCGTTAGGCATGACCGTTGCCTTCGGAAGCCGTGCTGGAAACTCCTCAGTAGCAGGTTTGACTCTAAATACGACGTTATTTTGTCCACCATCATGCTTTCCATGAGTTTACCAACTATCGAAGTCAGACTGATAGGTCGGTAGTTTGACGGTTGGCTTCGGTCTCCTTTCTTGAAGATAGGAGTCACCTCCGCTTCACGCCAGTCTCTATGAACGGATTTGGTCTGGATTGACATGTTGAAGATTGCGCTCAGGTGTCGTGACACTTGATCGCGCACTTCTTTTAACACTTTAGGTAGAAACCCATCCGGGCCAGGTGACTTATTCGTCATTAGGTCACTGATCCATTTTTTTATTTCCCCTTTGGTCAAGTCCATATTCTCCAGCTTTTCCCTCGAGTCGGAATTCATTCGCTGGGGGATGGGACCACACTCTTCATTAAACACTCAAGAGAAGTAGTCGTTAAGGAGGTTAGCATTTTCTGCATCGAAGTGCTTTAATGCCCCCTCCTCATTTCTTAAAGAGCCAATCGTTTGACGGATTGGTTTACGGCTGTTCACATATCCAAAAAACTCCTTGGGATTTTCTTTACAGAGTCTCGCCACTCGGAGTTCCTCAGACCGCTTAGCTCCCCTATGCTGGATTTGACTCTCCTGGCTAGCCTCCTCCGGTATTGGTCAAAGTCACCCGAGATCTTCGATTGCCGGTACACAGTTCTTTTCTTCCTAAGCAGCTGGTCAATTTCTCGATTAAACCACTTTGGTTGAACAGAAGACCGACGGGAACATTTCAAGACCGACGGGGACATTTCAAAGGCTTTCTGAAAGCCTAAGTAGACAACATCAACCACCTCGTCCCGATCGTGCTCACTGAACACGAAGTGGAAGAATTCCACAACGTTCGTCAGGCATGACCATTGCCTTCGGAAGCCGTGCTGGGAGCTCCTCAGTAGCAGGTTTGACTCTAAATACGACTTCATTTTTTCCACCATCATGCTTTCCATGAGTTTACTGACTATCGAAGTCAGGCTGATAGGTCGGTAGTTTGACGGATGGCTGGGGTATTCTTTCTTGAAGATCGGAGTCACGTCCGCCTTACGCCAGTCTCTAGGAACGCATTTGGTCCGGATTGACATGTTGAAGATTGCACTCAGGTGTCGTGACACTTGATCGCGCACTTCTTTCAACACTTTAGGTAAAAACCCATCCGGACAGGTGACTTATTCGTCATTAGGTCACTGATCTTCTTTTTGATTTCAACTTCGGTAAAGTGCATATCCTCCAGCTTTTCCCCCGAGTAGGAATCCGTGGGCTGGGGGGTGGGGCCACACTCTTCAGTAAACACTTAAGAGAAGTAGTCATTAAGAAGGTTAGCATTTTCTGCATCTGAGTGAGTTAATGCACCCTCCTCGTCCACTAATGGCCCAATACTACGTTGGATTGGTTTACAGGTATTTACATAGCCAAAAAACTTTTTGGGATTCTCCTTGGAGAGTCTCGCCACTCGGAGTTCCTCAGTACGCTTAGCCGCCTTTATGCTGGACTTCACTCTCCTGGCTAGCCTCCGTACTCGTCAAAGGCACCCGAGATCTTCGATC
The DNA here is from genome assembly GCA_963969495.1 of Ceratothoa steindachneri. Classification (NCBI taxonomy): domain Eukaryota; kingdom Metazoa; phylum Arthropoda; class Malacostraca; order Isopoda; family Cymothoidae; genus Ceratothoa; species Ceratothoa steindachneri. The sequence continues at coordinate 81,990,821 of OZ018335.1, forward strand.
GCTGGTACGCGTTTCTCTTCTCCCTAAGCTGTTGGCCGATTTCTCGATTAAACTACTTTGGTTATTGAAGTCGCCCATAACGATGTACACTCTGCTTTGAGCAAGCTCACCCAGCAGCTGGTACAGTTCCCTGTCCTTCTCAACGGGTTGGGAAGGGGGTCTGTAAAGCACCAGGGTCCTGTATCTGACAGGACCTATCTCTAGGTCAACGCCTAGGAGCTCGTGATCGGATATAATGTTGGAGTTCGTAGATTTGATTGTATCCTTGACATACAACATTACACTGCCACCCTCTCTGTCTGGCCTATCTTTTTGGGAGAGTTGGAAGCCAGGAACCGTGAATTCGCCTTCAAAGTCTCGGTTTGAGGTTTTTATCCACGATTCTGTTATGGCTACCATTTCGGGTTCTTCCGTCGCTACGAGGCCACGGAGCTCAGGAAACTTGTTCCTGATTGACATCGCTTTGAAAAGAAGAACTTTCAGGTAGGACTCCCTACGCTCTTCCGTTTCCCGGCTTATTTGTTAACGAGCCACCCCTCTTTGCGACCTCTGAGAAGGTCGTTTCTGCAGTGACACGGGCGTACTGGCGTACGTCCGCCCTCACTCTGGGCCGGATACTCCTTTGGGTCCTGTCTACGACAACCTGGATCATGTTCGACAGAAAGGCCTTTTCTTTAAAGGAAAGATGTACCACATTCCTTTAGTAGAGATCATTTCTACCATAAAAGGTGCGGTACGGGTCCACAAAAAAGACCCCCTCTGCCGTACACAAATCTGCCAGGCACCGGTTTAAAGAGAAATTCATCGAGTGTTGGACCTCTCCTCGGGAGCATCCCGAATACCACACGCTTGCGGGATTTCAGCCCACAGTCGTCCACGGCACCCATGAATGTGTGGAGGATTTTATCTGTAGGGCCTACCCTACCTCCTCTCAGATAGAGGTCGTTTCCACTGACCATCAGAGCAACGACTGAGCTCTCAGAAATCTGTGATTTCTCAGCATCTAATCTGATGTGGTGGTTACCACATCCTGGCAGGCAGCTTACCTTCACACTAGTGCGAAGGCGGGCCGCTAGCAGGGACTTATAGCCCCGTGCTTGAGAATTACCAATAAGGGTGACTCTTGCAACTTTGTCTCTAGGCGACTTAGTCTTTCCTCTCGGAAGCGACTTGCCGCTTTCCTCTTGTATCTCTACATTTTTCTTTTTCCTCTTCTTCTTCTTCTTCTTCTTCTTATTTTTATTGTCTTCATTTGTTTTCTCTTCTTCCGTTTCTCTTTTCTCTTCTTCTCTTTCCACTTTCCTTTGCACACCAGTAACGCTCGAATCCTCTACACTGGGGTGAGCTGCATTAAGGTCGTTTTTCTTCCTTTTATTCTTTTTCTTTTTTATCTTCTCATTTGCTTCTCCGCATGGCTAAACTGGGACTGCCAATGCAGTTTCACCTCCTTGAGCTGGAGTCACATCGGCGGAACCGCTCAAGTCAGTGGGATTTTCGTCTCGAGCTTGAGCTGACTGGGCTTCGAGTTTAGAGGCTAGCTCTAGGACTTTTTCCTCGAGACGCCGAATCTGAAGCGCGTGCTGCGTTTCTAGGGTATGTATTCCACTTTCCAGTGCCCTAGATTTTTCTTCAGAGGTTGTGAAAAGATCCTTGAGTTAATTGCAGTATGGCACTGCCTCTCGGACCTCTCCTTTAAGGATGCAGTCGGTGCATATACTTCCCGGGTGGCATTTTGAAAAACATCCTTCCGGGAAGTCAACCCACCACTTATCCTTATGGCATATCGCACATGTATATTTGAGTGCAGCTGGACCTTTTTTCCCTGTCATCTTGAACACTTTCTCTCTTTCAAAACTTTGAGACCAATCAATAGAAAAAAAGGGGGGGTTGGTGAGTTCTCCCCGCGTGAGTCGCTCCCGCCTATCGATCGGAGACGTTTCGGATCTTTCAGAAGGCACGCTCCATGTGCTGCTGTTCGTCCGACCGAGTCTTCAAGCCTTGGCGTGCCGTGGCTCCCAACCAAGCAGCACAGACGGTCCCCGAAGGGGCCATCAATTTGTCACCAGGTGAACAACAACGAAGCACGCCCCGTACTAAACTCCTACTAGTTCCCTTCGCGACGGCCGAGAGCTCGGATCAGCGTTCAATGGATATCCCGCCACACCAAGAAACTCGACCCAAGGCTTTTTATTGGCCTGGCAACCAACATGGGAATAAAGGGCCGTCACCACGGACCAATGCTACCAGAGACACCCGTCAACGGTCACTGGGAATGGTCAATAATTATGCGCCAGGAAAGGGGTTAACGGGGCACTACCCTCATCCCATTCATCGTGCCCCAGCGCCTAAGACCCCTCAAGTCTTAGTCTCTCGCAACCAGCGAGCGTCGATTTGCATTGTTTATAGAGGTAGCTACCAGATCCTTATATGTAGATAAATAAAAAAGGGTAAGAGTGACATAATAGGAATAGGGGTTGTTTTTTGTTGCTTTTTTCTTTTTGTATAAGTAGAAGAAATAGGATTAATGTAAAAAAAAGAGGAAGGATAGAGTAGGATAAAAAAAGAAGCACTTAGTCTGGAACCTAATTTCCGACCAAATCAACAAGAGAAACCCTGCCAGGGGTACCAGAAGATAGGTACCTCCGCCGACATAGCTCGAAAAGTTAAGGGTACGCACAAGCTCTCTTCCCGCAACAAGGGGCGTCACCTCTCTCTCTACTTTCTTTGAGAGAGAGAGAGAGAGAGAGAGAGAGAGAGAGAGAGAGAGAGAGAGAGAGAGAGAGAGAGAGAGAGAGAGATCAAAAGAGTCTTTTGTTTAGCTTCGGGTATGGGCTTCTGATTGTTTTTCAAGATGAGGCTGGCGGTGCGTCTAGTTTGATAATATATAGTTAACGATATTTTTTGTTCTGTATTTGTAGGGTTTATAGATCAGTCGATAATTTACTTTATTACCCTTTCGTCTGTTCGGTAGGCAATGTTCATCGTGTACTTGTAGAAGAATTTCATGTTGTTTTCTGTTATTTTTTCTATTGCTCTGTTGATCTTTAAAATAGATTGGTCCATTCTCTTCTTGATGGCTACCTTACATTGTGGTTGCTGAATCAATTATTGAGGAGTACTTGTGTTGCCCTCTCGATCTTTTCGTTTGTATCTACCAGGTTTTGGTAGTGGGTGAAGGCACGGTTGAATAAGCGTTAATTACACTTTTCTTATATCGTTCTGGGCATTCACTTTATGTATTCATGCAAAATACAGGATATTTAGTTTTGACGTATACTTTGGTTGCAATCTTGTCATTCTTTTTCCAATTGTACACTTATGTAAATGTCGTCATGTATCAGCATTAGATACGGGTTCTGGGAAATTTTGCGAAAACTCTTTCTTCGACGGCTCCCATGTAAAAATTTGCGAATAAGACTCCAAGAGGAGAGCCCATAGCAACTCCATCTACTTGACGGTATATATCTCCATTGGGTACCATAGAACGGGGATTCCGAGGTGCAGGCGTGTAAGAGTTGTCTTAGGGAGGCTCTGTGTATGCCAATAAGGGGCCGATCATTTTGGTAAAAAACACCTTTTATTATTATTTCTATTGTTTCGGCAACCGGAACATTTTTAAGCAATGAATCAACATCAAATAGAAGCTACTATTCCATTAGGCTCAGTAACTCTAATAATGTCAATGAAATCGGTCAACGATTTTAGACTGTAAAGTTGGGGCACGTAGGGTATTAATATTTTCTTTAAGAACTTGACCAGCTGATAAGTAGAGGTAGGCATCTGACTTATTATTGGCCTAAGAGGGTTTTCTACCTTCCGGGTTTTCATATTACCATAAGCATAGCCAAGGCTAAAGTCGCCAGTTATTATCTTTATTTTCACGTTTCCTGGTTGCTTATTGAAGTCATCTCACCATAGAACCATCTATATTTCCTAATCAGTAGAGCGTGAATCATTACTACCAAATGTTGGTTACAGAGTTAAATTTACAAGAAGAAAAGGCCATTTAATGTGACGAGGAATTTTATGACTCTACATCTCACTCTATCAGTCTGTCCGTCGTTCCCCGTTTTTTTGAGGGTGTGGTGGGGGTTATAATAACATTGTAGCTGTTAGGCCGATTCTAACGAAATTTGAAACCGTTATGTTATTTTACATTCTCCTTCGAATGATATGATTGACAAACTCCTCGCAAGGTTAGCCCGAGAATTATTATATTTTGACAATAACATAATAACTATCCCACGATTCTAACGATATTTGAAACCCTTATATTGTTTTATATTCTCTTTTGAATGGTATAATTGATAAGGTCCTCCCAAGGTTAGCCCGGGAATTAAATCATTTTGGCAATAACATGATTACTAATTGGCCGATTCTAACGAAATTTGAAACCTTTATATTGTTTTTACATTCCCCTACGAATAATATAATTGTCAAAGTCCTTCCAAGTTTAGCCAGGGAATTATATTGTTCTGGCATAACGTCATATCTCTTTGGGCGATTCTAACGAAATTTCAAACCCTTATATTGTTTTATATTCTCTTTCAAATAATATAATTGCCAAAGTTCTCCCAAGGTTAGCCCGGGAATTATTATCTTTTGGCATTAACATCATAACTATTAGGCTGATTCTAACGAAAAATGAAACCCTTATGTTGTTTTAAATTCTATCTCAAATAATATAATTGTCAAAGTCTTCGCAAGGTTAGTCCGGGAATTATTTTCTTTTTTAGTAATAACAAAATGGCTTTTTCCATGATGGGTGATATTGGGGTGGTGATACAGGCTTTGCACCAAGGTCTTCCAGTACCCTTGTTTTATACATCCCTGCTGTTATGGTGCTATACAGCATTCTTTACTTCTCTTTCCTGTTCTGTCTTACAATCTCCTGTTTTTTCTTCAAGGTTGTTTTAGCAGGCGGATGAATAAGACTAGATTGTCTGGTGGAGTTTAGAGAAGGTTGTCCTTCTCTTGGCTTCACCCTTTTTTTTCGTTGAAAATCCACTGCTATTGTTTCCCTTTGGATATGGCGTCGTTAAAGGTGTTTTGTTTGCCTTTGCCTTGCTCAGATGCGATGGCTCCATCTGAGTAGACCTTTTATTTCCATCTCATTGACGTTTTTTTATGCGAATTAATTCTTTTCATCAAACCTTAATTTTACTTTTACTCGTCCTATTGGATGGTGATGTTGAGTTGAATCCTGTTCCACAGAGGCAGCTTGCTAAAAGTTGACGTATATTATATTCAAAGATCTTACGATGGCTGCTACCAATCATGACATAATTTTCTGTTCTGAAACTGGTTTCAAACTATGGAAATACTTCAGAGCTGCTCTTACCAAATTTTAATAAACCTGCCATTATTCGAAGTGACTCCTTTCCTCGAGCGCGTGTATATATGTTTACATTAGATATGTTTATAGTGCACAACACATAACCACATTTTTATGTCACTGCCATGAGATGCAACTTGGAAAAGTCTCCAACAAATATCATAACCATTACATTTTTGGACTTTATAGAAACCCTGATGCCATCAAAGACTTGTATGACTTCCTGCTTACTACCATGGCCTCAATACAGTCTGTTGATATAAAGGCATCCTTCATTTTTGTTGGAGACTTAAACGCTCATCATCAAGATTGGTTGGGTTCTGTATTACCAACCAATCGAAATGGTCTTGAGCTTTGGATTTCTCTAACTTGTCTGCCTGCGACCAGCTGATTCAGGGTCATACACACAATTCTGGGAACTGCCTGTATATTGTCTTGACTGACATACCAGGAGTTGTCGAGGCTTCTGTTCTCGCTCCCATAGGCACCCCTGATCATAATGCCATCCATTGCAAAATTCCTCTTCAATTCATTGTTCCTGACATAACCATCTCCCGTCAAGTATATCTAAAATCTAGAGTCAATTGGGACAATGTATGCATGGAAGTTGACCGTATTCACTGGAATACTATTTTTAATTCTTGTAACTCAGTATTAGCTCAGAATATTTGTCTTCTTAATAATCTACATTGTCGTAGAATTGCTCATAGTCCGGTCCAATAATTATTCTAGTCCTTGATCTGGACACACTGCTTTTGTTTAAGTCGATGGTATTGAGAACCTATGACTCAATCTACGATCATTATATATATATATATATATATATATATAGGCTATAATTCCTAGTGAACGTGCGACGGCTGGTTAGGGGCGGGTTGTGCCACGGCCACGATTCTCACTATAAAAGTCCCACTTGTTACTGGGGGGAGGTTTGTGTTTGTTAAATTCTAAGAGTGCATAATACAGGTTGAATAAATTAGCCGAAGGGATTCTTAATTAAAGTCTTGCCAAGGGCACGTCGAAAAGGAGGAGCCACCAAATAAACACACATACAAAAGTAAACTTTACTTTACAACAAAATAATAATTAGTAGCAATAGTTAAACGGGCATTTAGGTAAATAAGGATTAAATATTAAACACGAATTAGTCTGGGTTGACAGCAATTATAAATAATAACATCAGGGAATGACTCACTTGAATCTCCTTAAAAAAGGGGAGGATAACACGGACGTCAAGCACCTAAATTTATAATGACTCAATGGGAGTACCAATCACTGTTAATTAAATAGGTAATTTAAGAATAGAGGGACACTGGGTTTACAGATTACCATTAATTAAGATGGATTGAGGAGACGCCTACTCAGGTGCAGACGGGGTGGTTCGGGTGGCGTTAACACGAGTTCTCGGGGAGAGGGGGATAAGACGACGGGTTCAGGGCTGCTGACTGCAGTTCCGGTTAGCTCACTCCCAACTGAATGTGACACTAACAAATAGTTACTTCCAGTAACTATTTGGATGCTCCTTTTCTTCCTCAAGTTACGCTGAGCAACAGAGTGTATTATTGTAGTCACAGACTCTGTAGGGCGAGATTTGCCTTAGGAACACTTTGAGACAGCGACCAGGTTGACTCAGCGAACGCGCGTTGGCAGTCGATACGTTACAGCAACGACTCTCGCTCAACGTGAGGATTACGCGAGTAGGTTTGGAACACTTCTGCTGAGGGATGAACGGCGTTGCCATTTATACTGCGGACTGTGTGGAATCGAGAGAGAGAGAGAGAGATTCCCTATACGACAATTCGCTTATCGCGGCGCCTTCTAGACAATCTCCTTGGTATCATAAAGAAGGCAAATAGAATTTAGGCTTCTCTGTGAGATAGGCCTTCTTCCGTCAGACTTCCTGTCGCCTGTGGGGGAGGGGATAGTGGTTAGCGCGGATAATGACTTATGGTCAGGGGGAAGGCGGAGGAGGGCGGTATAATGTCGAGGGAAGGGGGGGGGGAGACGAAGGTCAACTCAGACGACAAATCTCTTTCGTTCGCACGATCACCAGGCGGCATGTGAGTTTGTACGTTCCATACCCTCACACGACTACCTATTTCGAAGAACATTATTACGCCATGAAATAAGGAAGAATGTGAAGGTTACTTTACCGAGGGAATTTGTAATTATCTTCCTCGAATCGTACAATTGAGTCGGTAATTTTATCAGAACCGTTAGGACTTTATCTTAGTATCTAATGGCTACAAAATACTACTGCTACGTCAGTTTCTCTAATTTACATATTTTAAAACAATACGAAACAACACAAAACACATACAGAGTACTGTACAGGCAAGAAATAATTATTTTTACAAAGAGATACACACAAAAAATTAATTGACTATTAATCGCTATCTGAAATCGGCTTTCTCGAAAGGCTATCCGCGAGTATATTGTCAGACCCTATTAGATACCTGATTTTATAACGGTACTCAGCTAGCAATAATGATTAACGCATTAGCCTGCCGTTTCGTTTTTACAAGTTTTTAAGTAGGTTAACGGTCTATGATCAGTCTCTATGAGGAATGGACGACCTACCAGATACATTATAAATTTTTTTGTCTTCCAAAAACAATCGCTAGAGCTTCCATTTCTACCGTAGCGTACGCCCTTTTGCGAGTTGTCAGTCGGCGAGTGGCATAGCTTATAGGAGCGTGTTCTTGCTCCTCCACGTATTGGAGTAATACGCAGCCAATACCCAGTTCTGAGGGTTCAGCAGTTTTAAGATCGGAGCGGAGACTAGCTTCTCTTTGAGCTCTTCAAAGCGTGCTTCGGCGTCGGGGTTCCACTTGAGGCGGTCCGGGAGTTCCTTTTTTGCAGATCGTTTAGGGGAGCTGCTACAGAATCGAATTGGGGTACGAAGCGGCGGTAAAACGAAGCAGCACCGAGGAAAGACCGTAATTGCTTCTTGGTGCGCGGTAGGGGCATTTTTACCTTCTCTTTCTGTGGGGCCAGATGACTTTCGCCTATTTTAAATCCAAGGTATTCTATGGATTTATAAGAAAAATGGCATTTTGAGGGTTTAGTCGTTAAGCCATGATACTTTAAGCGTTCTAAAAGCGGCGAAAGGACAAGATATGGTGGTTCCATGAACGTGTAGCCACATACACGTTATCAAAATAAAAAGAAACGTTTTTTAAACCGTCTATTACACGGCGCATTATGCGGTTGTAGCTACTGCAGGCAGTGACTAGGCCAAAAGGGAGATGAGTGAATTCCATTAAACCTTTGTCTGTTGGAAAGGCTGTTAGTTTCCTCGCTGATGCCTCTAGGGGTATCTGATAATAAGCCTTACATAGGTCTATCTCAGTGATGTAGGCGGCTCCTTCGAAGAGATGTAAATTTTGGTCAATTAGGGGGAGAGGCTCGGCGTCAAAGACGGTGACGGTGTTCAGCTTCCTTCCAAAAATTGACGCACATCCTAAAGGACTGGTCTGGCTTGCGGACCATGACTATTGGGGAACAGTAGTCGGACGTAGATCGCTCGATAATCCCTAATTGCAAAAGATTGTTGACTTCCACAATGAGAGCGTCTCTTAGGTGCACCGGTACGGGATAGGTCTTACATCGCACAGGTTCGAGCGTAGTGAGGGCGATATCATGTTCGAACTGAGTCGAGCATCCTGGTGACTCGGAAATGACGTCACAAAATTCTTCTAAAAAGCGCCATCATTTGGTTCCCTTGGGCAGGGGTGAGGTCCGAGTTTACATCCAACTCGGGGAAAGGTTCTTTTATAGGGGGCAGCCTGGACGGGAGGACGTGGAGGACACAATCTTCGCTTGACTCCACGCAAATCGAATTAATAATATTTAGGGGGTTGTTTGGGTGGACGGCGTCAATTACCTTTTTTTCGTCGAAGGCGACTATATTGTTTATACAGGCCCGTCTATGATACTTTTTTAGCATGTTTATGTGATATAACTTATCACCTGCGGGTGTCTGTATTACGTAATCGACCGATCCGTGGGTTTTCTGAACGAGGTAGGGTCCTTTCCATTGGGAGAGAAGTTTATGGGAGTCCGTGGGGAGTAAGAGCAGAACTTCATCTCCGGGCTTCAGTTTTGTGTGCTTGTCCTTTAGATCAAAGTATGTCCAATACTTTTCCATATCAATTTCGGAATTTCTGACTGCTATGTCAGAACACCTTTTTAATCTTTCCCTTAGTTCGAGGACGAAGGAATAAGTGTTCCTTAATTCTTGACACATACGGGAATTTGACCATAACTCCTTAAAAATATTGAGGGGCCCCCGCACGTTTCTTCCATACAGGAGCTCAAACAGGAATAATCCGATGGTCCTATGGGGAATTTCGCGGCATGCGAATAACGCAACTAGCAAATATCGGTGCCATTCTTGGGGTTGTTCCATGCAAAGCTTCTTGAGGGCGCTTTTTAAGGTCACATTGAACTTTTCGCACATGCCGTTCATGCTTGGAGGGAAGGGCGTGGTAAAAATAAGTTTGATTTGGAGCAGGGTATTCACGTGTTCCATGAGCTCAGAGGTAAACTAGCGGCCTCTATCTACCAAGAATTCTCTGGGCAATCCTACTCTAGAAAAAATGGAAATAAGGGCTTCAGAGCAAGAGATACTATCGATCCTTTTTAGAGCGACAGCGTCTGGTAATCAGGTAGCGCAGTATATCAATGTTAGTACATGCGTATGACCTTCGGCGGAAGGGGGGTGAATTGGTCCGATGAGGTCGATGGTGACTCTCGAGAAGGGCTCTGAAATGACTGGGGTTCTTTGCAGGGGAGCTGGGGCTATTCGACCTTTTGCAGTGGTTTTCTGGCACAAATCGCACGTTTGCAGAATTCTGCAATATCTTTGGCTGCACCGGGCCCCCCAAAGTATTTAAATACTCGCTGAGAAGTCTTGTTATGACCGAAATGACCGGCCATGGGACTTCCATGTGCGACTCTCAGGATTTAGCCTACATGTGTGCGCGGAATACATATGACCTTGGAAGGTGGGTCAGACTCATCTCGCGAGGTGCGAACTAGAAGGGATTCGTTAATGGCGTACCTTATGGGACGGTTCCCTCGAACGATCACCTCTTCGTTCTTTCGGGCCTTTTCCCAAATAAATTGAAGTAAAGGGCAGCTCTGCTGAGCTTTGAGGAATTGTGCATTACTAGTTGGAACGTGTAAAGGGGCTTCTGGGGTACGGAGGCACGTTAGGGGAGAGGCCTCGCGGCTAGCTTGCGCTCGACTGACGACAGCTTGAGTTACTTCACTCGGGGAGAGTAGTGTGCTCTGGCCAATGAGTACCGAGCAAAATTTGATGGGGGCTGCCACTACGTCGGCCCAACCAGTGAAATATTTACACTGTACATGGCAGCGGATTACCGGGAATCTATTTTCTCGACCCAAGAAGTCGTATACAATTGCGTGCTTCTTATGTTGGGGGTCGACAGGGGGAAGCAATTTGTCTGACACGACAATGCATGTGCACCCTGTGTCTCTCACGAAGGTGGACACTTTACAGCCATTGATCGAGCCGGTTTCGAAATTTAGTCCTCCGGGGGAATTCTTGTTGAACAGGAAGTTCACTTGAAATACCTGTGGGGTTGGAGACGAGGGTGATGACGTAAGCGCGGCCGGCTGTTCCGGGAAAGGGTAGCGCTTATGTGGTGGACTTGCTGGCTCTGGGTGGAATGTAGGCTGGAATTCTGTACACATTGGGACTTATAATGGCCGGAGGAACCGCAGGAGTAGCATATAACCTGCTCATTCTGCTGCTAGTTATTGTAGGGGGTATTGAAGACTGGGGGTTTTCTGTCTTCGTGGGCTACAAAAGGTTTTTTTTTGGGCCTGAACGGGGCTTTGGTCCTTAGCAATGAAGGGAGTTTCCTTTGTTGGGACTTCCATTGACTAAATTTATTCTTCGGGGACGGGGGACTATTCTTCTGGGTATCCTGTGGGTATAGACGATGATTTGTCGCATGGAGATCAGCTTCCTCGAGGCATTCTTGAAAGGTAGACGCTCGGCGGTATTGCACAAATGCTCGGATCTCCTGGGGAAGGGCGGAAAATAGCTGGTCTTTTACCATAAAGTCAATCAGGGCCTCATACTCCGATTCGACTTTGGAGGATTCTAGCCAGAACTGGAGGTTTCGCTTCAGGATATATCCAAAATGTCGGTAAGTTTGACCGGGCTGGATTTTAGCCGATCTAAACTTAGTGAGGTAGAGCTGAGGGTTCAAGTTGAAAGCGAGTAGCAATTCGGCCTTCAAGGTGCTATAGTCTATTGTGGCTTCATGTGGTAACGAGATGAAAATTTCCCTTAAGCGCGGACTAAGCAATGGGAGCAATCTACTAATTCCTTCGATTCTATGGCCCATCCGTTTACCTCGAAGATCTTTTCAAAATGTGTTAAGTATGAGCACTCATCTTCTTCGTCTTTATATTGGGAAAGTTTCATAGCGGGGGCCTGGGGTTGATGATCACGGGATCCAACAGAACTGACTTCAACTTGGTCCCTGCTTAATTCTCGTTCATGTTTTCGAATCCTTTCTCTTTCTTCAAATTCTAACTCTTTTTTTCTCGCTTTCCTTTCTAACTCTTCTTTTCTTCTCCTTTCTTCCAATTCTAACCCTTTTTTCTTTTCCTTTCTTCCAATTCTAACCCTTCTTTTATTACTTCCATTTCACGTGCTCTTTCATCTCGCTGTTCGCTTTGGACGAATTCCTTTAGTTCCTGTCCTGTGAGACCGAGAGCTTGTCCTTGCTTGATGAAAACTTCGAACGATTGTGACGACATTGCTGCTCTTGCTGACGCAACTGGTGACTCATGAAAGAACTTACGCAGCTGGTAAGAGAATTAGAAGCTGCGATTGTTCCTAACCGATACAATCTAATAACTAACCCCCAAAATAACAAATATTTTTCTAGCTTTGTTTTTGCTATCTGGAAAGAATTATTAATGGTTATTATTTATATTTCTTCGGGGAATAGACTATAATTATTAAAATTTACGTTAGTTTATTTGGGCTTCCTTGGACGTTGGCAAGTTTTAGGCTATATGAGTTCGCTTTCTCAAAAATTTGACCCCTTAAAGCTCAGGATACTTGTCTTCTTAATAATCTACATATAAAGGTTCTAGCCAAAATACTTAAATCCCGTGTCAAAGAAAAAGCTTGATTTGACGATGATTGCAAGTGCGCCTTTGATGACAAACAGGCTGCTTACCACTTGTGGAGACGCAATCGAATTCAGTTGCTTCGGGATAATTATGTTGCTCTTAGAGCTGAGGCTCAGAGAACTTATAATGCTGCTGAAGCTACTTATAATACTCATTTACAGGATGTTCTTGCTCGATCTACTCAGCCACACAAATTGTGGGGATCCCTTAAGTCCTCATTGTTTGGTATGGACTCAAGTATGCTTCGACTACGTGAACCTAAATGTTCCATGTCTTTTGAGCCCTTAAATAAAGCTAATTTACTCTCTAATACCTTTATAAACAAACAGAGAGATCAGAAGTTATTGCTTCCTTTGACTTATTTCCCCTTTCCTCAGTTAAAATCAGTTGCCTTTAAATTAACTGAGCTTTAAAAGTATCTTCTTGATCTGCATAATTATGGCGCCCCCATTTTGGCACCTAGATTATCTGTTGTTTTTAGGATGCTTCTGAAGACCGGTTGTTTTCCTTCTTGTTGGCGTAAAGCCAACATTACTCCTATTCCAAAAGGAGCATCAGCTTCAACTTTATCATCTGAATACCGTCCCATATCAATCACACCTCTCTTATCTAAAATCTTTGAGAGGCTCCTTGATAAACGATTGACCCTGTATTGTGACAAAATCGGTGTGGTACCTGATTCACAATTTGAGTTCCGCAAGAGTTTGGGAACTTGCAATACACTCCTAACACTGACCCATCACCTTCAGTCCTCTTTGGACCGTGGGCATGATTCGCGTGTTTTAGCTATTGATTTATGCTCAGCCTTCGACATTGTTAATCATAAGGCTCTAATTTATAAACTGAAAATTTATTGTATTGGTGGAAGCCTTCTTAATATTTTTTGACAATTTTTTCTGAAATAAATCCCAGCGTGTTTCTATTGATGGGATATATTCTGCTTCTGTGCCTGTGGTCTCAGTCGTTCCACAAGGGAGCGTTCTTGGTCCCTTATTTTTTATAATTTTCGCCTCTGACTTGGGCATTAACCTTGAAAATAAACTGATATCGTATGCCGATGACACAACTTTGTTCTCCTCAATTCAGTCTCTATGTAACAGAGAAGTTACAGCATCTCTAAATAGGGATTTAGTCAAGATTACCTCTTGGTGTCAACTTTGTGGCATGAAGCTTAATGCTGATAAGACGGATTCTATTACCCTTAGTAGATCCCGTACACTGGATCCAGCTCATCCCAGTTTGTACAATCAGGTGAACTTCTTGATAAAGTGGATGATTTACGTCTTCTTGGAGTAATTCTTGACTCGAAGCTAATTTTTGAGAAGCAGATTCGTTTTTTTGTCCTCCTCAATTTCACAGAAGACTGGATTACTTCCTAAGTGTTACAGAACATTTGCTTGTGACTACAGTTATTTAGCCTTTTATGTCTTCATTCTGCCTAATTTTGAGTATTGTGCTCCTGTTTGGATGTCTGCTGCTAATTGCGATCTAAGTTGTTGGACAGAGCGTTGAACTCAATTACGTTTATATCACTAGCTTTGTCCCTTGATTTGGATCATCAGCGTCTGGTAGGTGCGCTTAGCATATTTTCAAGGTATTTAATACTATTCAACATCCGTTGCACGCAGCTCTGCCTGATTCTTTTAATCCAGTTCTCGTGACAAGGTTTGCTCTTAATCTTAATGACTTGGCTATGAATTTTATGAATGTTAGTACGACACAGTTTTCATGGTGTTTTATACGATCTTTAATTAAAACGTGGAATGCTTTACCCAGCAAGATTGTAGACTAAAGGGATATTTCTTCAATTAACTTCCGTATGAATGCATTCTTGAAACAGTAGCTTTTCTCATCTTCTAATATTTCTTATTCATCGCGGTTTACTACTAGCCCTTCCCTTTTTTGAGGGCTGCCTTTGCATCTTATGTTGTTTTACATTCTCTTTCGAATGATATTAGGGTGAGGAATAAGTTCTTGCGTTTTTTTAATGTTGTGTTGATTTAAGTTTTGTTGACGTGATTTGTGCACATATTAAGAAACAATAATAATTAATGAGAGCAAAATTTGCAAAGGTTAGGCTACGTCTCTTAACAGCGTAGACTATTAGGTTTTTGCTTAGGCTGCGTCTTGAAGTTGAATAATAAGTCATTGCAGTTTATTTAAAGGTTGTGTTAATTTAATTTTTGTTCTGTACCCTCAAAATGGAATGTTAAGTTGAAAGAAAGGCGCATTTTCGACACTTGTTGTTATTAATTTTCAATCGAGACGGGAACAATGCAAACGCAGCTAAAGCTCGTACGAATATTTGTGCTGTGTACGGAGAAAATTCTTTATCAGAAAGGACAACTCAATGGTGGTTTCACGTTTCAAAAACGGTCATTTCAATCTTAATGACGACGAAGAACGTTCTGGTCACCCCATTAAGTTGGATGAAGATCGATTGAACGACATTATTCATGAAAATCCTCGCGAATCAACTAGAAAATTAGCTGTGCAATTGGCGTATGATCAGAAAACTGTAGGAATCACCTTCATCTGATGGAGAAAGTTAAAAAACTCAGTGCATGGGTTCCGCAAGCTTTGAGTGAAAGCAACAAACTTCAACGCTCCACGATTGCCGCAGGTTTGCTTGCTTGTCTCAAAGCTACTCGTGGATATAAGGACAGATTTCTTCACTGCATCATCACTGGCGACGAAAAGTGGTGCATTTGTGTCAACATGAACCATCGAAAACAATAGCTTAGCCCCAATAAAAAAAACCACTTCTGCGATCAAAGCAAGGACTTCATCCACGAAAGACGATGCTGTATGTGTGGTGATATTGTGAAGGCATCATCTTTATGAGCTCCTTTCGAACAACGAGGTTGTCAATGCAGAACTCTACGTTCAACAAATATATCGACTCGCCGAAGCTATTCGTGAAAAGCAACCTCATCGCCTTCATAGAGTCCTTCTGCAACATGACAATGCTCGTCTTCACATTGCCAATATGACAAAAGACGCCAACCAAACGTTTAATTGGGAAATCCTGCCGCATCCTCCATATTCGCCAGACTTGGCTGCATCGGATTTCAATCTGTTCCGATCAATCTCCAACAATTTGCGCGGCGTTTCGTTCAATACTGGTGTGAAATTAAGAATTTAGTTAGACGAATTCTCTGAGTAAAAATCCATAGATTTTTATTGCAGAGGCATCGAAAAATTAGTTGAACGTTGGGAAGAAGTCTTAAATAACAACGGAGAATACATTATTGATTAAATTGCATATTGCTATCAATTAAAAATAAAGTTTTTCTAAAATTGTTAATGGTAATGAATAAATTTTATAAAACCGCAAGAACTTATTCCTCAACCCAATAGAATTGCCAAGGTCCTACCAAGGTTAGTCTTGGAAGTATTGAAAGTTTTGAAGGTCGTAAAATCATAAATCAGAATAAGTGAGAAGACTCTTTGATAAGCAGACCTTATTTAGTTAAAAATTTCCTCCTCCCTATTCACTTTGTGTAAGTCTATTTCAAAGACAAACATAATATACTTTTATATAGTGTCGTAGAATTCTTTCTAATAAAAACCCTACTAACCTGCCCCTACTTTCATAATAGTGTCGTAGAATTTCACCCCTTTTTGTTCTATTCTAAGAGTGCTAAGAGTGCTAATATATTGATATCAGAATATCTTAAAGAACAGATCCGTTCCGAAACACGTAAGGATATATAAGAGAAACGAACATTAATCCCCAAATAAACTTATATTTTAACTTTATCAATTGAATACATAGCATCTAAACATTTACTACAGCAATACTCTGAATATTTTCATAAACAAGAATTAATTAAATTAGTTTACCCACAAAAATTGGTTAATTTCTCTACACACAACAATAATATTAGGAATTAGGCTTACGGACTCATCTGGAGTTTAAAGGCCTCAAAAATGTTATTGACTCATGATGCATGCCGTCTGTCCAGATGTAGATGGGCGAAATTACCGGGTCGTTTTGGCGAGGGTAGCAGCTGGACGTCCACGCGGTATTCCGGGAGGGGGGTTCTTCAAGGACGAGAACAAATACGGTGCCTTATGCCTCACCTAAGCAGTTGTGGTCTCTCTGGCGAGAGTGAGTCGAACTTGGTTCTTAAATCAAGTTAACTTGGAGTGCGGGGTGATCACCGAGTAACGAGCTCAAGGAGGAGCTTTTCTCCTTCGTTACTTATTTCCTCATGGACGAGGACTGAATTCGGGGAGGGTCTTCTTCAAGGGCGAGGATAACGGAGGGGGGTTTCTCTGACAAAAATAATTTGAACTTAGTTTCTTACCAAGTTAACTTAGGATTTCTGGTGTGGCCACCGAATAATGGGCTCGAAGGGGGCGAGCCTTCTCCTTCTTTTTTTCTTAATTCTTCAAGGACGAGGAATACCCCTGGTGTTTAAGGTGCACCAGGATATGAGGAGTCTCTCTGGCGAGGGTGAGTTGAACTTAACAGAGTTAACTTATCGTTTGGTTTGATAACCAGGGACCTAGCTCGACGATGAGCTTCTTCTTAGCCCCTTAAGGTAGGTAACCCTGCCTCTCTTGCAGGGTACTTCTTGGTCTGGCGACCCAAGTAAACTACCTCTCCAGTCTTGGTAGCTCGGTTTTGATCCGAGGACTTCGTCACCTAGAGACTGACGTATACTACCTCGATTTTCCTCAGAGTTCCTTATTTATACCTCGTCACCCCACTGGGGGAGTGGAAGGGGGCGGGAAGGGGCTTGAGGACGGCCCCAGGAGAGTTCTTTTGGCCAACGATTTTTCCCACGAAGTCAAACATCGGCTTCTCGTTAGCCTTCGAGATTGGGAGAAACACGTCTCCAATTTCTTATTTGACGTGAAACTGGATCTCACTCTCCTTGGGGAGATCTTACATTTTGACCTTAAGGGTCTTTCATGGCACCGAGTGGTGCGGTGCTGCGGTCACGCGTTTGGCCCACCGATGCCTGGGGCGGATGCCTTTGCGGTAACCGCCTTGTGACTGCACCAAGAGTGAACGGGGGGGGGGGGGGAGATGGAGGGATAGTGACGATTCCCCTACAACACCTCCCATCGAAGAACTTAATGGGGGTAGGGGGGACTCCCGGGAACTCAAAACAACTTACTCAACCTAGTCGAGATTAGCAAAGTTGTATTTCTTTCAGCCCTCTCTTACATTAAGTTTCCTTACACATGAGCGCCCTCGCGCGCGTTTACACAGGCCATGTGTCGAACTAGACCTATTCGCAATACAATTTTACATAAAATTAAAAAACCTTAATTCATCGATTACCCACAAAAAAACAAAACAAAACAAGCTACTTCCTTACATTTCTAAGTTTTTGAGAAATTAAATCCTACCGATAAATTTTAACACGTACAACAGATGAAAACATGGTTTCACGCTCATTAGGTACTGAAATTACCCTCAATGGTATTTTGTCCGCCTATAGAGCAGCTGTACTTTATCGGCTCCTTTGATGTAGCTAATACTAAAATGGTGCTCTAATACCAATACTTTACCGCGCCTGAGTCGGCCGTTCGGGTTATTGAGTCTACCCCAGTATGTTACTAAATGGTAGCGGTATTTCAACCTACTCGACTTACCCATATTATGGTACTTGACTACCTTTAAATTGAATATTAAGGCTGAAGCGGCCTGTTGCAGCGGGGCATAATTGATGAAAACTTGAGTCCCATAGCTTTCCTTTAACCAGGTACACGGGAAGATCGTGTCTGGGTTCGATCTTTGGGGATCGAGAAAACTTTTCTTTGTGAGGTCGTTAATGGGCGTGGCGCTCACTACGACTTGGCGATTTAGCGGTAACTTCGTGGACGTTCCATTCGGGGAGGAGACTACTAGGCGTAGGGGATACTCATCCGCGTCTACCATTTGATTAGTCTTACCTGGGTGTATCGCAATAGCACCTCTTTCCTCCTTCCTTGTCAACTCATTTAACTCACTTCTCTTCGCAGGTAGTTCCTCAGGTACACCTGCCCGTACCTCTACCACACCTTCTTCTTCTTCCCTGATAACCCCATTTGGCTGGGTTCTCATCGTAGGTTTTCCTTTAGGTACTCCTGCTGGTACCTCATCCCTACTTTCTCCTTTTTCCATCGTTACCCCATTTGGCTGGGTTTCCCTCGATGGTCCTTTCTTAGGTTCAGGCCGGGCTCCAACTTCTTCGGCCTCTATCAGATTCTCGATAGGTGCTCTTTCAACTGCGAGCAATCTTCCCTTTTCTTCTCTCTCAACTCTTTCAGCTTGAGCAAGTTCATTTTCCCTCTGTATTCTTCTTTCATCTATTTCTTTTTTAATCTTTATTCTCCTCTCTTTCGACTCTTTTTCCCTCTTCATTCTCCTTTCCTCGGCTTCTTGTTCTGCTTTTGCTATTTCGTTTTCCCGTCGAGTTCTTCTTTCCTTATCTTCCAGCTTTATCTTTAGTCTTCTTTTCTCATCTTCCCTTTCTATCCTTATTCTGAATTGCTGTGCTTCTCTTTTCAACAGTATTATTATTTCGCTTGTTTTACCTCCTCTCAGCATTCTTCTTTCCTCTGTTTCTATTGTCCGCTGTATTCGGGATTCTTCACTTTTCCGGTTCATCCGTATTTCCATTAATTCACGTTCTCTTTTATCCTCTCCTATTATATCCTCTGTTTCTCTATCAAACTTTATTAATTCTTGTTCTTCTTCTATATCCAAAACTCTTTCTTCTTCTTCACAATCTATGCTTAGTTCTGCCATGACGTAGTCATGCCTTTCTGTGCCTTCAAGTCCCAGACTTTGGGCTTGTGGTAAAATCTTCCGACCGGATCCATTTTGTGTTGGTCCGTCGATTTTTCCTTTCTTTATTCTCAGGTAATTAGGCCCCCACTCACAAGGTAGCGCTCAGCATATCTTACCCTTAATCCCACTACTATGTTGATTGAAATACCACTCCCGACAACAAATTTACCACTTGGCCCACCACTTACCTTCAGATTGTTACCACCCCTAACTCTATGAATTTTCCTCTCGTCAATTTTTCTCTTATTCCTGATCTGATATTTCTTTACGTGTTGGCTCTTTCTTAATTTGACACTGTTGGGTTCTTTTTAATAACAACCTACAAACCTGACACCACTTTTATTTATGTCGTAGAATTCTTTCTAATAAAAACCCTACTAACCTGACACCACTTTTATAATAGTGTGCCGTAGAATGCCCCCTCCCTTTTTGTTCTATTCTAAGAGTGCTAAGAGTGTCTAATATATTTTGATATCTGAATATTTTAAAGAACAGAGCCGTTCCGAAACACGTAAGGATATATAAGAGAAACGAACATTAATCCCAAAATAAACTTATATTTTAACTTTATCAATTAAATACATAGCATCTAAACATTTACTACAGCAATACTCTGAATATTATCATAAACAAGAATTAATTAAATTAGTTTACCCACAAAAATTGGTTAATTTCTCTACACACAACAATAATATTAGAATTAGGCTTACGGACTCATTTAGAGTTTAAAGGCCTCAGAAATGGTTTTGACTCACGACGCGTGCCATCTGTCCAGATGTAGATAGGCATAATTACCGGGTCGTTTTGGCGAGGGTAGCAGCTGGACGTCCACGCGGTATTCCGGGAGGGGGGGTTCTTCAAGGACGAGAACAAATACGGTGCCTTATGCAACACTTAGGCAGTCGTGGTCTCTCTGGCGAGAGTGAGTCGAACTTGGTTCTTAAATCAAGTTAACTTGGAGTGCGGTGTGATCACCGAGTAACGAGCTCGAGGAGGAGCTTTTCTCCTTGGTTACTTATTTCCTCATGGACGAGGACTGAACTCGGGGAGGGTCCTCTTCAAGGGCGGAGATAACGGAGGGGGGTTTCTCTGACGAGAATAATTCGAACTTAGTTCCTTACCAAGTTAACTTAGGAGTTCGGTGTGGCCACCGAATAACGGGCTCGAAGGGGGCGAGCCTTTTCCTTCTTCTTTTCTTAATTCCTCAAGGACGAGGAATATTCCTGGTGTTTAAGGTGCACCAGGATATGAGGAGTCTCTCTGGCGAGAGTAAGTTGAACTTAACAAAGTTAACTTATCGTTTAGTTTGATAACCAGGGACTTAGCTCGATGATGAGCTTATTCTTAGTACCCCTTAAGGTAGGTAGCCCTGCCTCTCTTGCAGGGTACTTCTTGGTCTGGCGACCCAAGTAAACTACCTCTCCAGTCTCGGTAGCTCGGTTTTGACCCGAGGACTTCGTCACCTAGAGACTGACGTATACTACTTCGATTTTTCTCAGAGTTCCTCATTTATACCTCGTCACCCCACTAGGGGAGTGGAAGGGGGCGGGAAGGGGCTTGAGGACGGCCCCAGGAGAGTTCTTTTGGCCAACGGTTTTTCCCACGAAGTTAAACATCGGCTCCTCGTTAACCTTTGAGATTGGGAGAAACACATCTCCAATTTCTTATTTGACGTGAAACTGGATCTCACTATCCTGGGGGAGATCTTACATTTTGACCTTAAGGGTCTTTCATGGCACGGAGTGGTGCGGTGCTGTGGTCACGCGTTTGGCCCACCGATGCTTGGGGCGGATGCCTTTGCGGTAACCGCCTTGTGACTGCACCAAGAGTGAACGGGGGGAGGCGGAGGGAAAGTGACGATTCCCCTACATATAGGTAAAGTAGAATGATGTTATAATTGTACAGTCGGTAAATATGATATGGTTTTAGAACGGCTAAGTAAACATGGAAAAAATCACTACTTATGAGATCTCCTGAACTCAGCAAAGGAAAGTATGTTAAGTACACAACAAACTTTGTTCCCTTAGTTTGTTGGACTAATAAAAATACTGAATATGGACAAACCATTTCGTGATATACACGAACCTGATATATGTATGCCTATATTATCTACTTACCACTCTCAAAACTTTACTAAGTATCTATTTTAATCCTATGGAAAGAAGGTACATACGGGGTGGTCAATAAGTTTTGCAATTCGGATATAAGGAAACGAGATATGAGGAAAAGTGTTTTAATATTTTTCAATATAACTACCCTCGACTTCAATGCCCTTGCACCACTTGTCCCTAAGGCTTCGAATTCCCGACAACAAGAAATCTCCCGACTGCTGTTTAATCCACTCCTGGACGGCGAGCTGTACATCTTCATCTTTCCCAAACCAGCGTCCACGCAGTGCAGCCTTGAGCTGGCAGAATAAAATTAGTCGGTAAGGGCCAGATCTGGACTGTAGGGGGGGATGGTTGAGCTCTTCGAATCCGCAATCGTGCAGGGCAACTTGTGTAACTCCCGCCTTGTGGACTTTGACGACGTTGAAGTCGATCATGGGGCGTGAGGTTTCTAGGGACCCAACGAGCACAGACCTTGGCCATGGCCAAATTGTCGTGGATGATGTTCATAACACTTTCATGTGATATTCCAAGTTCTCGCTCGATTTCTTCGACCTTCACCCGTCGATTTTCGAGGATCCTCCTCTCCACACGGGCCAGATTGTCCTCGTTGGTCACGTCTGACGGGCGTCCTGAACGGGGGTCATCTTCAAGGGACTCACGGCCATGGCAAAGCTCCCTATTCCAGTGAGTAATGGTTGCATAAAAAGGGGCGGTGTTGTTGTTTACTAAAGCCATACATTCATGGATCTCTTTTGCATTCTTGCCTTCCTTGGTCAAAAATTTGATCACTGCGCGGTGCTTAACCTTCTCCATTGTTGAAAAATTTGTGACTGAAGATCTGCGATCAGCTACTGCTTCTTAAATAGACGAGGCAGGAGCGTGCAGGTGCAGGTCCTGACTTGTCATAACTTGTCCTAACACCCCTACAAACAGCCATCTTCCTTCCTCTGCTTTGCCCTACCGATTCGCAAAACTTATTGACCGCCCCTCGTATATAAACTCCTATGATTCAAATTTAACGCTTATGACAATATTTGTTATGTAAAAGTTACCATTTTTATCTGCCTACTTTTACACTTTTACGCCTTCAGCAGGGTATTATGTACTACCGTGGCTGTTTCCATTTTACAATTTTATGTCGTCATTTAACTTAAAGTCCTGTTAAGGTTTTTTAACTTCAAGACACATATAATATTTCATTTGGTATTTAAACCTGTTATTTTTTTACACAAAAGAACTAAATAAAATCTCTATCCCCTTTACTGTTTTTGATCATTTATCATAAATCTAAATAACTATGTTGAGTAAAATAATATGAACAAAACTATTCAACTATAATGGCACGTAGTTTTGTTTTATTTTTAAGTGAATGAAAAATCGATTGGTAATTTTATGATTACTTTAACTTTAAAGACTCTAAGCAACTAAACCACGATTTCAGGGTCGAATGAATTAAACTACGATTTTTTAAGAATTTTTATTTTTTCGAGCACTGCATGTTGATTTATTTTCTCTGATCAATATTATGCTGCATAGAAATTAACCTGGTATTTGGTTAATTCTATATTAATAATCCATTTTCAAGAACTTTAAATCTCTTTATTTCAAGATCTTTATTCCTCCTGACTCTTTATTCTTAATTCTTTATATATTTTCATAAGGTGATTTAAGAAAAACCTCCCTCTCATATAGATGTAATATCATGCAAATTGTATGTTGGGATCCAACTGGACCCCATGGGAATTTAGCGCCATAATCTTTTACATATTTTTTTGATATTTTGAGAAAATATGTTTTATTTTGAAATGTCTATCCCTAAATTAATGTTTTATTATAAAATTGCAATTATAGATGAATAAGACGAAGTAGATTAAGCAATAGATAATGATTCAGAGCGACATATTTGACATTGGGGAATATAAAATAATTGAAGAACCCAACCCTGGAGAAATATGAGAGTAGTACTGAGAACAGGTATACTGATCAAGTAGGTGTCAATACTAAAATGGGAAAAGATAAATCAACGCCGTGATGCAATGAACCCCAGACGTTCATGAAGCTGTACATACACATAATATTTATAATACATTCAGTTTCTTTATTAGGGATGAAATAAGGAAACTTATTATCCAGGCAACAAAGAATACAAAACTTCTTTACAGTGAAAATAGGAAGGAAATAGATTAATTTGCACTTAATCTGGGAGGACGTGCAGCTCCTCCTGATACAAAGTGTAACAGGCTAGGCAGAATAGCCACTGGCAGGGTATGGAATGGTCCACCAGCCAGAATTTGATTTTCCCGAGTGGTCAGTGAGTTCATGCCTAATTCTGGGTAACACAAGATCCATTGGACGGTTGGAGGGGCTTCCTTCTCAACATCTACGTATGGCAGAGGGGTTTGGGGTTTTCCTTTAGCTATCTTTGGAGACACTCGCGTGAAGCTTCACCTAGGAAAATGAAGTGTACCCCCTGTGCTTTCTCCAGGGCCAATTGAACCCTCTTTTACTCAGACAGAAAGTTTAATCTTTCTTAGGCCCCCGGGTTAGGGGCTTTTCCCCTCGCATTTTCTGTGGAGTGCCCAAGGACGACTTCATGTTTTGAATAATGGAAATTCCCGCTTTCCTATCACAGAGGCCTAACATGAGAGCAGGCAGGCGGCACAAAATTAACCTCTCCCGGTGAAAACGACTTGATAGGGCTAATCGCGGGGATAAGGGGGCATGAGAAAGCAGGGTCTGTACGCCCTGCCCACTGCAGTCATACAGTCATGTGTTTTGACATTGCAGGAGGCGGAATGCCTGCCCACCTCTCCCCCCCAATGGAGATCAGTTCGTCGGCCAGAGACGACTCGACAAAAGGTACCTTGAATGGAAGCCGTGATGCCCTGGAGTGATAGCCACATGGAGGCTCTCTTTGATCGAGCCATGATCTCGGACGTGAACAGGCCACACATTACTTGGTGGCGAACCCTGCATCTTTGCCTAACACTAAATATAAATCCTACCGTGTCTAAGCTTCCCTTCACGTATCTTGAGCCCGCTAGGAATCATAAAAAGAGGAGGGACCTCCTCCCCCGGCAGCCTCTAATTTCACAACTATGACCTTCTCAATTTTGGAGAAGCATCTTGATGAGACCGGTCTGTCCGGCCTAGGAGCTCCTTTCAGTGGTGGAGAGAAGCTTGACCAATCAATCCCCCTCCTCCCTTAAAGATAATAGAAATAAGAGGTAGACAAAGAGAAATGAGGGCTCTTATCTCTCTTTGAGGGACGGATGGGTCCAATACCATTTTGGCAAGTGACTAGGCAAAAATTGGCTCGTTCGAATCCGAGGTGCCCTCGGTTTTAGGGATTAAGACTAAGATCAAAGTTGCAAATATCTTGAGAGGAGCTTCAGTTAAGTCAAGGCCCCTCATTCAGAGATTACCTGGCATTTCTGAGCCCGCTGCTTTGAACAACGTTTTGGTTATTCGCTCCAATGATGGCAACCTGTGGCCAAAGGCAACATGATCCATCAAAGGAGAGCATTAGCTAGCTTCATTGCTTTATTTTAACTGCCGAACTGATTGATATCACCAATCGGTGCGGAAGATAACGCATCATGCCTGGTGGGAGACCATATTGTGATGTTTAGCAACTCAGAAAGCTCACTGAGTGCTCTTGGGCATTGGAATATCCACATCCCTGGTTCGAGGCAACCATGTCCTCATGCTTCTTACGAAACTGGTGGATGTCGAAATTATCTTCTGCTAGGCACCTGATGAGTGAACATGTATAAATTGCGAGTATGAGCGGACCGATGTAGGCGACAATGAATCTACAAGTACTGGGCGACCAGAACAGCAATTCTCTCTTCTTCACTCCGGACTGCACAGGAAACGTAAATTTGCGTGCCATTGAGCTGCGACTGTTCCCATGGACCTACGACCCTAATGTTGGACGGGCTCAGGTCGCTTTCTGTCGTCAACGATTTGTGCACACTCGCGGAACGCACCACTATTTGATAGAGCTCCCCACATGCACCTTAATGCGACGATTGCGATTTCCCCGGACTGTTCGGCTCATTCTTTTTCAATGTCATAGTCTGGCTGATCAATACGTTACCTGTACAGATATGAAGACAAGCTGTGTTACCATCTCTTTTTCCTTATGCTTCTTTCTTATTCTTGATTTTTTGTTTCTGGTTTAGTTTTTGTTTTTTTGTGTTTTGCTTTTGTTTTCTGGACTTTTTAAGTTTTTTTTTTAATAATATAGCCTAGCATTAGGTAGAAGATGATTACGGAGACTAATTCTCTCGTGAGTATTTCCTTGATGGGCCCTGAAGAAATATTCCATTCTCTATTTCACCAGTACCACAGTGATAATCTTCCTGTGTGTTCACCACCAGAAAGGAAGAGCCATTCAGAGAAGAAAGAAACAAGTAAGAAGCTAAACAGATCAGCAAAAAATGTAAAGTAGTCTCAGAATTAGGTCTATTGCTTGGAATCCATACTATCTAAAACAAAGAGACATCAATATACTTGTCATAGCTCTTGGGTTATCAAAGTCAAATGCTGAGCCTCTATTTTTCAGGCTCAAAGAGTGTGATTTGCTGGATGAAAATGTGCAAGTGACAAGTCAAATGTAACCTCATAAACATTTCTCAAGATTCTACTGCAATGATGTATCTGTTCTGTTTAATGGAATAGGAATTACATATAATCCAGATGAGTGGAGGCTCTTCATTGACAACTCCTTGCCGTGGTATGAAATTACATTATATCAATACCATATTATATCTATGGGAGAGGACAACTAGTTTGAAAGCGAACCGACAAAAGGGACGGAAAACCACGCGTTCAGACGGGCTGAGTAACGAGAGAGTGCAACGAGGTCAGGCAAATTATGGACAATGGCAAAGTTCAAGGTTATTTAAAGAGACATTAACAAAAATAGAATTCTATTTACACAAAAAAATTAATAAGAGAATTAAAGGGTAAAATTACCTCAGAGAATTAACGGGCAAAAATCACATCAATAAACGAAGGGGGGAATATTAACTCAATTGGGTTACTAAAGGCGGGGGCGGGAGGGGGGTTGGCTTACGGATGTCTTCTGCTCTTAAAGTGAGGCCGCTCGAACTTCAAAGCGGAAGGTTGGAGTGATGACGGTTCTCCAAAAGCAAGGGGGGGGGAGTAACTTCCGGTCCAGGGAAGAGTATTTTGGCTACCCGAAATGAGATGGGCTTCGACAAGAGTTGATGAAAGAAGTCAGGAAAATCACTCGGGGCGATGGTTCAGTGGAATTACCTCCTGGCTGGGGCTAATTCCAAATACAAAAAATAGTCCAGCTGTCACTTTGCTTTGTTGCTAGCAGTTGACTTGGAACCATGGGGAAATCTTCTTGGTTCTGGCGAGACTTCTCAACTCTGTGTCTTTTGGGGAGTCGAGCGTTATTTATATCCAAGGTTCTCCCCGGAGTTAGGGGTTAGCGGGAAACAGTTCTACTTTCGAAGGGCCTCCAGAGCTATTTTAGCCAGCATAAAGTTGAATCGTGGGGGACTTGATTCGAGGCTACCGCTTGTGGAAGGGGGGGGGGGGGGTGAGTAGGCTTACCACTTTAGTCGAAGCCGGGCCTTTTGCTGCACATGGGAGTTCCTTTCTGCTAAAGATCTTCCACGTGGGGATTCCCTCACCCTTCTCAAGAATCATAAAATCTGAACTTCTCCACAATTGGACTAAAACACCACTCGTTCCCTTCCCTCCTCTTATTCATTATATGTTCAGGATGAGAATAGAGTGTCAAGCTTCTACTAAAAGTGTAGAATTATCAGGAGTATTGCTGTAAGTGATTTTATGTAAATTTCAAAAGGGTAGCATGTCTAATGGGTCTCCATGGATGTTTTATAAAGTTTCGATGTCATCCCTGGGAGCTTGTACGCTAACGTGATTTACATTACAAGCGGAAATAGATATAATGTTCAATTCTAGTTTTTTTGACACTTTTTATATATTTCTTCTAGAAGTTTCAATGGAATTGTATAAATTTAACTCTTGTTTTTGTTTTTAGCCCTACAATGGATGAAAGCAACAAAGTTTACCGTTTTTTAGCAAATATTTCATCATACAAGCCACAAACCAATCCTTAAAACAAAAAATGGCTATTTCCTATTGTTTTAAATTATAGATGGAAAAAACACACTGGCCAGTAAGAAAAAATGTTACATAGGTAATCCACGATTGGTGATGAAATCTATCATTTAAAATTATTCGAATGTATATTTGTCCTAAAATAGTAACTTTAATTAGAGTTTATTATAATAATATGCATATCTTATAAATATATATGTATATTATTTCCTAAGTAACAAATTCATTTATAATATATAATTTCCTGCAGTTTATTTTCTCATGGGCTTTTGAAAAATTGAAGTGATATTTAGTGTTGAATATTTTTTATATTTACATTAACTTTAAACTTATTCTCTAGCTTTTGTCTATCATATATTTTACTTGCTACATAAATTTGCTTCTCACTCCTTTTCTTTCTCTCTTTTTTCCTAAATCACACATTCATCCTCCTATATCCATCTCTTCTTTCCATAAATCTCCTCATCATGGCTCTGCCCATTCTTCTCTCACTATTCTTAAAGTTCCCTACATTCCATTGTAAAGTCTTATCCATCCACATTTTAAATAATAAAGTATCCTATCTTAGTAAACTTTTCCGTCAGTTATTATCGGTTTCTCTTCTACCTCTTTTCTACGATTCCCTTTTCTTCCTCAATCCTCACTCAGAGACACAGGCCCTTCACCTCCAATTAGCTCTCTACCATCTTAACCGTCCTCCTGCATTACTCTTCGTTACATTGCTTAAATTTTGTTCGCAAAGCAAATTTCGTTTGGAGCAAAATAACATTTTTGAAACAGGATTCGATTTGTTTAACGGAGACGTGATTTTAAACCCCAGCGAGTTCTTACATGTATCTAGAGCTAAAAGGCGTGGTGAGGTAATGAGTTGAACTACGATCCTCTCCAATCTTTCCCACTCCATCATCCTAATTTACCCTTTGGATTCATTTGAAGCTTTATTTGTCTCTATGACTGTAAGGCCTACAGTTAAAATTGAAAATATCTCTGCCCGACTGGGTGCGCCTCTATGACGTGGTTAGATAAATTGGGAAAATTTTAAACATAACCCTCTTAATTTTACCTGCAACTCTCCTTATTCTGATAGATTTTATCATCCCCTATTATAACCCCTCGCATTTAAGGCCCTTGGTGTCTTTTAATTTTACTATTTTCCTCAAATTGTCACGAAAACCATCAAGACTAATGAAATTCTAACTTATCTCCTGTTTCAAATTCTTACCATCAACGGGTCTCATCGGTCAGTTACTGAGTCATTTCCACTTCTCTCCCGTAAAAGTTTTTCTCTGCCTCTTCTTACATCTAGCTGTGCCTCATTTTCCTTTTCCCGACCCAATCCTCTTCCTTTACATCTATTTTGTTTCTTACCGTCCTCGTCCCCTTCTGTCCTCTAAGTTTATTCTAAATCCAAAAAACCCAGAGATGCATGTGCGAGGCTTAAAAGGCATAACTGGCACTGCTGATACGAAATTACATATGTATGTGCCATTATGGCATAATTGCTTTTGCTTTATTCACCTTCTAAACGAATGAGTGCAATGACTACACGGATTAAATTTTGAGGAAGTTGTATTTATACGGAGTAAATAATTAGGTAAACTATATTAATAGAATGCGAATTGAAGAAGTTGTGGCGCCCAATTGCAGGGGGGAGTGTAGCTATCAGGGACGTCAAAAATTAGCACTCCGTTGGCACCATGAACTCTTAAAATTGGGCACACAAATTAAACATTAAAATAATATGCCATCTTTTAACAATGAATTAATGTACAATAAAGCAAATACTTGTAAATAATGTCAAATTGAAATTTAATATGTATTAATGCAGAGCAGAACATTTTGTAATAATGCAAGTGAAATCGTTGTGTTCCCACGCGAATATACAAATATACATACATTAGGAAACAGATGCGAGCCGACGGTCTGCCTAAATAGATAACGATGACATTGGGAAAAAACTGTGCGCACACAGAAGGGAATCTGACCTGACCCACCAGAATTTAAATGAACCCGCGAAAAGACGAAATCAATCTTGCTATGGATGTCGGCTTGATAAATCCTGATTAGGTTTCCAAATACAAATACTCTCTTGGTGCACATGTACCTACATTGAACTTGCACACACCATTTGACCATATAAACTCCGCCCAACAGTCTTAGTAGAGAACAGCCGCACATACCTTTGATCCGATAAGCTCCACCAGGCATTTAGATTAAGAGAAGAGACGCCACTCTTCCTTATTTGGCGTTAGTATAAATAGACGGACAAAAACATTCTCAATATTATTCTCATTCTGATTAGTATATTATTAGCATTATTATTATTAGTAGTATAACCAGTCCGTACCTCGTCCTCAATCCGGCCGTCCATAGTCCGAACAATCTGATGCAGAAGGAAAGGTAATCTACAAGAAAAACTGAGTATTAATACGGATAGTCAGACAAAGATGTGAGCATACAAACGAACCACGGAAAAAACAAACAATTTTATGTGCCTGAACTGTGATCGCCCTAAGCAAAGATTAAAGCCTATAAAACCGCTATTTTCATCCTTTCGAGTCCTTCATTTTTCCAAGCAACAACCAGCTTATCATTAGAACCCAGCCTACAAGCCGATTACTCAAAAGAACACTTTGGTGTCAGAACCAATTAAGCTGTAAGGCCGTCTTAGCCACCTTACCACGCCACCCATAGACGTGACTATGTATTCGAAGAGAGGTTGAAGCCGTCTCTTAGGGCAAGCGTTTCTTTTTTGTATCCATTTCGAATGCAATAAGTAAATGGATAATGGAATAAACTTCTCTGACTCAACTAACCTCCTTATACTTTGACAGGCCTGTTTTTTCTATCAAATTGGTGGAGTCTGTGGTATCCTAAGTTTAGAGAAGTGTAGATATATATTTCCCCCGGCAGAGTTGTTATGTTGTTTCAGAGAGCTCATTTCTTGCTACGCTTATATTTTGGATTTATTTTCTTGTTGTTATATGTCTGCGTCGCATGTGGCTAGCATACATATTTTATGCTAATGACACACCTCTTTTGCTTTTCTTTCCAAATTCTTTTCCTGAAAGTCTTAAAAATCTTTTATCTTCTTAAGCTATTATTACTAAAAGACTCGTACGACTTTCTGAAATCCATTCATGACAACTTGATGCTTTAATGTTCGGTACCACTCTAATGTGGAACATTGTATAGCTAATGTAAATATCTTAACGTTATAGGTCTTCGAGCTATCTTTTCTAATACTGTTAGAAATCTAAATCTCACGTTTAATATTCTCAAAACTCTCAAAGCTTATATTGCAAATTTATTCTGATCATCACCATAATTACACCGTAAACTTAACGCCCCGTATTTACTGTCCCAATTAATGCACTTCACTTCTCTCATGTGTTCTTCTCTGAAGATGCTTCCCTCAATCAAGCCTGGTCCTTCGCCAACTGTCCACCCACATATTCGATCGAGAATTAGTATTGCTTTTTCTTTATTATTTCATTAAAACCGGCAGCTCTGTCCTTGTTAGAAGCCGCCAGTAGGGAAGATAAAATTAAAAAAATAAAACATATTCGGCCTTTTGCCTATCCTGGCTAGTGAGAACCTTTTTTTTTGGTTCTTGGCCATTACATTTTGTTTCTAGTAGGCGTCTGTGCTCTATGTGTGTTTGTGCATTCTTTATCTTCGCCTTTAGAATGTGAATTGAACTGGGTGGTAATATACATCCATTCGCAGTCATGTTGCCTTTAAGTGATCCATAAAAAAGAAACTCTTCTATATGGCCTTTCATTAGTCGGATGAGGGACAGTCCATGAAGGCTTATTTCCTGGAAGAGGGATATAAAATAACTTTATTATTATAATTATCCCTCCTATGTCTTCTGGTATCTGCATTAATTTTTAAGAGGATAACACATTTCTTCTTGAGTTATTTTTCACGTTGTTTCGTCAAAATTCGCATTTTTTGGTTTTGTATATTATTTTATTGAAAATTTAATGTACTTTTTATGGTATAATTATTTTTTTATCAACATGAGTAGAACATAGTGAAAATTAAGATAATACAAAATTGTATACATTCATAGAAATTTTTTCTTAGATATTTAAAGTTTATTTGTGAACAAAACGCAATACTATACTATGCGATTTTAAATATTTGCAAAAAAGAAAATGGCGCCTAAGAACTGGTTTATATTTTAAACATCATTCAAATATAGATCGAACTACATCTCTGGGCATTCAAACACCCAAACTATTCACCTAACGCTCCCGTATCCAACTGATAACAAAGCCTATAGTTGACCATGTTTGAAAAATATATGTTTCAGTCCAACATTAAAACATATTTTGATGGAACTGAAGAAAACTGATTTCGAATGATAACTATCTCATATTTGAATCTTTTGGTCGTTAATTAAGTCCGAATGCTTAATTTTTAATAATTCTATAGCCATTTATATGATATCAGGTTTCAAAGGAAGACGGTCGTACAAGAACCCCCTATTTCTCAAAAATGACGCCAGGGGTTTTTACGATTTTAGCAAGATTAAAACGGCTTTCAATGAGCTTTAATTTCCTATATGATAATCTAACTTAATATAAAGTTGAAAATATAAATGTAGTATATCCTTAATATATGTCTCAAAAATTTAACCTTTTTTTGTTTTTAATGCATATCTTAGCGAGTAAATTGACATTGTTTATTGTAAGAAAATTAACGAGACTATTCAAGCTACGATTCAAAGGATTTGGATTTTTTATAATATAAGAATATGAAACTTTATCCAATAAGTACTAATAAACATTCCAACTTGCGAATTTATAGTTCACTGAGAATGAGAGAGAAATAAGAATACAATGCGATAAACAACACAATTGGATGAAAAGAGCTCCTTGATGTTACACAAACGTTGTTTATAAATGAAAGATAAGATTAAATATACTGTATTCTTATATTCTATAAAATGATTTTCAAATCAAGTAGAAAACCAAACTCACTTTAAAAAATCAGTTTCATATTATTAGATTTCCTGGGTGTGATGAAATTGTTTCAAGCGTGTAAACGATGGTTGTGGAAGATATGTAATGGATTTGCAGGAATCAAGGGTTGGCAATGGCATCTAAATCTTGCATAATATCCATTGTTCGATATTGTGTGGAATATTTGGCTGGAGTATGGTGCGTATTCGATGGCCTGGAAAACTTAGAGGTTTAAAGCCTGTGGTTGAAATCGAGTAGATGTGACTCATATTTTATCCAATACTCAATTTATGGTGTCCATTTTGCTATTGCTAATGTTTCTAAGCCATTCTCTGTTGATTTTTTTGATGAAATTAGAGGTTACACTAGACGCAGTTAGCGACCACAACAGGAACTTTCCCAGGACGAAAATCTTTCTTAATATCAGCTTCTGTAATTATTCCTTTTAAAGTAAGGGCCTTATCCCATTTCTTTTGTACCTCTCTAGTTTAGAGAGTAACTAAATTGAGGCGGCACAAAGAAGACGAGTAAAGAGAAAAGGAAAACTACGAGCAGGCCTTCTATTCCATACACTACTCCTATATTAGGTGGGGGGGTGACTTAATCACCTACTGCAACGTGAACCGTTGAAGGACTGTTTGCAGGTATTAACGACCAACAAGGAGGTCACACTTGAGTCGTTGTGATTTAAATCCTTAATAATCAAACAGAGTGCATAAATGGTTGGCGAGATTTACTTTAATAGGCAGAGAGTATCGTTCCAGGTTAGTTGAAGATGAAACAACAAAAATATTATTTTATTGACACAGATCAAAATAAGTATAATAATAGGTAAATGGGAATTATTTAAATTGAAAAAAAAAATCTCTTTTATGAGAATTGATTCTTAAGTGGAATTGATTGATTAATGTAACTAGACTCAGATCAAAAGGGGGAACTTGAGGTGCGGGCTGGATTCTTCCAACTACAGAATAATCCGAGTATTTGTATGCCCAATTCTGGAAGGGGGAGTTTGGAGAAAGGAGTCACAAACAAGTTCTAGACATCTTAATCGATTAATCATTTAGCAGCAAGGAGCAAGACAGAGTGACTCTTTCGCGTCTCGTTACCAGGGGGGATGGGGCTTGGGACGAGTTCGCAGGATTGGGAAATATTTTCCCAACGTGCACAGAAGTCGAAAAATTCGAGAATGTTCGAACAGAAAATGACGTCGTCCATGGCGAGATACGATAGCACGTGGTCTCTGACAAATTGGGGGAGTAGGGATGGATAGAGGTTGTTCTTTTACACTGTGTTATATCATGAATCGGAGAGGCTGTCTGAAACCCTCAGTAATCTTTTGTTATGTCTGTGGAAAATTTTCCCCGTGACCAGCGGGAGAACATTGCTCCCCAAAATAGACATGCCTATAAATATTAATTTTGGAGTTAAGTTGGGGTTCAAGACAGGAGGGGACCACCTCATAGATGCTGCACTGTGTATCACTCAGGGCTTACACAGTGGCTGATTGGAAAACGGAATGGAATGTCTTTTGCTGTATCAATTGTATGGTGTGAGCCAACCGATCATGGATCTGATTGTTACTTTGCATGACTAATATTACTGGTGTCTCAGAGAAAAACAAAACCAGAATTGTGTATGAATATTAAAAGTAGGCTCTACAGCCGGCTCCAAATGACTTCAAGAATCCTCTCTCAGTTTCCCCATCACATGATTAACGTGTAGTTCTTCACACGTCTTACGGTGAACCCACTGATTCTCCTATGGACGATGAGTACGTAAATAATTCTATGAAAAAATGAGCCAGGCTTGTTTAATCAAGGAGCTGGACGATTAGTTAGAGACCAACTATTGTCAAGGGCAAGGAAGAAGTTTAGGCATCCAAACTACCACAACGGAATCTCCTAAAGGAAGGTACCACAGTTTTCATTTTCCGTTCTCGCAAGGAAAATTTATCTTTGTTTTTCTAGCAAAAAATAACATTGCTTGTTTCTGTACTGACGTTAATGCATTTATGCAAAAACTAAGACACATACACGTGGGGAACAAATGAAGATTTTTTATAGACTCAAATATGATTAGCCTTAAAACTGTTTGTTACATAATGGCAATGAAAAATTGACATTTCTGTATGTCATGTTATCGGTATGAAAGAAACTTATGAATCGATGGAATTCATTCAGAAAGGAATTAATGAATTTACAAGTGTAATACTTATGGTGATAAAAATGTGATTTTCCTCCTTCTAGCACTGCAGTTGGGATCTACCAAAGGTATGTGCTTCTTGTGTCTATAGAACAGCTGCCAAGACAGCAATCATTACGCTGTAAAAGACTGGCCTAAAAGAGATGAGCACATAGTTGGTGAGTTTAATGTGCATCATATACTAGTGGTAGACCCGCAGAAGATCTTCATTCAACCCTTTCATATTAAACTCTGCCTCATTAAAATCTTTGTA
This sequence comes from Ceratothoa steindachneri, assembly GCA_963969495.1. NCBI lineage: Eukaryota > Metazoa > Arthropoda > Malacostraca > Isopoda > Cymothoidae > Ceratothoa > Ceratothoa steindachneri. Next base: position 82,025,799 of record OZ018335.1, read on the forward strand.
GAAGCTCTGACCCAAGATCGTTTTGGCTTTCAATTCATAAAAGTAAAATTTGGTCAAAAGAAAAGTGACACAAGTCGAGATCATCATATTTCATTGCAACAGAACTCAGAGAATTGATGTTTGAGAGCATATTCAGAACTAAACTGAATCCAATGGATCTGGAGGTATGAGAATCAATCGTTATATTCGTACAGGACTTTCTTGGAAATCATAAAGATGAAAATTATGCTGATTTAATAAACAAAACTCTAACTAACATTGTATTGGGATCTAAATTTTGTCTTCCTCAACATTAGAGTATAGGACGGAGTTCAAGCGTATGTTTAAGGTCTGAAAGCTGTCTACCTAATGGTATGGGGTTCTTAGTTAGGCTGCTAAAGACTTTTACTGATTGTTTATAGAGATAAGATATTATTATTTTTAAACATTTTGGGGGTAATGGATGCTATTTAAGAATTTTAGGGGGATTTCTTTTGTACAGAGGAAGGGATTCAAGAATTATCTGGGCCATCGTTATAATACCTTAAGCTCGTTTTGACTTCACGGTGTTCTTGGGATCGAAATTATTCTTATTGGATTTTACGTTTATTATTCTTAGTATCTATTAAATTATCATTATCAATATTTCCATCACCGTCATTATTATTATTATATCATACTCGTATTATAATAATGTTATCGATTAGAGATTAATATTATTATTATGTATCAATGTTTAATTCAAATTAGTTAAACAATAATTACCTTAATCAGAAATTTGAGGTTGGTAATTGACATATAGATATTCCCATTCAATTTAGTTACAATATGTGCTTAGGCAGGTTATAACACCCACACCGTCCTTCCTTGCATCTTGTAAAACGCGACTGAATACGTAATTCTTTCTCCTTGTCTGGGAGGATTATTACTCACACCGCCCTTTGGCGTGTATTGTAAAAGGGCAAGATTACAAAAGTTAGCGGCACCCCAGAAACTATTATCCTTTTGGTGTTACATCTAATTAGTGCATTGGGCATGGCTGTCACTTCTCTGTCCATTGAATTAAAAACAATCAGCATTAATGTGTGAACTAAGTTAGTGTGTGAAGTTTGAGTAGTATATGTGTTGTGTGAAAGGGAAAATGGTAGACATTTAGTTTAAAACTGAGTGGTTGCAGATCCTTGTTCTATGTAAGACAAACAAGAAAGAGAATGAAAAATTTGTGTCGGCTGGAGAAAATGTAGTGCGATAGGTGTGAATCAGATAGGCAAGAGTGACATGATGCAATGCTTGCGTATGAATGTGTGAGCTCTATAATAATATAGGCGAGGCTGAGATTTGCAAGGGTAAAACTGAGCTCAGTGGTAGAGTATATACCTAGAAATGATAGTTGTGAGTCAAAGAGAAGTTCTGTCATGTCTTGAGATATGTGTGGCTGGTAATGAGAAGGGGATCGGTTGGCTGTTGTGAGAGATATGAATAGATATATTATAGGTCATAGCATATCCAAAGGGTTAAGTGGAACTTTTAGGTACACTTAGGCAAAATGAAAATATAGCGAAGATGGTAGGTTTCTCTCTTGAATGAAACGCATGGGAGGCATAGAGGTGTTTTAACTCCAAAGGATCTGCATAAACACAAATGTGTTAGCTGAATGAGAGGAATAGAATCCAAGATTATGACATCTGCACAAGTAAGGAAGAATAGGCTACTGGTTCTATTTGATGTGAATGGTAAAAGATGTATGAGTTCAGAATATCCAATCTATTAATTATATTATTCTCCGAAAGGTTTAATTCATTTTTGCATGGTGAAATGTTAAGGTTCTTTATTTATGGTTTTTCTTTTCCCAGAGTGAGAATTATCCACTTCACACGACACAATGAGTCAATGACAGAGTGAAGTTCGGGCTTTAAAAACTGATGTTTCAACGAAATATTTTATTTACTTATAAAAGTACGAAGGGATTAGGTTACTGTTTGTACAATAGAGTCACTTGTTTGGTATGATTCTACTAAAACTACTTTATGCATTTGGTTTATTAATTTCTTTTGGTACCTTTTTGCGAAATATGAAGGAAAACCCCATACAAAAGGGATAATTAATAACTAACAAGAGCAAGAGTTACGTCAAACACACCAATAAATGTATTTGGTGGTGTGCGTGATATGTGTGCATGCAGCTTCATGCGTATATGCAGGTACCTATGTCCCTGTGCATACACAACTCACGTACGTGCCCACCCGGTTAAATTTCAGGCAGATGGACGCCGATTAGGTAACTTGGTACATGTCTGCTCATTTCGGCTGCTATTAATTTAAATACGATTGTTACTCTTTCACAAAACTCACGCTAACTTAACAGGGGCAGCATAAAAAAAAATGTTAAACCTACACACGACGCTGAAAACACAATTCAGAGTGTCGTAGGATAACCCCCCTTTTTTGATCACCCCACACCTGACACCACTTTTAATGTCATAGAATGGCCCTTTTCTGATCACTCCGCACCTGATACCACTTTTATGTAGGAGAATGCCCCATTTTCATCTCTTTACACACAAACCGCTTTGGGTAGTGGTATTCTTTGTGGTTGTGATATACTTCTTTGATGAAGTAGGCTTTGTTTTAAGAGTGCTGACTAATATTGTTTTTTTTTTAAAGAAGAGCCGTTGGAAACACGTAAGGATATAGAGAAACGCACAATAATTCCCCAAATCAACTTATATTTTAAATTTAACAATTTAATATACAAAAATTAACCATTAACCACAGAAATACACCGAATTTTATAATACACAATAATTACTTTAATTAGCTTGACCCTCTAAAATTGGCTAAATTTGCTACGCACTTCAATATACAAGATTTAGGCTTATTGACTCTACTGGAGTTTAAATACCTCAGGAATGTTATTGACTCCACGACGCGGGCCGACCGGCCAGATGGAGGTGGTCGAGATCACGAGGTTCTTTTGGCGAGGGTAGCAGCTGGGGGTTTACACGATATTCAAGGGAAAGGGGTCTTCAAGGACGAGAACAATCACGGTACTTTAGGCGGCCCCAAGGTAGGCGTGGTCTCTCTGGCTAGAGTAAGTCAAACTTGGTTCTTAAACCAAGTTAACTTAGAGTTTGGTGTGACCACCGAGTAACGAGTTCGAGGGGGAGCTTTTCTCCTTCGTTACTTAATTCTTCATGAGCGAGGACTGTACTCGGGGAGGGTCTTCTTCAAGGGAGAGGATCGATGAGGGACGTTTCTCTGACGAGAATAAGTTAAACTTGAATAAGTTAACTTAAAGGTCGGTTTATAACCAGGAACTAGCTGGAGGATGAGCTTCTTTTTAGTTCCAGTCTTCCTCAAGGGCGAGGATAGAGGAGGGGGATTTCTCTAACGAGAATAAGTTGAACTCGGTTCCTCAACCAAGTTAACCTATGAGTTTGGTGTGGCCACCGAGTAACGGGCTCAAGGGGAAGCCTTTTCCTTCTTCTTTTCTTAATTCCACAAGGACGAGGAATACCCGTAGTGTTTAAGATGCACCAGGATATGAGGAGTCTCTCTGACGAGAGTAAGCTGAACTTGAACAAGTTAACTTAATGTTCGGTTTGATAACCAGGGACTAGCTCAAGGATGAGCTGCTTCTTAGCCCCTCAAGGTAGCCCTGCCTCTCATGCAGGGGATTTCGTAGTCTGATGACCCAAGTATTCTACCTGTCCAGTCTCAGTAGCCCGATCTTAATCCGGGGACTTCGTCACCTGGAGACTGACGTATTCTACCACGATTTTTATCAGTGTTTCTTATTTATAATTCTTCACCCCACTGGGAAAGGGGTAAGAGGGGTGAGTGGGGTGGGCTTGGGGACGGGCCCAGGAGGGTTCTTATTCCAAATTGTTTTTCTCACCAAGTCTTACATTGGCTTTCGTTAGCCTTCGAGCTTGGGAGAAACACGTCTCCAATTTCTTACTTGAGGTGAAATTGAATAGCGACGAGTTGCGAGGCGCTGTGGTTACGAGTTTGACCCCACGGTGCCGGAGCCGGATGTCTTTGCGGTAACCTCGTCGTGTCTCCACTGAGAGAAAACGGGTGGGTGACGATTCCCCTACACAGAGGATAATTAAGGGACCGTGAGACTACACGCTTGCACTCTTGTACATCGTTGTTGGCTTTAAAAGGCGGAGACGTATGTGGGTCTTAAATCAAACTTAGGAGTCAAAAGAAGAAAAAAACAACAGAGATTTTTGCCTCATAGGAACAGTGAAAAATGAGACAAACCCGATGTTGCAATAATTAAAAGTCTGTAGAAGAGAGAAAAGTGTAACCAGGAAAATCAAGCAGATTTGGAACAAATTTAAGGCAGTAATCGTGGGTAGTACAAATGATGGATGTAGGTTTACTAGAACTGACAGGACAATTCAAACGACCAATTGGTTGAAAAAAATATGAAACGTTCCGTGGAGAGCTAAAAAAGCTCAGATGGAAATGTCTAAGAGATGATGATGAAGGCATATAAGGAGGAAAAAAGATACAAGAAAGGAATAATAAATTAGAGTAAAAAGTTAGAATATGAAGTATATGTATCGAGAAAAGATAACTGAGATTTCGTATCAGTGCAGAAACTATTTTGGAAGGAAGCCTGAAAGGTCAGATATTAAGAGATAAAACAACTGAAGGAATATCAAAGATCAAAATGGCAGATGTGGGCAATGAAAAAGTCAAGAAGTAGGAATATATACTTTGAGAAGTTCTACTTATTTTGGAGGTATGAAAAAATGATATGAATGTGAGAACGATTACTTGCTTAGGTTTAACGGGAGTGCGGTAGTGGAATATAAAAGAAATAAACATTAAAGAGGTTTATTGGAAATTATCCCATAATTATGGATTCGAAATTATCTCTACCATCTCTTTTGCAGTACCAACTTAATACAAAATTTCAGTATTATTTCTGCGCTGGGATATTATTCCTTAGGCACATTTGAATTTTTTTATGGATTTACGTGAAATGCAGTATATATATATATATATATATATATATATATATATATATATATATATATATATATATATATGAGTATATATAAGTAAAAAACCTCAATGGCGAGTTATTTTATATGATAGTGAAACCACTGTATAGGAGCCAGAGGTTTAATTTACGACACTAGTTTTGGTATGTAGTTTATCATACGAGGGGCAGTCAATAGGTTTTGTAATTCGGATATAAGGAAACGAGATAAGAGGAAAAGTGTTTTATTATTTTTCAATATAACTACCCTCGACTTCAATGAACTTGCGCCACTTGTCCCTGAGGCTTCGAATTCCCGACAACCAGAAATCTCCCGACTGCTGTTCAATCCACTCCTTGATGGCGAGCTGGACATCTTCATCGTCCACAAACCGGCGTCCACGAAGTGCAGCCTTGAGCTGGCGAAATAAAAAGTAGTCGCTAGGGGCCAAATCTGGACTGTAGGGGGGATGGTTGAGCTCCTCGAATCCGCACTCGCGCAGAGCAGCCTGTGCAACTCTGGCCTTGTGGGCTTTGACGACGTTGAAGTCGATCATATGGCGTGAGGTTTCTAGGGCCCAACGGGCAGAGACTTTGGTCATAGCCAAATTGTCGTGGATGATGTTGATATCACTTCCATGTGATATTCCATGTTCTCGCTCGATTACTTCGACCTTCATCCATCGAATTTCGAGGGGCATCCTCTCCACACGGGCCACATTGTCCTCGTTGGTCACGTCTGACAGGCGTCCTGGACGCGGTTCCTCTTCAGGGGACTCACAACCATGCCTGAAGTCCCTATTCCAGGGAGCAATGGTTGCATAGGGAGGGGCGGTGTCGGTGTACACTGCAACCATGCGTTCATGGATTTCTTTCTCATTCTTGCCTCCCTTGGTCAAAAATTTGATCACTGCGCGGTGCTCAAACTTCTCTATTGTTGAAAAATGTGTGACTGACGATCTGCGGAAGCTACTGCTTCTTAAATAGACTAGCCAGAGCGTGCGGCTGCAGGTCTTGACTTGTCATAAATTGTCCTAACACCCCCATAAACAGCCATTCACCTTCCTCTGTTTTGCCCTACCGATTTGCAAAACTTATTGACCGCCCCTCGTACTCTCTTCAGTCGTATATTGAGAAAGCGATTGTTTCAAAAGTCTATAAATAGAGTACAAATCAGAAAAAAACAAAAATACAAAAACACAAAGAAACACAAAAGAGAGGAAAATGTCATTAGTCAGGGGATGTAAGTCTAAGATCGTTGACTAAACTGTTTACGATGAGGTTACGAGAATGGGGGCTGCATTTCAATTGCCCATATGACAAATTAAAATTGGAAATTTCTCCTATTAATATAGATTCTCCTATTTTTCTTTTACGGAAATCTTTACAATTATATAGGATTTGTGCCTTTGAATAGTTAATTTGTTGTTTGAAATTGCTAATATGATTAAAAATACTGGATGTGGTGCTGACTCGTCTGACATCACCTCCATAAATTCACTTTGCTAAGGTTCTTCCGGTCTCTCCTATGTAAAATGAGGGACAGTTTGTAGAGCCACACGGGATTAAATATACACCTGTTTCATTTGGCTGCTCCACGACGTTAGTCTAAGGAAAAGCGCTCAAAAACCTACTGCCAAGATTGTTTAAATAATCGAGAATAGCTTATGCGAATTTTAGCTAATCATCGCTTCATTAATTTTAATGACCGACAGAGAATGCAGCTAATTAAAATTAAACAAGAAAATACCATCAAAGAAAAACTTAAATATCTCCTAATGTTACATAATTTAAACCCCAGTAAAAATATTTCAAATATTTCGCATTTTACTTAACAAAGTTACATTTTGTATGAGTAAAGAAATAAATTTTTCTCAAATTATCAGAAAGAACCTTAAATTGAGTTTTCAAATTATATGAAACACTGGAATTTAGTAATTTTGAGTACATATAAGAATCCTATACATAATGATTTCACTCAAATTTCCTCAATGTATTTAATGAAAATCAGGTTGAATTGACAATAAAAGAGAATAGGTGTTCTAGAACTTTTCGAAATAGGACAAATTGATACATTTGGAAACCATTGGGGAATTTAACGAAATAATTAAATATTACATGTTTGTGAGATGAGATCTCTGATTAAAATAGAAACAATTTTTACTATAACAATGCAATAGATTTCTTTTGCTTTTGTAATATGTATGTATCTGTAATTAAATCAAAACAATGTACTATAAATTAATCTCCCAAAACTTTATTTTAATATTTTTAAAACGGGCTAATATATAGCCAATTCTCTCAAAATAACATTAAATCATATAAATTAAATCTTTAAATTGCTTACGATCCACGATCCCACATTTAAAAGATTGAATAAATAAGTAAAACATTGTAAAATAATTAAATTTAATGAAGTGAGATGGGTGGGTAGGTTCAATTAATATTTAATGTATTAAGCGGCTCTATATGAACTCTTTATTGTTTTGGAGGCCTCAAAGAGTGACATTCTTTTGTCTTGATTTTAATGAAAGTGAATTAATTCCTTGTATCATTATATAGCAATTATAACATTATTTAGTGGTGTAAGATTTGCTAAAATATGTTAAAGTGAGTTGAAAAAACAAATTTTAATGTTATAGTAACTGATTAAATATATAAATTTATAAGTGATTCTTAAAAGACCGCATTCATGTATGCAGGCTGTTGATGTAAAGAAGGAGATGAAGACTGCGTTTTAGGATGAATTCTTTTATCAATAAAAGACATCTGAGGACGATTCAAAAGGTCCCGCCGAATAAAGAATATTGAATCCAGCTCCAAGATTTCTTTGACCTTTAAGGAAATCTCCGATCTCCATTTACTCAGTCTACAGTCAATCAAGAAGAAAGCTTTCTATCCTTTTGTAGTCACTACATTGTGAATACAATTAATTCGCAAAAGAAGCAACCAGGCAAGGTGCAGCCAAATTAGGAAACCCATTTGGCTTCCCCAACAGTGGTATCAAAATTCGATTACAAATCACCCCTGGTAATCACACCGCTCACCAAGAGGCTTACCTCAGGCCCACATCTGTAGTTTTTCCTGTTATTAAATTTTTATGCTAAAAGCAATGGGTGTATATATGTCTTGTTGTATTAAGAATTTTTTTATTGAACATTCAGTTTAATTTCTGAAAAAATTATTCCTCAGGAATTTTTAAATTTTTTTTTTAGATAAAATATAAATTAATGTCATAAAACCTCATTTACTGTATTCATATTTTCCATGACGTTATGGGCCCCTTTGTTAGAAAGGTCATAGAATCCTGGTTCTAAACCTTAAGGTTTTACAGTATGTTTTTTAATTTACTCAACTTTGAACCTTTCAGCTTTGGACTTATAGAGGAGAGTAGATTTTGGAGGTGGGCGCCAAATTAGACATTCTAAGGCCCTAAAGCTGCGGTACATTGAAAACCATCCCGAAGACTTAATGAGGGCTTAGACCCGTGTTTAATTTTTTTCTCTCAAAATTAGAGCCAATTGGGAGCAAATTTATCTTGTTCCACATAGTTGATGACACTGGTCTGCGCTGTTTTCAAGGTCGAACACATAATATCTGATTTCAAGCCAGTTTTCGTGATGAATCCGAAAATCATGCTCATTTTATCTAATCAGATCAAGTTTTTGTGATATAAGCATTTGCAATAAATTCCTATATTCAGATCTATTTGGAGGCGAATGTAAATTTTGAACTGATTTAAAGAAAAAAGGTTTACAGAGTTTTCTAATTGATACCAAGAAAAGTATAACATAATAAATGCTACTAATAAATGAATGGTCTCTTCAGGGACTACCAATTGTGCCTAGCAGACACTAAATCCCTTTACAGACACTAATAGTAGTCAGCCAGAAATTTGACATCCCAACGACCTTGGTAGCGTTCCTCCATCACACAGATATCTTGGTGAAAGGACTCATCCTGTTATTTAATAGCTCAGGTGGAACCGAAAGCAGTTCATTTTCACTGACATGCACGCATCAAGTTTGCGAAAATACTCCATTAACTAATCAACCCTGTTATTATAATAAGAAGTTCTGTAGTTGCCAAGGAAGTTTGCAATGACTGAATTAAGGGAGAACAAGGCAGATAATTCATCGTGATTCAGTGCTTCATCAAAACTAGTGTCCTTGATGAGCTCTGTTATTTAAGTACGATCAAATACACCTGCCTTCAGTTTTTCCATGCTGACGCGTGGAAACTTCTGCCTGTCCATTCTCTTGAAAAAGTTCTTCGTAAAACCGAGTTTGATGCGCAGGAGTTGAAGCAATATTTTGTTCTGTTCAACCAGGGAGGGGAGGGGGAGAACTTTGTGTGAACCAGGTTCTAATCCTTATCTTGATGGCCAGGTTTGTCTGACATAATGCTGGTCGTCAACCCGACTGTCTCACAAGCACATATAGTATGCATACTTTGTGTACCTACCTTGAAGGCCTAGAATGAGTCCAACAACTATAAAATCTCCACAGATCAGCCATTTGTGTTCCAGTAGTTGAGAGAATATAACAGACAGTCCATGCTGTTGCAGGTTTTTTCATTGCAGCTGAGTGTCCAACAGGGATAGATGAAACCTTATTGCCGTTATTAAGAACTTCCTTGAGACTTCTGTTAGATGAGACAATGAAAAGTCTCTATTCCAACGCATCATACTTTTGGTCCAGTAAGTTGAGTAGCTCAGTGTAGAAGAATCGATACCCCACCCTCACAATTCCGCCACTGATCTTTAACCACAACGTCCTAGCATTGGAGTCAGCGTAACCTGACTACTTAACTTCCCCCCCTCTCTTCCTTCGTCTCGAAGAGATGCTGAAAGGCCGCCTAAGACCACATAATGAATTAATCCTCGCATGGCGGACCCGGGTGAGCCTAACATGAGTTAATTCTGCAAGATCTTTCCTAAGCGTTGATATTTATTTTCAACACATATACGAAATTAGAGTAGCGTCGTCCTAAAGCCAGAAGGTCCCTTAGGGCTAGCTGAAAGACGCTATGAAAAAAAATGTTAGAGGAGGAGACTTAATGCAGCTTATCCACGCATCCCCCCTACTTACCCTAATCCCAATGGGGTGGCAAAGTATAAAGTCAAATCACTTTGAAAAAACTGGGTAGATTACGTTAATCAGCAAGACGACGAAGACCGGGAAGAGGCCCGGCTACCAACAGAAGGGACTTATAAGAAGCTCATCAGGAGCTAGTTCCTGGTAGTCACACCAGATTTAGAAGCCTGTTAGGTCGAGGTAGATTGTTAGAGAGATCTAGACAGCAAAGACGGCAAACAGCCGGCAAACCAACGAGAGGAACTTAGAAAAAGCTCAACCACGAGCCAGTTCCTGGTGGTCACACAGAAGTTAAGTTAATTTGATTTAAGAAGCAAGTTTATTTAACTCACGTCAGAGAAACCCCCAAAACACACAGAGAGTCCTCGTCCTGGATGAATACCCCAAAGTGAACTCCCTCAAGCACGCCCCTGAGTCAAAGGATTCACGCATTGGCACATCGCTTGCCTTGTGAATTGTTCCAAGAGTAACCCGAAGAGTCGAAGAAACATTCTTTCCCTGTCCCGTAGTAAGATCATTTCCTCCAGAAGGCGTGCATCTCTCCATCTACTACACGCTCCGAAGTTCTCTGTGACTTTAAAGCATTTTCCCTTTCCGAACACAGCTGTAACCGCCGGTCACGCGCCGGTCCAGAAACAACATTCTTGAGGTGACATAACAATTGAGTTCAAGGTCACACTCAAACCCGATTCTCGTGGAATCTCGAAAGGTATTTAAACCCCTGGTAACTGTTTCGTTGAAGGTCAGTTTGCATTTAATATAAAGTGAGCTCTAGGTCAACCATTACTGTAAATTCTATTGTGTACGTTAGTAAGCCTCACTTAAATTTGTTTAATTCATTGCTGTGTAGTTTGTGTATTAAATTTCAATATTGGTTCATGTTTTTAAATAATGGTCTAGTTTTCTTTGAATTTTTTTTTATTCAATCCTCAAAAAGGCTGAGCAAGGCACTAGGAACCCTCAAATATTAACGTAATAATAATACTCAGATAAAAATAATCATAATAATAATAATTTAATATAGCACTCTTAGAGAGAAAACTTAATCAAGGAATTTTGAAGTACGTAACCAACCCATACGTACGAACACCATCCACTCCGTCCTTCCTAAACCCCGAGAGTCAGCAATGTTGTTATAGTAGCACAGTAAAGAGGCTTGATGAAACGTGAAAATTTCCTAAATTATTTTCGCAGTCCCGATACCAATAGAATATTGTCCCTGGTGCAGCATACATTGTTCTCGAAGACGCAAACCCAATAGCTCAGCAGATTTTTCGGAAAGGTTCAGGTCTCGTGTCAGGTCGTTGAGTTAGGCTTGCGTAAATGGGACCAGCTGGTCGCCCTCTTCTGGCTTGTATACATAAAACTCAGCCGTATTTGTAGTGACAATAGCTCCAGATTCAGGGTCATGAGCATGGTAAGATCAGGGTCATGAACAGGAAGATCGGGACCAAGTGGGACTGGTTTTATAGCAGAAGGAACATTGGGGTATTGGACACGGTGCTTATGCTTGCGATTGATGCCTTTTAAATTTGTCAGGCAGAAGTAGCAGTCGGTGGCGTGATGTTTCCTTCCCTCCACAACATTGGGATACCAAATGACATACTCTTCCTTTTCTTATCACTCCAATCCCTAAATTTTCCACACATGTTTTACAGAAACTATAGAGAGGAAACGGCTTATCCTGGTCCCCTACTTTCACCCCAAAGAGACCACGATAGGGCTTTTTTCACAATATCCGTGATTTCTGCTTGACGGTTTGGAGGAGCGACATGTCCGTGGATGTAGCAAAATAAATTCGGATGAATTTTACTCCTGAGATTCATTGTAATGCAAATCTAGACTCGAAAATAAGGGTTTTATTTTTATTCATCCCTAGATATGACAAAATAAAAATAATAAACGGTTGGATGATAGCGCTATTTTGGTCATACGTTCTAATATAAACCAGACCGGCCCAATGAAATCTAATTATATTCTTAAATTCAGCATGTACATGTGATTCTAAATTTGTTTGAAAACCTTTGAAACAAAATTTTGAAACGCAGGCAAGGGTAATAAGTAGTAACTCTCATACAAGGGGCGTTGAGTAATACATAGCATAGCTTCAATAAAAATAGAATAACAAGAGCTAATTTATACAGAAGAATAACCGTCTGCCTAAACCACGGCTTCAAAGCGGCGGAAGAAACTAATGCAGTTCTTCTCGACGGTTCCAATGTTTAACTGAGTAAAACTGTGGTGAATTAGGCCTAAATTATACCTTGATGCTCCACATGGATTTGTTGATCCCTCTCTCCAAATGCTCCATACATAATAGTCCAAAGGTTTCAGTTTGGGGATTTGGGAGTTCAGATGTTCGGAGTGATGAGGTGAAAGAAAATTTCTGACAGCCAAGACTGAGGTTCCCTGCTTGTGTGCTACACGTATGGCCTTCCAGCGGCCAAATACCTGATCCAGAGCAATAATATCCGTTCCAGGTAGTTGATGTATCGTTACGTATTGATTTTGAAGCACACCAGGAAGATGAACGAGGACATAACGTAGCCTTAGCTACTGACCCCCTAAACACCATGATGTGGGCCGGAAACTTGTTTTTTTTTTTACTATCGGCAGATCGTTTTGTGGCACAGTTAAGCAGTTGTTGTTTTGCTAGTTTACCACCTAGTCCTAGCAGAAATTATCCTCGTCTGAAAAGAACCAAAGCATGCCAGGCTTGAGGAATGCTTCAGTTTTTTGCTTGCTTCCCAGGACGTTCCTTCCAATGGTCCTTCGTCCTTTGCCACAGAAATCGTCTCTCTCTCATCTTGTATGAGTAGTAGCGGATGTACTCCTTCGCTAACTCCCTGATTGGTTGTATATCAAATATATCTATATTGGTGACAAATTTATAAAGTAAATTCTATATTTAATTTAAAATACTGACAAATATGTTCAAATGCAAACATTTGTTTATTGCATAAGACAAACTCCTCTCAAGTTTATTTAGATTCTTAGGAACACTCCTAAAACCCGTGGTGGAAGTAATGGGGCAATAACGCCATGCCAATCTATTTCCTTCCTTACATTAAAAACTGACATGTTTGGCACTAGATGAAGTATAAATAGTGAAATCGAGTCTCTTTTTTTAGAATAATCTTGAAACTGGTCTCGATTGTTTAATAAAAACTATCCAAAAAAATAACTTCCTTTAATGGCCGCCAGTGAAATAACGTTACAGAGATGGCAATTTTTGGCCGACTAAAATTTAAGGAATTAGAGATGGAAAAATTAAAACGAATGATGCTTAAAAATTGAATTAATCAATACTCTTAAGTGTTAACATCGTACTACGCCCATTAATTTGGGCTAGTACCAGAGTTGCTACTGGGCGTTTACCGACAGCTACCAGGAAGGTCCACGTCATAAGATAATAGGAAATAAAGAGAGTTTATTTGTCGGCTATGGGTGAAGATACAAGGTGTGTATAAATCAGGTACCGGGTGAGGTACCTGATTTATACACATACGGTAAATCCAAAAGGCTTCCATGAAAGAATATTACTATTTATCTTAAATGGATTTGATACCAAAATCGTTTAAAGGAAAAGACTTTGTGTGTAAAACGAAGCTGCAGAAGTTAAGCACAGAAAAATCATGGGTTTAGAGAAGTTGAATTAGATCTATAAATGAGTAAGTGTGGTGGTGCACTAAAGATCCAATTAAAGTAAAAATGATAGAGGCATGCGAGAATTATTGTCGATATATGAGTAAAAAATTGGTGAGAGATGCGTCGCCGGACGCTTTCATAATAAGGTGTTCTAGGATTATTCATGTGGTAATATGGGCTAATACAAAATTATTACACAGAAATGTGGACGAAAATAGAAAATTATTGGATAGATTGATAACAAATTAACCCTCTCTTCCTAAGGGCACTTGCATTCACTGAGGACCAGTAGCAGATTCAGAAGAGTAAAAGCAGCCTTGAAGTTCAATGTGTCTATATTAGTCTCCAATTTGGCTAGTCTGGCATTTTTGCCCGCTATTCAAATAGTTTCAAATTGCTTTCACTTCAAATCACGCTAAATAATCGTTCCTATTCGTTGAAATGTGTGTTAATATATCTAGTAGATATAAAAAAAAAATAGACTGGTTTATCTATATTTCCATGAAATTCAAATTCAAAATTTACAGCTTTTTTACTTTGGTGTGTGTAAGAGAAATTCTTGTTGTTTTTTTGGCCGAAAAGTAATAGAAAAATCAACTCATTCCTTATGACCAGAAGTTAGTAGAGAGCGAGAGTTTTCGCTATGGAATGGATTATGTAGTTTGGTTAAATGCAAATTAAAAAGATTAAAGGAAATAAGTTTAAAAAAAAACCGGATTCGTTTGGATTAAAAACTAATGTACGTAAGATATCTAACTGATTTCATTAGTGTGTTAGATTAGAGATGAAGGTAAAAAATTAAATTTAAAAAATATCGAAAGATTTCTAATTGTGTGATATAAAATTGCGTTTCTATCTTTGAATTAATAGATAAAACTCAATTACCTATATAAATTTAAGAGATGAGGTCTAGCATAGATATATTATATTAAAACAATATATGGTAAAGATAATTATAATTAATAGTATTAAATAACCAGAAATTGACTTCAGAAGTGATTCACTCAATAGAGAGCAAAATCATGAATACCCAATAAAAAGTTGACACCAAAATGAAAATATATTTTTTCTCTAAAAAGAAGAATGACAGGAAGTTTTACTTTGCCAATGTTTATTCACTCAAAGATTGAAAGAATATTGAGGCGGATACCCAGAAATAAGAGAAAGATATATAGAAAGCGAGAGTAAATGATGTAAGGTTAAGATGTCTGCTATTGCTAACATCTTTAGCTTTATCTGATGTGATTCGAAAATGGGGTAAAAGTCATTAGAGGGGGCTAATACAACTTCCAAAGGAGTACTGATACCCGAGAAGGGGCAGAGGTTTTCGAATTAAAATTGAGTCGCAGGATGATGTTCTTCACTGATCATCGTAGGAAAGAAAGAGGAAAACTACGAAGGAAAGAAATTAAAAATAAGGATAAAAGATAGCGAAGGGAAAAATTTGTTAGAACAAACATCTGCTTTGGTAGGAAGTTAGAACAAGAAAAATGTTCTGCAAGTACTTAAATGTTTTGAAGTTACGGATTTGAATGGCTAAAAAGAGTGCGTTCTACGAAATGAGGGTAAAATTCATTAAATGTATGTTTCTAACTACCTTTGGCACAATATAAAGAACTATTCGCTAGGATGAACGACATTTTACCACTGCAGAATCTAGTTATACTAGGTTACTACTTGTAATGTTTATATAATAGAAGCTTAATAACTTCTCTAGATAGGTGTATGTGATTATATATTTATGGAAATTTTGCATAAATTATATGATTAAGATTGTTTACAAAAGAGTACTTGTACGTCGTCTCAATTTTGTCAACTGAATCCAGAAATAAAATCCGTTTCCTCTGCTCAGGCCAGGTTTATTTGCTAAGTCGATCTTTTAAAAATCGCAACTTATATTAAATCGATTACAATTTTTACATTGTCGGTTGATTTTTGTTAATTGTTTCATAGAAAATTAGTGTTCAAGATAAAATATAGCGTTTTATAACACAATTTTCTAATTAAATGTTACGAAAATTGATTCTGGTAGATTGAATATTATACATTGATAAGGGTAAGTACATGTAAATTGAATTTTAGGTCATCATTGCTGAGAGATCAGGACATAAACCTCTGATTCTTCAAACTCTTATAATGCTCAGCCGTAGTGATGTCTATTCAGAGTCTAAAAGTAATCGGCTATCAGTTCTCCACTACACCTTTCCTGATTTCTGGTCTCCAACTCTTTCATGTTCTAATGAAATCTCTCCATTTTCTCGTCGCTCATTCAACCCAGATCCTCACGAAACTGATCCATATTTAAGAATAATTAATGCAATTTGATGCTCATGTTGCATCCGTAACCAGTTAGCATATTGGTGACAATTTCTCTGTAATTCCTTGCATTATTGGTTCCAATAAATTTATTCTCGATCAGAACAGCCACCTTCGATGATTCAAATTCCACTTCGTTCGTTTAGTTTTCAAACACTGGATCCAAGATGAGTTGACAGAATTGTGGACCGTAAAAGATGCCAGCTTTCTACTTCTCCATGTTTAATACTGGAAAAACGTGGTACAAATAAATGAAGCAGCCAACATCCTTAGCCAGAGCTTTAGTGAATTGTTTAATCTAACTTTGCTTGATTTTCAGTGGTGGGAATAGTATCATATCTCTGTCAATCAAAGGTTTATTTATTATGTTCCTTGCTCTGCAAGGCACAAATTCCTCCAATACAGGTCAGTCCTTCTTAGTGTAATACTGAGCCTGTCCCTATCTATCTTACATTGACAGGAAGCAAGGGTACTTGATAAACTCGGACGGTTATTCTAACAAAAAATTCACAATCTTCTGGCCAATGCAAATCAACCACTCATGCCGATGATTACGAATTTTCTCCAACACGGACTGCACCGCTTCATACTGCTCTTTCAGTGTAATCGAGTGAGTGAAGGATACCGAAGCAAACTGGTTGCCTTTGGGCAGCAGAACATATTTCAGCGATCGCTTGCTGCAGATTTGACTGTGGCACTCCAAGTTTGTGTAAAAGCTGTGAAATATCTATACAGCACACCAATTCCTTCTTTTCACAAAAGAGGGAATCTTGATGTTTATTGCAGTAGAAGATGATGTGAGCACTGTCAGGGAGTATTTTTTTTTCCCTAAATCTGGATGCCAACAGTTCGGCAGAAGAATTTAACCAGCTCAGATCGCCAATTAGATCATTTAGCTCATTTGGGAATATATAATGTAGAACATTATCGTCAAAAACCACTTCTTATACATTTTATTCAACCCTAGATGCATCTTTGTCACTAATGTCAGGAAGTTCTCCAAAGACAGGTACAGAAATTTTGTCACACTGAGCTACTGGACGACGTGCTAATTGAAGTTCAATATTCTTGAGACTGCCCTGGTTTTTTTCTCTTGATCCGAGTCAAATAAATAGCGCATAAGTAACAGACACTGCCATGGTTTGTCGGATCCCTCCAAATAATCGGAATTCCATACTTCAAACAATTCTTCTTTCTTTGGTCTAACGACAACATATATATTTGGTGTATGTCTTGTATACAAAGTGCGCTGCTCAAACTTTTTTCTGGTCACCAATTTTGATACAAAAGTAAGCATGGAATCACACTTTATGAAGGTTTGACTGGATTTCTGTGAGAGACAACGATTTATTCGCCGCAAATTTAGTACAATACGCCGGGCTTGTTTTTGCAAGATCTTCTAGCCGATTCCATTTCACTCTATTGTTAAAGAAAATAGCAGTTAGTCAACTATTGTCCCCAAATTGCCCAGTATTTGTTTATTTAAAGAGATAAACAAGATTTTTGCAGCATATAATTAGAAAATCGAAAAAATGTGGCGATAAATCAAAATGTTGACCTGATTAAGCAAACACATTGTGATTTTATGATTCAGGACATCAAAATTCTCATATATTTAGCTAAAACCTTTGAAAAAAAAGTTGTTATTGGCCCGTGAATTATTCATCTCGTGTTTTTGCATTTAAAGCAACGCCACCTTAGCTTCTGACCTCTTGGCCTTTTTTTTAATAAAAACTTTTTATTTAAATTATAGACAAAGTATGATCGATGTGTATTTCTTCACTAAACACTTTATATTTCAATTGAGTAATTATATTTATACTTTACTACATCTCATAAATAACTATACAACACAATTTCTCTACATCCAATGTTTATCACAGAATAAAATATAACTGTTTTGAGCATATTCGTTGCGAAATGAAATTAAAGAATCACAAATTAAGTAACTGATGAATAGAAGAAAGGTTCGTTGAAAAATATTCTTGTTGATATACGGATAATGAGGCTTCGGCTGAATTAAGTCCTACTAATTCAAATTCTTATATTCATTTTTACTCTTCTCACAGCCCTAAAGTTAAACGTTCTGTTTTTTCTTCTATGTTTCTACGGGCTTTACGAGTTGTGAGCCCGGAATATATGGATTCGGAATTTTCCAATATCTTTGAAATTGGCCATAAACTTTGATACCCTTACCCGTTTCTTCAAAACTGTCTTTCTTCTGCTAAAAAGACATGTTATCAAACTGTCCCTACTCTCCCTTTTAATAGTAATAACAATTTAGTTCTACCTTTTTCTCTTTGTTTTAGTGATCTTCCCCTTCTTTTGAATAACTTTAACATTTCTGTTGCTTTTAAATATGAGACGACCATTAAGAATTTATTAGTACGTAATAATTGTAATAGTTTGGGAGGGGGGAGGAGTTTATTTAGTTAAGTGTTCTGGTTGCCTAAGTGAATATTATGGACAAACAGGTAAACAACTTTCTGTTCGCATAAATCAACTTAAATATAATGTCCTTAGAGGGGAAGATAACAGTGCTTTATTTGTCCATATGTCAGATAAGAACCATTTAATTAACTGGAAATCGGCCAAATTTATCGATCGTTCCAATGACCATATAAAAAGGAATATCATTGAATGTGCTTTTATAAGGCAATGTGATAATTTTAAACTTTCCCCTGGCTTATATAAAATAGATGCTATAATTAAAATATTAATACTTAAAGAAATTAGTTCTGACTTTTGTTCTTAGTTTTTTATATACAATCTTTAGTTATGTGGTCCCAATTTTATTTTTATTTTATTTTTTTAATTGTCACTGCTCCGTTATCTACATTATATTTTCGCCACTTTTCACTCTTTGCGTCTTATAATATCCCTAGTTAGGCTATATCCATTTCTTTTAATCCGTTACCCTTTGCGTCCTCTCAGTTTGCCCTTATACCTGCTTCTTGTAATTCTTAATGTGAATCTTTACCTTTCGCCTTCCGTCATCCTCATTGGTGATTTCTTGTTTTTGAGGCGGTCTTTCATACTTTTCTTTCGTATATATTATACCTCTAATATAATATTATTTTTTGTAGTTATCCTTGATAAGGAACTTAATAAAGTTCGAAAGTACTTGGAGACACCATTTCATTTTTTCCTGCGGGACATTGCATGTATATATATATGTATGTTTGTAAATGTGTCCAAGTATAAAACGAGAAAATCGAGGAGGAGAGAAATCACTCGAGGGACATCATTCATTCGAGAGAAATCATATTCGAGGAACAGTTTCACATATCGCTCGGGTCATACCAATCAAATGATTACTCCGCAATAGGAGATAGCTTTTACGCAACTGATCTTTCATCAAGACGAGTCTTATTCATTCATTGTACCAAAGCAACGAACATTAAGAGAGTTGTATTTAAGCATCATCAAAGATAATCCCGTGAGATCGATAATCAAACTAATTCGAACTCCTCCTCCATTTGCTACCCAAAGCCACTAAATATATAGAAATGCAATCTTCTTGCTTTCATCACCATTTTGCTCGAAGGAAAAATCATATCAGAATTTCTACTCATCGCTTAGCCCAAAATATTCATCCATTACCTTTTGGAGTCAGGTAATAATTTCTCGGAACGTTATCGCATCACCCAAATCCGGTTTAACGATCAACGCTTCGCAATAATCTTATGGGGAGCGCAATAGCAAAGAGGATCACAAAACGAGGTGGATTATAAATATATCTGGATCCCATCATCCAAATCCTTTCATTATCCAAACTCATAAAAACCATCCAAAACCTCTACAAAACAATCAACCCTCCCCCATATATATTTACATAGAATAAAAAAAAAATGGCCTTTGAAATGCACATCAATTGACCGTGAGATGTCTTTGAAATCTGGCAAACCTAGTCAGTGTAGGGGGAAGGAATATAGAAAGGGAGGGAGGTATGGTGGAAGGGGTGGAGAGAGGCAGGTGTAACTGTTAGTAGCTAGTGTCTTCAGTCAGGCAGCAAAAGTAGTTGAGTTTCACATTTTGTATACCATAGACGGGTGGCAAATTTTCCTGCTAAAAATCTATTTATTCCTTACAGAAATATACAATTCACTTTACAGCATTCTTATTACCTTCGCCATGTTACGAATACAGGAATTTTTTTATTAGTTAATCAGTATTATTTAGTTTTACTAAGCTATTGGGTGACATCAAACACATATACCTAAACACTATACCATTTATTGGCACACATTACACTTAATAATTATTAATTATGGATAGTGGGACGTGGGGTGGCCGGAACCAAAGAGTCATGCAGCCTTCGTAAGTTGGGTGCAATGTCAGGAAAGTTGGTGGTGTACCCACCGGGATAAGGAGTGCTGACGTAGGTTGGGCAGGTTGGTGTACTCTCGTGGTGGAGCGGGGCCTGAGTACTGCTCACGCGGTTTGGCGTAGCCCTCCCTGGCAGGATGGCAGGTGGACTCGCCTTATGGGACATAGCAATATACCGGTTGACTGTCCTGAGCACCTCATCCTTCAGATCTCATTGCAACCGCTACCGCACCTGCTTCATTTTCTGTCCAAGGTATCCTAGGTCCGTCTGGATGGTCTCCTTCAGACACGACTGAGGCTTGAGGAAGGTGAGGATTTCATTCAGGAGATCACTGTTCTTGCTGGTCTTGGCTTTTAACTAGAGCGGGAAAACAAGCAGTTAATGTCATGTAACTGCGATATTAAGAAACACACACTACACCAAACTACATGCACTCCATGTAATTATTCATTAATTATATATATCCATTAATTACATATATTGTGGATTACTATATTTTTATACAACATTTTGCATCAGCAGCTCGTAGCCTTCCTCGTCCTCGTTATTGCCGGACTGGGACCGTTTCCTCGGTGCCTTTTTTTCCCCCTCAGCTTCCTGCGGTGTTTCTTTTTCCGCTTTCTTGGGTCGAGATGCCTCTGGTAGCTGGGACAGCTGTGTAAATGCAAGAATAGGTTTTATTACTGTGACATGATTATTTAATAAAATGTAAGGTAACTAGTATGAAAAATTCTTACACAAAGCATGGTTGATATAAAAGAAAACATGAAGTCTAATTTTAAACAAACTAAAAATGTGCGTAATTACCTGAGTGTTGGTGCGGCCGTTCTGGCAAACAATATGGTCCTTGAGGAACTCGAGAGTAAACAACACCCAGCGGTCGTCTCACTCCTGTATAAATTCATTAAAGCTTACACAAAAGCTTTTTGAATTGTAGTGTAACACACTAATGTAGAATTCGGGTTATCACTCACTAATTGAACAGTGAATTGCATAGCAGTCTTCATATTACTATCATAACGAGTTTGTCCAGGTTGAGGCAGAAACGTTTAAGGAATAAATTAAATTATTTTTCCTTCTGCAAACATTAAAAGCTCGCTCGTAATTTGTTTATTTCTCTCTCCATGAGGAAACTTTGCATCACCGTATAAAACAAATACAAACGACTGGCCAAAATTAAGCATTGATAGAGAAACTTTTATTTTATTATTCATTGTGAAAATTTTTGCATCGGAGTAAATTAATTTAAAAAAAATATATATATTTTGACTCCTTGTTAGCGAAGCTAGTACCTGATTCATTATAACTTCATTAGTGACCATTCGAATTCTACTACTTCTCTCTTGATGTGCAATATTTAAATATTTCTGAGTTTCCACTAGGTTTGGCTATCATTGGGTGCGATGTTCTATAGAAACTATAGAAGAGCTATCTGCTGCGTCCATAAGTAAGATTTCACTTGATATCTTGTTAAAAGAGTTTCGAAGCTAATCTCAAAAGCAAAAAGTTAAATCCCACTTTCATCTATTTACAAATCTATCTCTCCTCTAAATTATTATAATTTCACATTAATTTGAAATGATACACCTAACACTTTCTTAGTATAAGATAACACGAGTGACTAAATTTATAATAATCCAAGCTATAATAAGGAACTTTACTAATAGACTCGAAATATCTCTGAATTGATATATATATATATCTGTTCCGCTATAAACTTGAACGACTCCTCTAGATTAGCCTCATATATAACTGACAGGAAGTGACAAATTGATAACTGCCCTTGTGCCTTATCCCCTATTTAAGAGCTGTTAACGGAAATGGTTTATAATTAACACTTGTTCCACTTTCAATTAAGATAAAAGTCCATTAGAGATGGGCAATACAATATATAATCAGCTTGCATGAGAATTGCGGCGGTATGGGTTGGGAAAATTATATTCTAAATATCGAATATTGATGAAATAGATATGTAGTTGTAGTAAAATAAGCCGACATGGATATATATATATATATATATATATATATATATATATATATATATATATATATATATCAGAACCTTTGTTAAATCTAATGACAGATTCCAAATATGTAAATAAAACCACTATGGAGGAGCGTAGTATATATTAACTCGAGACCATTCGGCATGGAGTTTGTCATGCCAGCCTCAGTCGAACACTAAGAATAGATATTCTAAGTGTTTGACTGAGGCTGGCATGGCAAACTCCATGACGAAACTGGTCTCGAGATAATAAATACTAGGTTCCTCAACAGTGGTTTTATTTATATATATATATTGTTTGTTATATCTCAATTTTAAACAAAAAACTAACCATTTGCGCATTATAAGTTCTTCCTTTCTATCCTAAAAATAGTTTAGGATCCATCAGGTCTACTATCCAGCCCATAATAAGACTATAAAACTGTTCCCGACATTATAAAAAGGAGGGTGGTTTTCTAATAAGCCATGGAACATTTCCAATCGGCCCTGTAATCCAGCTTCCACTGCGCTTCCTGGATGTTCTTCAAATCTTCTTCCTCCTTCCTTTTTTTATCCAAGAAGGAAACTGATTAAAAGCAAAAGGGTCTCAAATTCGGCCTATTCATCAAGGACAAGCACTGCTTTCACTCACTGACTGCAAACCAGCTCTGATCCTAAAAGAAAATTGATCAAATTGCTATTTCTACAATTTACATCCAGCGAAACATTTGGTGGACTTCCCTAAGTTAGTTAACTACAAGAGCAAGAAGCGACTACTCTAATAGAACATAATTGTCCTGAGAATAATGGTCTGTTCGTTATAGACACTGAAACTCGCTAATAACTTAGTATGGGAAGGCAAAATTTCTGTTCTCTGTCAATTAATTTGCATGAAACCTTTTCCCCCTGGTCGAATAAATATGTAGAAAACGAAGGATAATTTTACACATTAACCATAAATTGGGCATATAATATACAGAAAGCCATAATTATAATGAATGATTGCAGGACATAATGAATTGTTAGCCCATATAAACGTCATATCGAGAGATGACTTCAATAACTCTATCATGAATGGAATCTGTTTATTTCTTAATAATAGCAGGTTGGACTTCCTCATCGGCCAAAACATCTTGTTTAATAATGGACCACATGTTTTCGATTTTGGTTCAGATCCAGAGAGGATGATGGCCACACCATCAACTTCTCATCTTGTACACTGTAAGAACTTAGGATGCTTTAGATGCCCTGAGTGAGTGGGATGATGCATTGTCATGAATACAAACTAGAGTTGCTAGAAGTGTTTACGGTCTGTCTTCTAGCCAGGGATCCAAGAACTACTTTTAAGTTTGCACTAGGCAGCTGCCGTCATTTTTACCCCATTATTCACCCCGACTTGTTCAACAAGACTGTGTTCAATTACATAAAATTGCGCCCACAACATGAATTTTCCTTAATGCTGTTGACGTTGCAAACGATGATGACGCTCATGTCCGAAATAGACCAAAACATATGGCCAACCGTAAGTTATGTACAGATTTAACCTGGTTTCGTCAGTAAAGAGAACACAAATCGTGTCCAAAACAATGTAATTCTGGACCCATTGAAGCCTCAAAGTTTTGTAAAGGGACGTTAAAGAAGCAAGTTTCGGGGGAGCTCGTACGGAAGCCATGGATCCTAAGATACTCTTTCTGGTGGTTTTCGGTGCATGAGGACGACCAGCGGCGGTGAAAATGACTTGCTCCGTGTTTCTTACTAAAATGACGGCCAATATCACTTAATTCTCTAATTGTAACATCATTAGAACTCACACAATCGCATCACTTCTTCTTTAGCGAAGGGTAATTAATGTAGCATTTACCACGTCCACATGGCGAGCTAACCTCTTTGTTAAAAAATGAACTGAAGTGCCAACAGCTTTTTCCTTGATGACGATAAAAATTCAAAATGATTCATAGACAACCGTAAAAACCTAAATTTCTTTACCAAGCTATTTGCGTCGTGTTTCAGTGTGTATTTGTGATGTTTGGGAAAGCATAAATCCATTACTATATAGAGAATCAATTCTGGGACCTTATTACTGGCTATTATTCTTAAAAACGATGTAGAATTCTAAGTACCTCCATGCATTAGTGTATGCATAAATAAACAAACACAGCTGCGTGTCTCTCTCTTCTTCCAAAATCGCTTTTCGCATCGAATCTCCTCCACCCCTTTTCGCGCCTTTGAGACAACCAAATTCGCGGCCAGCCACACAGGAAAATGTCTGCCTATAAAGACCCCTCCTATCCGACGAAGGTGCGAGGTTTTTGGCGCCCTCGTAAACCACGACGTGGGACGAGGAAAGCTCGGTAAGCCCCGAGGTGTGAAAGATTTGGTCTGTCCTGGCAGCAGACATAAAGTCTTTCTTGCAGCGATACGGATTTTATGAGAATTCGGTGCTCTCTATTGAATTTTGCTCAGAGGAAAATAAACGGGAAAATTATCCCTGGAGTGAGGCACACGATCTTGGACCTACGTTGTGTGTGGAGCAAGTCTCGCAAAGGAAACAGTTCGCCCGTTGCAAGAAGAAAAACTTCGGGGAATTGGTTGTAGCCTTCACGTTACTTGTAGGTGCCAAACTTCTTGCAGAACCACCCCCTTCAGAGTCAGAGGTTACACATACCTTTCTCTGCAGATAACCCTAGACGCAGCTAGGTAATCATTATGGCTACCCACTCCAGGAGCCAATAATCGGAATGAACACTTCGAGGAGAAGAATTCCGATTGGAGTCACAGTCCGACTCGTCTTTGCGATCCCGCCTCGGATCATTATATCCGGACCCCGGTCTAGTATTACCCACTATTCGGTAACCTCGGACGACCAGGCTAAGGGTGAACATCATCATCAGAAGAAGCCATTCACCTTCACTTTCCAAATACTTTCTAACTATAAGTTATCGTTAATGAGAATTAACGATACTTATTCAGTGCAAAGATTAATCCTATTTATACCTATATACGCTGTTTCATATTTCTAATTCATGTATATTAAAGATTATTTGTGTATCTGTGTGTTTAACTATTTTAGACGATATTTTGGCAATTAATAAGCAATCCACTCGGCTTAAATCTCAATATTACACAGGTCCACCCATGACTGGCTTTTACTGAGTGAGAACACAATCAGGGGATCATTATCTTAATTTTGATCAAAAGGGACGCACCGGGGTTATTCTTATTCACCGGAAGTGGCTACGGTAGGTGCATTTGCTACACTTCAACTCCACTTTACCTTGGTGCGGGATTATAATGAATGCCTAGGAAGTGGGACTGAGATTACCCACTTACTTAACCTCGACACTAAATTATGAGCCAAACTAAGTATTTTTCCCTACCTATTATATGTCTATAAAGTCCTAGGCAGCTGTATCTATAAATGTCTTACCTCTAAATTAAAATAATGAGGAAATTCAATATTTACTCGTCATCTTTATAATATAACATTATAACCGAACTTATTTCCGGTTTCACACAATGGTCTACCGATAGATTCCATAAGCAAGGAAAACTGGGATATACTAAAGGGAAAACGCATCACCTCCCAATCGGATACGACGCGAAGATCAAGTGAAAATGAGGAATCACCCGAAACATATGTCAGATACATCTAATACTACTTTTAAATCTTTAGCCTAGATTTAAATTTATTATTGAATTCTATGGTGTTTATATTATATTAATTTGACTGTGTGTCCTATTCGTCAGTTGTCCAGGCAAGACCTAAACAAGTGTTTCATGGTTTCTCGTAAGTAGCTTGCACCCTAATTTTTTTTATTTTTTCTAATTTTCTAAAGAGGTTTGATAAACTTTGAAATTTTAATATATATTTGAATCTAATCACGTTAAAACTTAAATCTTTCCCAACTTAAATGGTTTTACTCACGTCTCTTCAAATATAGCAAGAAACTTCACAAACAAGAAAATAATATCAGAAGAGAAATTTTCTGTGATTCTAATTTGACTCAGTGTCCTATTCGTCAGTTCTTCAGGCAAGACCTAAACAAGTGTTTCATGGTTTCTCGTAAGTAGTTTTTTACTATAAAAATGTGTATTTTTTCTAATTTTATAGAGTAGTTTAATAAAATTTTGAAATTTTACGATATATCCGAATCTAATCGCGTTAAAACTCGAATATATATATATATATATATATATATATATATATATATATATATATACACACAGTTATTATTTTTATTTGCCTGTATTTGTTTTTCAGGACTTTCAATTCGTGTTGGCATGGAATAGATCAAATTAGTGATGAGAACTTGACGGATATTTCTAAATTATATTTTTTATTCCATAAGCATAAGTTGGTGGCTTCTGTTTATCAACCACCAAATTAATTATCGCCCACATATTCTCTAATGGGTTCAAATTTGGTGAATTCTCGAGAAGGTAATAAAACCTCTTTTAAAATTTTACCTAAGAAGTTTATTATTGATTTTAATGGGTGACAAGGTGTGCCATCATGTTGGAAAATCCAATTATCATCGTTAAATTGGTGCTGAACTGTTGAGAAAGGGTGATATTTAAGCAAGTTTTGGTACCATTTTTAGTTAATGCATTGTGCTTGGGCAAAATATTTAGTGCTCAACTTTCGTTTGATAAGAAGCAGTAACCAAAATGGTGTGTCCGAATGCTTTACAGTGGGCATGACACAAGAGTTGTGAAAGCACTCATAACAGGGAATATTTCAGATGCTATAAACAAGTATTTATAAGATCCTTAATTATATTTCCTAAAACGTGAAGCCTATCCGCAAGGTTCCTTCTTTTGAGATGATGAAATTTTGCAGCTCTTTTCTATTTTAGACCTTTGTCCAAAGTTTATGCCTCACTGTGAGCGATGAGCCGTTCACATCTGTTCCTTTCAAATTGTGGGCAAGCTTGGCATTGGATTCAACTTACCAGGAAGCGATCATTGCCTTTATTTGAAGCTCAAGTCATCCATAAACCTTCTTTCTTGTGCTAGGACCTACCAGGATGTGATCTTTGCGTTCCTTTGAAGCTCTTTGGGATCCATCTAAGCGTATGCGTTCGTTTTGAAAGCATTAATGATCCTAAAATCGGGGCCCTTCATTTAATATTCTTAGAAATTATTTTCTTGCATTTTAGACCAATTAGGTGAGGAGCAACTATGGTTGGCGGCTTTTTCTTTGGGAAAACATTAATTTTTAAATAGGTAATACGAAATCGATCAAACTTTCACAAAATCATTCATTTCGCCCTTATTTGTCGTCATTTTGGCTTTTTGATAGAATTTGAAAGTTCCACACTGAAACTCACTTTATACAGGAAAACAGAACGCGATTTCGGATTAAGAGATGGAATGCAGTTTATTATTAATTTTGAAGACATGCTTTTTACATAAACGTACAATAATTTAAATATCAGAGCAATTGTTTCTATTGCGTGAATTTTAAAAACGAATGAAAAAAATGCAATATATATCAGTCTCAAAACATTTGCCTGTGACTGTAGATGAATTTACTTACGTTTATATACGTTATATTTTGCCCTAATAAGTAGTTTCATTTTAGCTGCAAATTTTAAATTTTACATAATTAATTCATATCAAGATCGTTTATACAGTATATGAATATTAAAAAAACACGCCACCGAACAAACCCTGAGGAACGTTGCTAGTAATCGATGCCCAAGAGGAACTATTCTAATTAACAACAAATCTACATATTCCTACGGTTTTGAGGAAATCCTCTATCCTTTTCAAGACTCTTTAAGTTCACTGGTTACAAAAGCTTTTTAAAAGTCAAGATAGACTAAATCTTCGGCTCTATACTGGCCAAACTTTTCAATCATTTCCTTACAAAAGAGGAAATTGTTCAGATTTAACTGCTCGCCTCAAAAGCCTTGTTCCTAATCATTAATTAATTGCCCACTAGATCTTATCTTCTTCTCCGATCTTATGACTACCAATGTACAGCAAAATGTTTACCAACAACAAAAGTAAGTAAATTAGGCCAAAAGTGTAAAAATATCTTGATGTCAGTTTTTGAAATGGGTTTTAAATTTGTCTCATTGAATCTCCCAAGAATTCTTCCTTCATTAATGAATGGGAAATATTTGATTTCGACCAGGCCCAGTGCAATTTTCATTTTATAAATATAAAAAATATTACAAATTTTGGTTATGTCCGTACTTAAAAGTATATAGTCTTCTTAAAAATTATTTTTTCCTTTCTTTTAGATAATTTAATTGTATCTTAGATGATATAAAGATTTACAAAACGTTCATTAAAGGTCTTTACTACGTGGTTTGGAACGCATTAGTGACATACTCGCCCTCCCGAAGTGGTCTATGAATTCATTTATTCACTTAAGATCATTTAATATTCCACAAAATTACTTTAGCAATTTCCGTTTCAGAGATTATTTAAATTTTTATAATTCGCTTAAAATGGCAACGATGATAAAGGTATCGGATTCGATTTTAGGTAGTTTTGCTCGTTTTCAGCATTTTAAGTGATCGATTACGTTTCTCTATATTTTAACTTCTTTATTTATTTACAACACCTCATTTCATCTCAAACAAATTCAGTTTATTATAAACAATTTCATTAATTATAATGAAAAATGGGAAAAATGAATATTTAAATTTAATAAACTTTTTCCTATAACATTTAAACATCATTAATTGCTCCATCTATATAAGACTTTATTGTTTAGTCTCATTGTCGTGGGAATGGCCAGATTCTATATGTATATATATATATATATATATACGTAGGTACCTTGGGGCTTAGGGCCGAAGTTGGTTGAAGACCGTTAGTGAAAGGGAAAATGGTTATGAGTCCAATGGTGATAGTTTATTATTAACTTTGCGGGGTCCTTCTTAACAAATATTTCAGAGTGCAAGTTGGCCAAAGATTGACAGGTGGCTGCTACGCCCTAGGGTTGCAAAAGAAAGAAAATGACGAAAATATATCTTAACTAACAACAAAATTCTATTTATATTTACACAAAAATTGGGTTTAAAGGAAATGGTCGCGCAGGCGGGGTTAAAGGTCCACACGAGATACAGGTAGGTTAATTAAGGGATTAAAGAGGTTAGAATCAGTTTGGTGATTTGAAGGAGGATTTTAAACTGGGGCGTTTACACATATAATGGAGCAATAGGGTAAGCTAGATTCAAGATGAATCTGCAGGCGGCAACGGTTATGATTACCTCCCTAGTTGGGGTACGATGAATGCGATGGAAGAAGTCAAGTTACCTCTTGCTTCAGACGAGGGAGCACTTGTCGAGCCGTCACAGTCAAGAATCCTCGTCAGGTATTTGCCGATTGACATGGCAGAGTTCACTGATGTCGATGCTTGCCGATTGACTATGGCAGAGTTCACGGATGGGGATACTTGCCGATTGACTATGGCAAAGTTCACGGATCGATTTAGCTTTCAACTCGAATCGAAATCGCCGCTGGGGGGATGGGGAAGCGTCCTTCAGCTCGTTTGCCGGAGTAGGTGGAAGTCTAAGAGTGCTGCTCTCTAAACCTCAGTCGAAGCGTTATATAGGCGCCTGGTAAGGTGGCTCTAGACGCGCGCGCGAATTTAGTGAAAAGTCGGCGACTCCTTCGGGGGAAGGGGGAATCGTGATAACGTTGGTTGAAATGTCCAACGGATTTCAATCTGGAAAGCCAGAATGCTTTCGGAGAGGTGGCCGTGGGAGACAAAGACATCGGTCCCTAGGCAAATACAGCTGGGGCGTGTGATAACGGCGTCAGCCGCCTCCTTGACCACGTTCAGCCATGCTTTCACAGCTCCATGCGATGATCTCAGGATCTACGTGGATACAGTAGGGCACGTGGTCGCCATTTGACATCATTCTGCTACACTCATGACATTCTATGACATTTGATTATTTTTATATCTAAAGTGAATTTTTACTTGATAGGAATAATGTAAAGCAAACTCAAAGCTACCCTCAATAAAGCATGGAAGCACAGATAAGAGGGAATTGCCATTAATTAATGGCAACTCCAACTTATCTTTGCTTGCATGGGTCGTTTATCGACCCATAAAATCGAATCATTTTACGCTTGTTGAAAACTTACTTAAAATGTCAGTTTCTTAGAATTTCTGTCCTAAATATGTCAAAAGGAACGAGGTAAAATTATATTTCTTCTCTTTTTCACTTTGCAATAACTTCAAAGCTCAGGGGAGAACGAAATTCCCAAATCTCGTTTTTCCGATTAGATTCCAATGATGAACTGGAGTGAATATATTTTTAAAAAATAAGAAACTCCTAGAAATATTATCATCGAGCTAATTCACTTTGATTAATCGATTGAAATAAAGGCAGCATTTAACATTTACCAGTTAATTAGGAGTTGGCATCTCGCTCAATGGTTCTTCAGCAGTTTCTACAGCATTACGCCTATTAATGATTTATTCGCATTAAATGCGCTTGAAATTATGAGTTCCATATTGGAATAAACTTTGAACTTTGGAGGATATATTGAAAAGTCTGGCGAAAAATCTGCTTTGATGAATTTTATAGAAATGTCTTTCATTTGCAGAGAGTTGAAACAAATATTCGGCTGCTGACAAAAAGTTAATTTTAATTAATTACAACTATAGTTTCTGTGTATATTACAAATATATTATAAAGTTCTGTAATACATAAGTTTTCTGATACACCAAACTTTTCTCATTCCTTGGTTACGTATATGTATATGTTGGTGTATGTTTCTTGCATGTGTCCAATAAATCTAGAAAGCAAATAAAAATACAAGCTTTCTTATAAATCTTTTAAATATCTAAAGTAGAGATGACATTGAAATATATGAAATCTTCGTATCAATATACGGTGCGTTACAGTAAAATTTCTTAATATAATACATCACATTTGTTGATTAATAAGACATTCCATGTCGAAAGGATCCTATAATGAGGTGATACTGGCGAAAAAAGTGAATATACACGTAACTGAACGTAGCTATAAATTTGGCGGTTGATAAACAGAAGCCAACGAATTATGCTTATGGAATAAAATTTAGAAATATCAGTCAAGTTCTCATCACTAATTTGATCTATTCCATGCGAACACGAATTGAAACAGTCGTGAAAAACAAGGGAGATCATCGTAAATAATGACTGCGTGAGTATAATTTGACTCTATTTAATAATAAAAAGGGTCTGCATCTAAATTTGTATATATTTCACCTTACGACCTTTGATTAGTTCTTGTGATCTTCATATATGAAAAAAATATAGTAGTCGCAAAAGTGTTGGACATGACTTTAAATTAAAATAATCAGAGAGGAAAATACAATATGGTGGATAATTAAAAAACAGGCAACATGGAAGAGAATTTGTGTCTAAATCTCGGTTGATCAGAAATTTAAAAATAAATATACTGTAGTTTCACCGAAGGTGACTGAGATTCTAAGATAGATAGAGATTTTTGTTTCTTAACCAAAAAAAACAACCTTTTCTTCCCTTCTTTAATGAATTTTAAGTTTAATTATGGACTATAAGTTGCAGCTCTTCCCACCATACGTGTGAAAGGAGATAGTAATATTGTAAAGCATAAAGCGACAAATGACGAAATTAACTTTTGAACTAAGAAAGGATCATAATAAGAATGAATGAGGCACCTCAATTTCCAGTCAGCTGCATATTAGCATCTAGGCAATCAACGTATCGAAGACGTTGAAGCCGTAAACGGGTGTACTTATATAAATTAGACTCAATAATTGAAAAAGATAAAAGAGAGACTAAGAGAAATAACAGTTCCTATTTAATAAACAGAAGATTTAACACTTACAGAACAGAATTTCTTTAAATTGAACTGAAAGTAATAATTAAATAGTTTAAGAATAGAATAGATTAATATTTTCATAAAATTTGACATAGGCAAAGAAGAGATGTTAAATTCATCCCTTTTTATTATCCTATAATCCTTCTACCTTTTTTTCGTTTCTCACTTCCACCCTTTACTTCCTAATTGAATTAGCCTAAAGTAGATCGATAGATCTTTGCTTGTTAGTAATTCTTTAACACCAGTTGTGAAATACAGACATAGTAAATATTAAAGAATGCTTACATTGTTCCATATATTTATCTAGAACTCAAAAGGTTTCATCGGAAGTTTAAGTTGTAATCCTAAAACAAATGTAACTAGATTCAATCCCAAACTCTATGGAAATCTCACAGAAAATTTCTCCTCTGATATTATTTTCGTTTGTGAAGTTTCTTGCTATATTTGAAGAGACGTGAGTAAAACTATTTAAGTTGGGAAAGATTTGAGTTTTAACGTGATTAGATTCGGATATATAATACAATTTCAAAATTTTATCAAACCTTTTAGAAAATTAGAAAAAATAAAAAAATTTATGGTAAAAACTACTTACGAGAAACCATGAAACACTTGTTTAGGTCTTGCCTGGACAACTGACGAATGGGACACACAGTCAAATTAATATAATATAAACACCATAGAATTCAATAATTAATTTAAATCTAGGCTAAAGATTTAAAAGTAATATTAGATGTATCTGACATATGTTTCGGGTGATTCTTTATTTTCACTTGATCCCCGCGTCGTATCCGATTGGGAGGCGATGCGTTTTCCTTTTAGTATATCCCAGTTTTCGCACCTACAAGTAACGTAAAGGCAACAACCAATCCCCCGAAGTTTTCCCTCTTGCAACGGGCGAACTGTTTCCTTTGCGAGACTAGCTCCACACACAACGTAGGTCCAAAATCTTCTGCCTTACTCCGGGAAGAATTTTCTCGTTTATTTCTCTCATGAGCAAAAATCAAGAAAGAGCACTGAATTCTCATAAAATCCGTATTGCAGGGCAAAAGAGCTTTTCTCTGCTGCTAGGACAGACCAAATCCTTCACACTTCGGGGCCATCCAAGCTTTTCTCGCCCCACGTCGAGGTTTACGACGGCGCGAAAAAACTTGGGCCTTTGTCGGCTAGCAGGTGCCATTTAAGGCAGACATTTTCCTGTGTGGCCGGCCCTGAATTTGGTTGTCTCAATGGCGCGAAAAGAGGTGGAGGGGATTCGATGCGAAAGGCGAATTTGGAATAAGGGAGAGACACGCAGCTGTGTCTGTGTATTTATGTATACACTAATGCATGGATGTACTTAGGCTTCTACATCGTGTTTAAGAATAATAACCAGTAATAAGGTCCCAGAATTGATTCTCTATATAGTAATGGATTTATGCTTTCCCAAACATCACAAATACACACTGAAACACCACGCAAATAGCTTGGTAAAGAAGGTTAGGTTTTATAGGTTCTTTTTGAATCATTTTGATTTTTTTTTCGTCATCAAGGAAAAAGCTGTTGGAACTTCAGTTCATTTTATAACAGAGAGGTTATATTGCCATGTGGACGCGGTAAATGATTTCTTAACGACCCTTCGCTAAGGAAGAAGCGATGCGATTGCGCGAGTTCCAATAATGTCACAATTAGGGATTTGAGTAATATTGGCCGTCATTTAAGTGGGAAACACGGAGCAAGTCAATTTCACCGCCGCTGGTCGTCCTCATGCACCGAAGACCACCAGAAAGAGTATCTTAGGATCCATGGCTTCCGTACGAGCTCCCCCGAAACTTCTTCCTTTAACGCCCCTTCACAAAACTTTGAGGCTTCAATGGGTCCAGAATTACATGGTTTTGGACACGATTTGTGTTTTCTTCACTGACGAAACCAGGTTAAATCTTTACAGAACTTACGGTTGGCCATATGTTTGGGTCTATTTCGGAGATGAGCGTCATCATCGTTTGCAACGTCAACAGCAGTGAGGAAAAGTCATGTTGTGGGCGCAATTTTATGTAATTGAACACAGTCTTGTTGGACAAGTCAGGGTGCATGGTGGGGTTAAAATGACGGTAGCTGCCTGGTGCAAACTTTAAAGGGGTTCTTTGATCCTTGGCTCGAAGACAGAATGTTTTCACTTCTAGCAACTCTAGTTTGTATGCATGATAACTCCCATCCCACTCAGTCTGGGCACTTAAAGCATCCTAAGTTCTTACAGTGTACAAGATGCGAAGTTGATGGTGTGGCCACCATCCTCTCCGGATCTTAACCAAAATCGAAAACATGTGGTCCATTATTAAACAAGATGTTTAGGCCGATGAGGAAGTCCAACCTGCTATTATTAAGAAATGAACAGATTCCATTCATGATAGAGTTATTTAAAGTCATCCCTCGATATGACGTTAATATGGGCTAACAATTCATTATGTCCTGCAATCATTCATTATAATTATGGCTTTCTGTATATTAAATTCCCAATTTATGGTTAATGTGTAAAATTATCCTTCGTTTTCTACATATTTATTAGACCAGGGGGGAAAGGTTTCATGCAGTTTAATTCAGAGAGAACAGAAATTTTGCCTTTCCATACTAAGTTATTAGCGAGTTTCAGTGTCTATAACGAACAGACCATTATTCTCAGGACAATTATGTTCTATTAGAGTAGTCGCTTCTTGCTCTTGTAGTTAACTAACTTAGGGAAGTCCACCAAATGTTTCGCTGGATGTAAATTGTAGAAATAGCAATTTGATCAATTTTCTTTTAGGATCAGAGCTGGTTTGCAGTCAGTGAGTGAAAGCAGTGCTTGTCCTTGATGAATAGGCCGAATTTGAGACCCTTTTGCTTTTAATCAGTTTCCTTCTTGGATAAAAAAAGGAAGGAGGAAGAAGATTTGAAGAACATCCAGGAAGCGCAGTGGAAACTGGATTACAGGGCCGATTGGAAATGTTCCATGGCTTATTAGAAAACCACCCTTCTTTTTATAATGTCGGGAACAGTTTTATAGTCTTATTATGGGCTGGATAGTAGACCTGATGGATCCTAAACTATTTTTAGGATAGAAAGGAAGAACTTATAATGCGCAAATGGTTAGTTTTTTGTTTAAAATTGAGATATAACAAACAATATATATATATAAATAAAACCACTGTTGAGGAACCTAGTATTTATTATCTCGAGACCAGTTTCGTCATGGAGTTTGCCATGCCAGCCTCAGTCAAACACTTAGAATATCTATTCTTAGTGTTCGACTGAGGCTGGCATGACAAACTCCATGCCGAATGGTCTCGAGTTAATATATACTACGCTCCTCCATAGTAGTTTAATTTACATATTTGGAATCTGTCATTAGATTTAACAAAGGTTCTGATATATATATATATATATATATATATATATATATATATATATATATATATATATATATATGTCGGCTTATTTTACTACAACTACATATCTATTTCATCAATATTCGATATTTAGAATATAATTTTCCCAACCCATACCGCCGCAATTCTCATGCAAGCTGATTATATATTGTATTGCCCATCTCTAATGGACTTTTATCTTAATTGAAAGCGGAACAAGTGTTAATTATAAACCATTTCCGTTAACAGCTCTTAAATAGGGGATAAGGCACAAGGGCAGTTATCAATTTGTCACTTCCTGTCAGTTATATATGAGGCTAATCTAGAGGAGTCGTTCAAGTTTATAGCGGAACAGATATATATCAATTCAGAGATATTTCCAGTCTATAAGTAAAGTTGATTATTATAGAAATATAATATTATGGTTATAATTTGATGCTCACCGAATATCGTTACGATCGAGTTAACTAATTTTAAGGTTCCCATTTGTAACCACAGAATAATTAGTCCCATTCCCAGTTTACATTTTCACCACGACTTTGGTCTTTTCGTGAAATCAAAAAATGGCAAAGGTTCTAAAATATCTTGCTACATCTTCCCCTTTTTCATTTAAGTTTCCTTTTGTTACCTTTGACTCACATAAATTTATTTACATTGGCTGAGTATACACATTACTACTTTATGGGTTTGTGTTTGCACATATTGTGTGCACTACATATGTAACGATATTTCTGGTTTCTCCATATGTAAGGATTTATAAAGTAGCCAACTGCTCGTGGAAATCTGATTATTTTACGGAGCCATTTATTTATACGGGCATACTTAAGGAATCTGCCTGTAAAAAACGGCCATCTGGCATCCATACCACTGACAAACCTTAAGTTCTTCACACCTCTTCCTCCATCCTTTCCTGCACCAGCAAAGAGTTGCCACGTTTATGGAATTAAAAGAGGCAGTGGATAGATTGGGGAACGTTATGGTACACCCCATATTTATATGTTCTCTCTGCGCCTGGTCACCGTCCAAAGTAAGTGACGAGCGGCATGCAACAGTGTGCAACGGCGTCTGAGCACCATCATTTGTGACGAGGTCGCCCTTATTCAGGAGGAAGTCGCTGGTCGGTATGTGCGCTATCGGCAGGGTTCCCCACATGGCACAAAGGGGAGGCGCCTTAATTTTCCTTTAATCAGCAGCAAGTGGCGTCTGACGGCGACCCCATGGCGACATCCTTGCCATGGGGACGCCGTCAGAAGCCGCTCGCTGCTGACAACGTTTAGTCGGGCTGGGGACTGCAATGATCTCCTACGACACACGCCACGATAGCGGTCAGCAGCGGTTGGGACGGCTAGTTGCCAAGGTGTGACAAAGACATAACACACGCTCTCTTTGAGATATTGTATCAGATCAAATATCTCACTTCCGCATAGCCTATCTGTGATAGAACGAGTTGAATCTGTGTTAAATTCAACTCCTATCCCATATTAGTTAAAACCTCGAGGAGGCCCACGTGCATCTTCGATTCGAGGCTTGGAGTCTTATCAACAGCTGCCGGACGTCAATGTTTAAACAAGGAGGTTATCGTCCCCCCCGTTCGCCCCCATACGCCGACCTCGCCAGATCGAGTTAGGCTTATGAACAGATAAGGCATTTTTCTCCGGCCCAGCTGTGCGTTCCCTCCAAGCTTTCACTCCATTTTCCCCCACGCCAAGGAGATGTCCTGGCTATTTATATGGAAACTTTACCACTAAGATCAGATTGGAGATCCAGATTTTCGTCGCGAAACATCACCACGACCCTCTCTCCCTTTGTGCGCCAAGGGACCTCGGCCTCGAGATTCACCATCACTTGTCCAGGAGGACAATATTCCTTGAGTGCCAAAGGTTCGAGCCTTTAGTGACGTCAAGTCCCCAAGGCATTCCCCCCTGCTGTTCAAGGAGAACAGCATTAGAACAGCCATTGTTCGTTTTGAGCCCTTCGCCAAGAAACGGTTCTCATCCCCCCCCTGTTGTTCAAGGAGAACAACATTAGAACAGCCATTGTTCGTTTTGAGCCCTTCGCCAAGAAACGGTTCTCATCACCCCCCCTGTTGTTCAAGGAGAACAACATTAGAACAGCCATTGTTCTTGAGCCCGTAGACAAGAGACGGTTCTCATCCCCCCCCCCTGTGTTCAGAAGAGAACAACCTAGAACAGCCATTGTTCTTCCAGCCGTTCGTCGAGAAACGGTTCTCCTTCCCAAGACGCCACGTCAGGATCATCTTATCCCCCCCCCTTCGGCTGGAACTCGCCAGCGGACCGGATATTCCTTCAAGTACCTTCCACTGCACCCTAATGAAGTTACGTAAGCCAAGCGTCACCTTTTGAGTATTGATCCCTTATTTGTCAATTCTATCCTGTGCTTTAAATGGTTTATCGAACCATCCCATCTCTTTAACTCCATATTTGTTTTACCTTTTTTTGATCCCTTAAATCCTTGGATTAGCCCGAGTCTCCACGACCCTTTCCATTCTGTTTGTCAATATTTTCCGTTTTTGTGTTTTGTTTATAGTTATTATTAATAAAACTCTATTTTATTAATGATAGCAATATTATTATCCTTGAGCTCAGTTCCACTTCTTAAGCATTTTTGAAGATACATAATATCGGCCGCCAAGACAGTAAAACGCACTCTAGAGATAATTAAGGAAGTTCCCTCAACGAATAGTGTTATATATAGTATCGTCGGGAGTCATTCTACGACATATATATATATATATACTATTTAATTTGGTATCAGGTGTGTAAGGTTTAACGCTATATCTTTGCAAACACTGGTCTCAGTCGAGTAAAGCATAGTGTTATTCGTTATAATAATAGAATATAGTAGTTCCCTTTTGTTTTAACGATTGCTATCCCCTTTTTTTTTGAAACTTAAGAAGCTGGAGTAGCTCAAGGAACGGTTATAATAATTTGTTTGTGTTTTTTGTGATTTTAGTCAGTGGTTATTTAGAGTAAGAAACCAAGTACGAATAGGTCAGTGCCCATATTTAGGTAGGCTAATTCTATAGAGGCATAATTCTTGTTGCGAGGAATTTTAGTTGGTTGACTAGTGCGCCCCCAAGTGCAAAGATGACTCCGTTCGAAATCTTTAAAGCGCAAGGAGAGTTCTGTGGACTTTCCGGAAAAGAACTAACTGAGTACATTCTAGAGGAGCAAAGAAGAGAAATACAACGAGAAGAAAGAGAAAGAGAGGAACGGATAACACTAGCTGACCTTCAGATTGAATTAGCTCGGATTAAAGCAGAAGTTCAAAGAAAAAAGGTAGAAAAAGAAAGAGAAAGAGAGGAACGGGGAAGAGTAATCCAACGAGAAGAACGAGAAGGAAAAATACAACGAGAAGAACGAGAAAAAGAAATCCAACGAGAAGAAAGAAGGACGGATTCGCGCCCCTTCCCAGGAAAGCTGACAAAGTTTCCGAGCCCCGTAAAACCCCAAAACTTCTTTCCCCAAAACCAACAACGGCACTCCAAACCTCCCGTTAAGACTTCTCCTCCATTTCTCTTCCCGAAGCGACCAACCATATGCTTCACCTGTGGAGTAGAAAACCACATGAGCTGGAATTGCCCCCAAAATTCTAGGCTTAAAAGCGGACCAGGCAACCAAGTTCACCAGATTAATGCAACCCCGGCTCCCCCGGTGGTGCAGACCCAAGCAGAAACTTCTCCCCCTCCGTCAGGCCACCAGGTAAATTTTGTTTTTGGTAAAAGTTCATCGGGAACTTGGAAATATGAGGAGGGCAGCGTGGACAGCTGTCGAGTATTGACTCTCGTCAGGGACACAGGATGTACATGCTTCATCGTGTCCGACGAACTCCTCCCAGTGGCCTCTAACCACAAAAAATTTGCGGTGGTACGTGACTACCTTGGGCGGGCGAACAGATTCCCCGTCGCTAGATGTTACCTGCAGTGTCAATATTATAATGGCTGGGCTGAAGTCATTGTAGCACCAATAAAATTCTGTTCCGTACTTATAGGAAAGAGCCCCCAAGTAAGTTTCGACCCTGTGTTTCAGGCCGCCCTTCCTCAAGGCCGAGATAAGAAAGAAGCCCAGGAGCCCGTCCCCATCAGAACCCCGATACCGTCCGATTTCTCGGAGACCCCTAACCAGGACTTTAGGACGGAAAAAGAGGAATGTGATTCACTAAAACCCTTAGGTGATAAGGCCCCAGACAAGGACACGGAGACTGTCCTTGGACCCCAAGAAAAAAAGAACCCCCAACGCGCCCATGGAGATACCTTCGTAGAACTAGACGAAGCATCGGCGCTTGAAGAGGATTGCCCCGCGGAGTCCCTTAAGGTAATCCAGACAGTGTGCATCCAACCTGATGCCGATTACCCTCCTCCTTCCCTACCAGGCAAGTCTTTGGAACCCTCTGACCTGGATAGTGACGCGCAGCTGACACCACGTCAGAAGAGTCAGCTCCAAGAACTAATTAAATGGAATCACCATTTATCCACCCTATTAGTTTTTTTCGAGCAACTGCGTGAAAATGGCCTCACCATTGGCCCCAGCAAATGCCAGTTTGCCCACGAAACCATCAAATATTTGGGTTTCAAAATAGGACGAAGCAAGTTAGGTCCCCACGAGAACAAGATTAAGGCAATCGCCCACATGCCCCTCCCGATTACAAAAAGCCATTAAGATCGTTCCTAGGATCAGCTTCTCCCTATCAGCGATTTGTTCCGAATTTCGCTGCAATTTTGGCCCCCCTACGCCCCCTTCAGGAAAAGAATTTCTCCGATCGTTTACGTTGGAATGATGTCGCTGTTTCCCATTTTAATCAGCTCAAAAGTAAGTTCATTTCTGCCCCCATTTTTAAGTTGCCCAACCCGGAAAAATCCGTTGGGGTTAAGACCGACGTGATCAACGAGGGCATTGGAGGTGTACTCCTTCAATACGTGGATGACAGAACGAGTCATCCAGTTGCATATGCTAGTCGTCAACTATTACCACGCGAAGAGAGATATGCCACTAGAGAAAAGATAGCTCTATCAATTATCTGGGTCATAGACAAATTCAAGCTGTACTTGTTATGTAAAGATTTTCAAATAGGAACCGACCACCGTCCGTTAGCCTATATTAGGAATTTGAGACACTCAAACGGCCGCATCATGCGCTGGAGTTTACTCTTGCAAGAGTATCAATTTAAAATAAATTATATCAAAGGTTCCGATAACCAGGTCGCTGACGCACTCAGTAGGAATGCGTTACCGAATAGCGTAGAATAATTGTATTCATAGGATTAGTATCTCCATGTAGGTATATACCGTCTTGTACGACTTAATTTAAGATTCTTTTGTAATATAGTTAATTAATGTATATGTCTGAATTTTGTAACGCTCAATGTCTAATTTTTTTTTATGTATATATATTTGTTCTTATTAATTTACGTATAAATTATTTTGTCCCGTATGTACTAAGTTTATAACATTTCATTGTTCCATGCCCTTTTTTTTTTAAGTTGTATTAAAGGTTATTTTCCCCTGTAATCTAAAGATCAAAATAATCATGTACTGAGGTAATACTAGTTAGGTACAGGAAGATACGGTTGGTACAAGAAAACGAGTTCCCTACAACGGAGCTCTATCGTTGTCCCTTCTCTCTTTTTTTTTTTCGAAGTGACAACTTCCCCTGGAATGGAGGGGTGTGATAGAACGAGTTGAATCTGTGTTAAATTCAACTCCTATCCCATATTAGTTAAAACCTCGAGGAGGCCCACGTGCATCTTCGATTCGAGGCTTGGAGTCTTATCAACAGCTGCCGGACGTCAATGTTTAAACAAGGAGGTTATCGTCCCCCCCGTTCGCCCCCATACGCCGACCTCGCCAGATCGAGTTAGGCTTATGAACAGATAAGGCATTTTTCTCCGGCCCAGCTGTACGTTCCCTCCAAGCTTTCACTCCATTTTCCCCCACGCCAAGGAGATGTCTTGGCTATTTATATGGAAACTTTACCACTAAGATCAGATTGGAGATCCAGATTTTCGTCGCGAAACATCACCACGACCCTCTCTCCCTTTGTGCGCCAAGGGACCTCGGCCTCGAGATTCACCATCACTTGTCCAGGAGGACAATATTCCTTGAGTGCCAAAGGTTCGAGCCTTTAGTGACGTCAAGTCCCCAAGGCATTCCCCCCTGCTGTTCAAGGAGAACAGCATTAGAACAGCCATTGTTCGTTTTGAGCCCTTCGCCAAGAAACGGTTCTCATCCCCCCCCTGTTGTTCAAGGAGAACAACATTAGAACAGCCATTGTTCGTTTTGAGCCCTTCGCCAAGAAACGGTTCTCATCACCCCCCCTGTTGTTCAAGGAGAACAACATTAGAACAGCCATTGTTCTTGAGCCCGTAGACAAGAGACGGTTCTCATCCCCCCCCCTTTGTTCAGAAGAGAACAACCTAGAACAGCCATTGTTCTTCCAGCTGTTCGTCGAGAAACGGTTCTCCTTCCCAAGACGCCACGTCAGGATCATCTTATCCCCCCCCCTTCGGCTGAAACTCGCCAGCGGACCGGATATTCCTTCAAGTACCTTCCACTGCACCCTAATGAAGTTACGTAAGCCAAGCGTCACCTTTTGAGTATTGATCCCTTATTTGTCAATTCTATCCTGTGCTTTAAATGGTTTATCGAACCATCCCATCTCTTTAACTCCATATTTGTTTTACCTTTTTTTGATCCCTTAAATCCTTGGATTAGCCCGAGTCTCCACGACCCTTTCCATTCTGTTTGTCAATATTTTCCGTTTTTGTGTTTTGTTTATAGTTATTATTAATAAAACTCTATTTTATTAATGATAGCAATATTATTATCCTTGAGCTCAGTTCCACTTCTTAAGCATTTTTGAAGATACATAATATCGGCCGCCAAGACAGTAAAACGCACTCTAGAGATAATTAAGGAAGTTCCCTCAACGAATAGTGTTATATATAGTATCGTCGGGAGTCATTCTACGACATATATATCCTTGCCATGGGGACGCCGTCAGAAGCCGCTCGCTGCTGACAACGTTTAGTCGGGCTGGGGACTGCAATGATCTCCTACGACACACGCCACGATAGCGGTCAGCAGCGGTTGGGACGGCTAGTTGCCAAGGTGTGACAAAGACATAACACACGCTCTCTTTGAGATATTGTATCAGATCAAATATCTCACTTCCGCATAGCCTATCTAAACACTGCAACACACACACACTGTTTCAGAAAAAAAACATTCACACACTTTCACTCCCTTTCACAGACAAAAAAATTAAATATCTCTCTCCCACACACACAAACACCCCACCAAACACTTTTTCTTGCTATCCCTTTGGTTCATACAATTTTCTTTCCTTTTCTCAGACTCTCTTTCTCTCTTGATTTCTCTCTCTACCTCTATCTCTCTTTCTACCACATTCTGGCTCTCTAACTCAATCTCCATTTATCATTGTATCGTGATCATTCTTACACTCTTTCTGTCACCCTCCCCCTGTTTCTCTTTTACCTAGCTCATATCTCCCTCTCTCCTATCACCTAATCTCTTTCCCCCTCCGACACTCGCTACCTCCCTCATCTCTCTTGTTCTTGTAAATCTATCTCCTTCCAACTCTCTTTTCTTTCAGTCTCACATTCAGTCTCTTTCTCGGTCTCTCTCTCTTTCAGGCACTCTTTTTCTCCTTGTCACTTTATTTTGTTATCTCAATCTCTTGTTCAATCTCTCTTTCGGATTCTCTCTCCTACTTTTTATTTTTTATTTTTATATCTCTCTCGTTATTTCTCTCTCGAGCTCTCTCTCATTCATAAGCCCTCCCTCAGTCTCTCGTTTCTCTATATATGTCTCTCTTCCATCATCTCCATTTCGGTCACTATCTGTCGGGCTTTCTCTCTATCCACTATCTTAATCACCGGCTCTCGTTGGCTCTTTCTCACGCTCACTATACCTTTTTCATTCTTTAGGTCTCTCTCTCACGATAACTCACTCTTAGACCTCTCTCTATATCTCTCTCTTTGTTCCACACTGTCAGTCTCTCAATCGTGCTCTCTTTCTAAGTCTTTCTCTACGGTCACTGTATGTTTCGGTTTTACCCTGTCGCTTTCTCTATTGTTCTCTCTTCCTCCGTCTCCATTTCGGTCACTATCTCTCGGGCTTTCTCTCTATATGTTATCTTAATCACTAGCTCTCGCTGGCTTTCTATCATGGTCACTATATCTTTTTCATTCTGTCAGTCTCTCTCTCTCTCTCTCACTTTCTTTATCTCTGACTATTGGTTTCACACTGTCAGTATATTCTTAAGGGCACTGCTCTTTAATCCACTGACACTGAGAAGGACTTGGGTGTAACTATCACGAGTGACCTCAAGTTCTCGAAA
This sequence comes from Ceratothoa steindachneri, assembly GCA_963969495.1. Classification (NCBI taxonomy): domain Eukaryota; kingdom Metazoa; phylum Arthropoda; class Malacostraca; order Isopoda; family Cymothoidae; genus Ceratothoa; species Ceratothoa steindachneri. The sequence continues at coordinate 82,069,729 of OZ018335.1, forward strand.
CAGTGTATTGAGGTGGAGAAGAAAGCCCAAAGGATGTTAGGGTATATAAAGCGACAGTTTGGAAATCGGAACAAGGAGATAGTACTGTGTCTGTACAACCCCCTCGTCCGACCGCACCTGGAGTATGCCGTACAATTTTGGAGTCCTTCATTGCGAAAGGACATCGCGAGATTAGAACGCGTGCAAGCCAGGGCAACCAAACTGATTCCCTCTATCAGACATAAAAGTTATTAAGATAGATTAAGGGAATTAGATATGTTCTTGCTGGAGACCTGGAGACTACGTGGTCAGCTCATCGAAGTATTTAAAATACTTCGAGGCTTCGACAGACTGGACTACGGGGATATTTTCCAGCTCAGCGAGGGGAGAACAAGAAATCACGGCTTTAAACCTGAACTGAAGTGATACCACCGTGATCTGTGTGG